>CP139509.1:92482163-92997351 GCA_021014915.2 Artemisia tridentata subsp. tridentata
GACCAATTCGTTTGTCCCATATTATCTCAAAACGTATAAGTAAAAATCTCGAAACTTAACCGTTTTAACCCACGCTCGTTTCTACGACTTACTAACGATAGTGTAAACAGACTTTGGTATTTAAAAAGACGATTGGAGTAACATTATACGATCATTGCTCGCTAAACCTTATTGGCACCCATTTAAATATATGGGTCGACTCATATACATGCGTATAAATAAAAACCTTTAAGGCTCGACTGTTATAAAATGCGACTTTTCCTACATTATACTAACACTATTTCTAATATATTAGATAGTTTAGATCATGGTTGGAGCAGCAGAAGTTGTAGTAAACATTAGATCCACTTTAAACGAGTTAGATTACCAAGCATGTAGAGTCATGCAACCCAACGAACCAAAGAAGGGAAATTACCCACGTTTCACCTCTATCCCTTGTCCTATTATGTCGGTAGAAATACGTAGGTGTCCATCTAACTACAGTAGAAGCAATGATTGATTGAAGTATTCTAGTTATAAGCAACGTGTGTAGTTTTCATTCTATATATACTGCACTCCTTTTAGCAAACTCACTTCACTCACTTCTCATTCACCTTCATTTTCACTAACCACCTTAGAGGCCCAACAAACACTTGTCGCAACCCAGGAACCAACCGAGCAAACAGAAAACATGTTAAACCATGGTTCGAACTTAGTTAGCAAGCTTACTGCCTCGTCCTAGGGATACCAGTCGGACACCACTACCTCTTCCCCACCTCTCACTCTCATCTCCTCTACCTATTCTCTATCAACCGTTAGAACTCCCTAAATGACCAGAAACATTAACTACCTCGTTTGGAACGCTTTTTGAATAAGAACGGGTTGTAAATATAAAACGTATATTTGGTATCTAGCGAAGTGGGTTGCCTCCTTTGTGCTTCATCCGATTCATCACCACCCTTAGAGGTGAAGTAAGTGCCTACTCTTTCTGATGCTTCCATTTCTCACATGCACAAAATCACCCATGCATCATTTTTCATTTACACTCGAATGTATACATTATCAATTAATTTTTACGTGCACTTAATTAATACGAAATTCAAACCATGTTCCACCTCGTTGTTAAAATACCAAAGATCACACATGAACACCCAAGACGCACCCATGCATTCGTTTATGGCACCAACGAGACCCATTTCGTTTTTGTCTCACACGTATAAAAAGCATAGTCAAAAGGACTTGGAAATTTTTCCAAGTCTCTTGACCCCGGAAAACAGCCCCAAACCCCTATGTTTATAGCCTTTTATTTTTAAAATGACAAGATTAACATATATATATTTTTATTGGGTTCGAATCACAACCTGAAAATCTTTATTTTCCTCTTTTGGAGTTTTTCATGAAAAGCACTCGAAGACCTTTAAAATCGTTCAAAATAAACGACCATCAAAACTGATAAAAGACTTAGAATAATTTATTGGTTTTTCAGATTCAAAACTAGCGACTAGGCCACAAACTTGCGTCATATCTTCAAATTTCCATACTTAACACCCAAGTATTTTTGCATCATTTAAAAGACAACCTAAGATACTACACTTTTCGTGTTTTGACTTATCAAAAATAATTTCAACCCGTCACCTAGAATTACACATTTTAAACTGTCCATAGCTAATTTTAACAAGAACTTAATTCCAGAAATTTAATATCATTCGGTTTGGGCTTAGATCAAGCCCAATAAGAATTAACGATCCGTAAGCCCACTGGGCCCATATGAAACATTTTTAGAATCATAAAAATAGCCCAAGTCCAAGCCCAAAACTATTTTATGCCCTCGCCTCTCGAATTCTTAACGGACCTAATATACAATTTGTTAAGGTCCATTTAGCTTAAAATAAGTTATTTTCAGTAATAAGCAATTGGAATAAGTTTTAATAAGCTTGAATAAACTCCAGAAATTTTTAGATAATTTTTCCCATGATTTTTGTACGAAAAGGACTAAAAATGTAACGCGACAACACTTAGGAGGACAAAAACTGCCAAATTATGAAACTGATGGACTGAAGCTGTTAAAACAGGTTATAAAGGACTTAAATTGATGTACCATTGAAATCCGAGTCTTATATGGACATATGGACAAATTTTGGACTAATATGGACTTTGGACTTAAACAAGGACTAACGATGTAACGCAATCGCAGTTAGACTAAAAAGTGTAAAATCTGAAAAGGGCAAGGACTTATTTAATTTCACTTGACATTCTTAGTTTATTTTCATTTTGCACCCTGCATTTCATATGCATGTTTCATTTTAGTATGCATTATTTAAAGTTTCGCTATTAGAAATTTATTAACTTCATTTGTATATCATTTTAGCATATCTGGAGAAAGTAATATTCTTGGAATCAAGATAATATTATAAATATATCATATTTGTAAGCATATCACTCACTCACATCACTGATAAAATCGTTATACGATTTATCCTTTCCACATTCGTTATTAGTAGTAAATTAGTCCCTTAGACTCCGCTTATATTCAGGTCTAATATTGAAGAAGTTTTCGCGATCGTTTACTTGATCTTATAACTTCGTCTTGACGGATACGCTCCAGGTGAGTCGTGGCCCCTACTCTTTTAATACTTGTTTTAATAACTCTTTTGGGGGAGATACATGCTTTAACTGTTTTAAGTTACTTATATAAAACTCTCATGATTTACTCAAAATCATCCATTATGCTCACATGTTTGAATCATACTTGAAAAGAAATACATGCTCATTAAGTGCAAATTGTCTGTTTAGCTTAAACACGGAACCTGGAAGATAACATTGTAAGCTGATTGATGTAATATGATACTGAGACTCATTGTATGCATTCATGTGACAAATGAATGTACTGCTACTTCAATATAATATTTCTACATTTCACTATAAATAATTGCCAAGACTAAAATTACGCATGATTCACCTATATTGCCTAAGCACACCTTATTGCCATAAAGTCCCTTTATCATGAGCCATTAATCACTGCGGTGAGCGCGAATATAGTGAACAGCTTCGAAACCTGTTAAAGGCTGACGACCTATCCCACTAAATACTGTGACGGAATGCCTATATGGTTAGTCGTATTTAGTCGCGATGCACTATATTTGAGAAAAATAGGAATTGGCAAGTACCTATTAACACGAGGGCCATAAAAACCCATCAGTGACCCTGGTGGGACACCGCCGTATTACGGTACTCTGTTAACGTTTTGCGTGTCATGAGGCTTAGGGCAATATAACTTTATGAATATATGAATGTTTCATATATATCCTAGGATACAGCTGTATTTAGAAGACCACCACTTTATACTGATAGACTTCAGATTCTAGATTATCATTCCTACTATATGATAAAATTGTGAATTCTGTACTTGAACTTTAATTGTTATCATATGTGACTTAAATGAGAATTCTACACAAGACAACCAAAAATGCTTAGTATATCGTTACATTTAAAAGCTGACTCAACAGTCTATATCGAGCGTATAACAACGTAGCTCATCTGCATCTATAACTTGAAACATATGATTTTGGAGATCATACATGATTTGCTTGTGAATTTTTATACAACACAACTGGCTATTTATTTCATGAAGAATTATTATTTACCTCGACAATCACTATACATCTTTTAAATTTATTGAAAGAAAGTTATGTTCTAACAAACTCCACGAACTCACCAACCATTGTGTTGACGTTTTTAAGCATGTTTATCTCAGGTAATTAACGGAGCAGGACAAGACACGGAGCGGGCATCTTTTACTCTGATAACTTAAATGGTGTAAAATCAAATATGTCATTCTTTCCAAATTATCACATTCTTTTATGGGATTTTCAAATCGAATAATTCACTTTTGTATAAAAGCTATTATTTTGAATGACATATAACTCTCAAAACGCCCCTTCCGGGCCGTTTTCTGGAATTTTAACTTCGATCCTCACCGTAATACCCTAATTACTTTTCCGCTGCCACAAACCAAATTTGGGGGTGTTACAGTTTGGTATCAGAGCCTATGGTTATAGAGAATCAAACGTTTTAAAACATCAAACTATAACCACATTTTCAAAATAAATGATTTTACACCTTATCATCTTATGCCTTCCGTGTCTGCAGACTGCCGTGCTCAATACATTACCTATTAAGATTGTTTTGTACTAATCTTTACATGCTTAATGTTTATTCTTCACACATTACACACTGTATTATTTCACACTTGATGTTACATCTTAAACGTATAAATACTCATAATTATTATTTTCAATTGCTACAGTAACATGACTTCTCTACCCGTTGACATCGCTAAGACAACCCCTCCTACTACCCATGTATCGCCTAGCTATCATATTACACCAAATACTGAAGATCCTTATGTACAAATGTCACAACCTCAACCTGACATAAAACTTACTCAAAACTCATCTTCATCATCACCTACTCACTCCCCTCCACGTCATAAACTTAGGAGAGCAACTGAATCCTATTCAGATCCGATTGGTGGTCAACCAACATTTGAAATTGGACAAAGTTCACGTCAAGAAATGACCTGGGAAAACATCAACCTAAACTCTCCCTTACCCAATACCTCAGATTTCTCCATGCCAGATGTCCCGAACGATGTGTCCTCACCCAAATCTCCTGACTGCAATGTTGACACCCGAGACTCCATATGGATTCGCCTTCACCAACACACCAGCATACTAAACGCTCACTCTGAACAGTTAAAAGAGTTACATCCATTACGATTTGAATGGTTTGACCGTAACATTGATACCCTGTTCAAGAGGACCGATGCTGAGAGACGAGAAGTGTTTGGTTTAGGAGTGAATATTGGTAACATGAAGGACAACTATGAACAAGAACTTAGAAACCTGGATGCCAGAACCCGCTGTTTAGGTAGAGGCCATACTCAAACCCACATTAGAATTGAAGACATTGAAAGAGCATTATGGTTAGCTAGAGACACAGCAAGAACCCAAAGCCAAAAGATTGCAGCCTTGGAAAACATGTTAGCTAATCAGATGAATGCATGCCAAGAACGTTTCTCGGCTATGGAAGCTGCACAACTGGATCTTGAGGCAGAAGTTAGACGTCTACGTCAGAGACGTAACTAATCTTAAGTATCATTGCTGTACTCAATAAACCAAATAGTTTTGGTTAGTAGTTTATGTATTTCCAATAAATCTGTAACTCTCAGAGTTTGTAATCGACTTTTAATGTATAATAGCTATCCTTCTGTTATACTTTTCTGTTGTAAACAAATTCCTCTCACCAAACCTTACTATGATGCTGTAAGAGCACAGAGCCATGCAAAACCTCACCCTTTGTTACTCTCTTAGGTAAACAAATAATTCTACATGAATCAATGAGACATTAATAAAAGACCTTGTACTGGTTGTTTTGCAAAAATCAATCGAACAAGTTATTAGAGTTATGTCAATTTTGATGATTGCATTCCAACTTATTATGACGTTATCTGTAATTATACCTTCAATATATCACGACTAAACAATAAAACAAATAATTTTAAGAACGAATAGTTAGAAGAGAACTTGATGAATGAAGAGGAAGTTGTTAAACTTCAACTGTTGTGAATAAATTCATGTACTCCTTAACAATCGCATATCAAGAGTTGATTATTATTTTACGATGCTACCTAGACACATCGTACTTCTATGATCCTCAGTTGATTTGATTTCGTATTGAGACCACATTGTTAGCATTAATATACAAAATATCTTACTATTTGAATTATTCTAACAATAAAGTGAATACTAAATCAACGTTTCGTGTAATGTTCATAGGGAATGGACAGCATGAACCACGTGGTGCCCACAACAATCATGACCCCTAAAACCATCGAGGAAATGGTAAACAAAATCGTTGAAGTAGTAATGGAAGTAACCTCAACAGTCCGTCTAAACGACAATGACATGACAAGCAAAGAAAGAAAGAAGTTTATACCTTGTAAGCATAACCATGAACGTTTCATGGGATGTAGGCCAGCATGCCTAAAGAAGTCAAGGACAATAACTAAACCGATCCGCATGTGTACCCAAAGAATTAGGCAGGATATTGCACCTAAGAAAAATAACCAAAAGCAAAGACATGAGGAGAAAAGACCCTTTACCCTCAACGAATGCGAGTTTCACAATGATGTTTGCACCCGCAATCATCTACAAGACCGCATTGACTACCTTCGCCAGCAAAGGCTCGACCCAGAAATGGAAGGAAACTACATCACCACCCCTACCAACCGAGACAACTACCGTGGAAATAAACCTCTGTGCCTAAAATGTAAGATGCATCACACCGGATATTGCACTGCAATATGCGGGAGGTGCAGGAGGACAGGCCACAAGACAAGTGACTGCAAAGTTATGGAAAGAAAGGAGCAGCATTCATCCATAAAATGCCACGGATGTGGTGCAATAGGGCATTACAAGAGCCATTGCCCAAACTACAATGCCAACTGGAAGGCCAAGATGGATGTAAAAGAATGAAGACTCGTTAAAAGAGCCCAGTAGTACCAAAGAATGACCTCTAGGTTAAGCAGATGTATGGATTCCTGCTGTAAAATAAATAAACTCTAGTTTAGGACTACCTAAGTTGTATTTCCGTTGGTATTTACCTTAGGTACAATGGATGTAACCTAAGTGTAAAAGTTATCTTTCTACCGTGTGAAAAATCTACCTTGTAATATTTCCATGATAATAAAAATCTATGTCTATTTCCATTACACCTCTCTACTATTAGTCTTATGTAACAAATACACTAATAGTACCTCAAGAATTTAATTAATTTTATCATGATCAAACACTAAGTTGTTACCATATTGCAATGGAATTCCACTTAAAACCCAAGTATATATCCAAGATGTCCAAATGTTATCTAGGAAAAATCTTGACTTATCCTTGAAAAATGAACAGAAACTTATATTATTATTTTTATCAGAAACAGCCTGACTTTGTGACGAAATTATTACAACTGAACCAGATAAAATTCTTTGAAGAAACATAAATGCCGAACCAAGAGTTACATCATTTGGTCCTAAATTATACATAGCCTAGCTACCTATGTATAATTTAGGAAAAATCATGTTATAAATGGGACAGTTATCCTTTCAAAATTTTAATAACAATTTTCATTCCAACAACAGAATCTTGAGACAAAATAATTTGTTTATAAACTTTACTTTTTAACCAACCCCAGTCAGATCTACACTCATCACTCATTTCGCTATCATACAAAGACAAGGAAGTTACGAAAATTAGAAACTTTAAAAATTCACAACAATCTACGAAAGACACAAACAACATAAAATTTTATTAGAAACCATGGAGGTTAATACATAACGAGATGATTAACATCGAAAGTGCTAACAGTACATAAAACACAACATAAAACATACAACCTTCAATCGGTTGGCCTACTATAGAAACAAAAACCACCACCAACCCAACAATAGCAAGACCCGCCATAGGATGAAGTACCCTGATTATTCTGAAGACACACAAAAGCGAACCATTAAACATAACAACTTAACATAAACCTAAACGAGAATTTATTCCACATTACATCGACCCACAACAAAACTACATTTTAAGCACCTACGCGCGACCCTCACTTCCAAAAATTATTCGCAAAAATTGCTAGGATTGTGAGGGGTACGATAACCAACAAGTATCCGATCCAACCACTGGTATCTTCGCCGGGAAGAAGAAACAAACCAGCAACGACGAAAATGATGAACATAGCTGCAAATACTATGGCGATCGGTGGCATTTTTTTTTTTCGGAGAAGAAGTTGAGTGAAGAAGATGAAATTTGAATGAGAAGAATAATTGAAAAGGGTGAAAAGGTGAAAAGGGAATAAAGTGGAGGAAAAAGGAGAGAGTTAAATAGGAAAAGTAGGTAAAAATAGTACCCGCTATTTTACTATTCACTATCATTAAATTTCAAACCGCTATCATTAAAAATCCCCTAGTCCCGACCATTAGAACTCTAAACATTAAGTGTTAAGTGTTCCCTACTTTTGACTGTTAATTTCACTATTCGTGGCCTATGAATTCAATTATTGACCCAACTTTCGAATTTAATTCATTTGGTATGAATAAATCTAGTGAGGATCTCGCTTCTTTGATGTTCAAATAAGAAATATCTCGACAATCTCTTCCGGAAACTCTCACCTCAGAACATTATCTTTTTCAATACCTATCACGGACTGAACTTCGGGACGAAGTTCAAAATTGAGGGGTAGATACTGTAAGATCCTACAAACACCCGTCATGATAATCTTTGTTAATTAATTATATCCTCGATTTACCGTTTAACTAAATCCCATTTTTACGGAGAAATTTAAACTTTTCTCTTATACGTTATTATTAACATGTTACGTCTAATGATATACATTAAATATAACACGAACTCGAGACACGATTTTACCACAACACCACTTTTCACAAACGACGACTAATAATAATACTTGTATTAAACTAAATTCCATCCTCTAGCTACCCAAAGTCATTACCAAATGCTACATTTAATTTACACCTAATTACATTTAATTAAAATTTATCATTTCACTAATCCTATGTCATATACCAACCAGTCCATCAACACCACTCAGCCCAACCTACACTGCACAAGCCCAACACCCCAATCCCATTTCACTCTTCCTAATTCCTTTGTATATTCGACATTCCCACCACTTCTCCAAAACAACTCACGATCTCCTAATTCTTGTACACGACCTACTTATATTTTTACACCCTCTCATTTACAACCCACCAAACAATATACATGTCAATTTTTAGATCTAAATATCGAGTATTACTATGATTCTCAAGACCAATTCGTTTGTCCCATATTATCTCAAAACGTATAAGTAAAAATCTCGAAACTTAACCGTTTTAACCCACGCTCGTTTCTACGACTTACTAACGATAGTGTAAACAGACTTTGGTATTTAAAAAGACGATTGGAGTAACATTATACGATCATTGCTCGCTAAACCTTATTGGCACCCATTTAAATATATGGGTCGACTCATATACATGCGTATAAATAAAAACCTTTAAGGCTCGACTGTTATAAAATGCGACTTTTCCTACATTATACTAACACTATTTCTAATATATTAGATAGTTTAGATCATGGTTGGAGCAGCAGAAGTTGTAGTAAACATTAGATCCACTTTAAACGAGTTAGATTACCAAGCATGTAGAGTCATGCAACCCAACGAACCAAAGAAGGGAAATTACCCACGTTTCACCTCTATCCCTTGTCCTATTATGTCGGTAGAAATACCTAGGTGTCCATCTAACTACAGTAGAAGCAATGATTGATTGAAGTATTCTAGTTATAAGCAACGTGTGTAGTTTTCATTCTATATATACTGCACTCCTTTTAGCAAACTCACTTCACTCACTTCTCATTCACCTTCATTTTCACTAACCACCTTAGAGGCCCAGCAAACACTTGTCGCAACCCAGGAACCAACCGAGCAAACAGAAAACATGTTAAACCATGGTTCGAACTTAGTTAGCAAGCTTACTGCCTCGTCCTAGGGATACCAGTCGGACACCACTACCTCTTCCCCACCTCTCACTCTCATCTCCTCTACCTATTCTCTATCAACCGTTAGAACTCCCTAAATGACCAGAAACATTAACTACCTCGTTTGGAACGCTTTTTGAATAAGAACGGGTTGTAAATATAAAACGTATATTTGGTATCTAGCGAAGTGGGTTGCCTCCTTTGTGCTTCATCCGATTCATCACCACCCTTAGAGGTGAAGTAAGTGCCTACTCTTTCTCATGCTTCCATTTCTCACATGCACAAAATCACCCATGCATCATTTTTCATTTACACTCGAATGTATACATTATCAATTAATTTTTACGTGCACTTAATTAATACGAAATTCAAACCATGTTCCACCTCGTTGTTAAAATACCAAAGATCACACATGAACACCCAAGACGCACCCATGCATTCGTTTATGGCACCAACGAGACCCATTTCGTTTTTGTCTCACACGTATAAAAAGCATAGTCAAAAGGACTTGGAAATTTTTCCAAGTCTCTTGACCCCGGAAAACAGCCCCCAAACCCCTATGTTTATAGCCTTTTATTTTTAAAATGACAAGATTAACATATATATATTTTTATTGGGTTCGAATCACAACCTGACAATCTTTATTTTCCTCTTTTGGAGTTTTTCATGAAAAGCACTCGAAGACCTTTAAAATCGTTCAAAATAAACGACCATCAAAACTGATAAAAGACTTAGAATAATTTATTGGTTTTTCAGATTCAAAACTAGCGACTAGGCCACAAACTTGCGTCATATCTTCAAATTTCCATACTTAACACCCAAGTATTTTTGCATCATTTAAAAGACAACCTAAGATACTACACTTTTCGTGTTTTGACTTATCAAAAATAATTTCAACCCGTCACCTAGAATTACACATTTTAAACTGTCCATAGCTAATTTTAACAAGAACTTAATTCCAGAAATTTAATATCATTCGGTTTGGGCTTAGATCAAGCCCAATAAGAATTAACGATCCGTAAGCCCACTGGGCCCATATGAAACATTTTTAGAATCATAAAAATAGCCCAAGTCCAAGCCCAAAACTATTTTATGCCCTCGCCTCTCGAATTCTTAACGGACCTAATATACAATTCGTTAAGGTCCATTTAGCTTAAAATAAGTTATTTTCAGTAATAAGCAATTGGAATAAGTTTTAATAAGCTTGAATAAACTCCAGAAATTTTTAGATAATTTTTCCCATGATTTTTGTACGAAAAGGACTAAAAATGTAACGCGACAACACTTAGGAGGACCAAAACTGCCAAATTATGAAACTGATGGACTGAAGCTGTTAAAACAGGTTATAAAGGACTTAAATTGATGTACCATTGAAATCCGAGTCTTATATGGACATATGGACAAATTTTGGACTAATATGGACTTTGGACTTAAACAAGGACTAACGACGTAACGCAATCGCAGTTAGACTAAAAAGTGTAAAATCTGAAAAGGGCAAGGACTTATTTAATTTCACTTGACATTCTTAGTTTATTTTCATTTTGCACCCTGCATTTCATATGCATGTTTCATTTTAGTATGCATTATTTAAAGTTTCGCTATTAGAAATTTATTAACTTCATTTGTATATCATTTTAGCATATCTGGAGAAAGTAATATTCTTGGAATCAAGATAATATTATAAATATATCATATTTGTAAGCATATCACTCACTCACATCACTGATAAAATCGTTATACGATTTATCCTTTCCACATTCGTTATTAGTAGTAAATTAGACCCTTAGACTCCGCTTATATTCAGGTCTAATATTGAAGAAGTTTTCGCGATCGTTTACTTGATCTTATAACTTCGTCTTGACGGATACGCTCCAGGTGAGTCGTGGCCCCTACTCTTTTAATACTTGTTTTAATAACTCTTCTGGGGGAGATACATGCTTTAACTGTTTTAAGTTACTTATATAAAACTCTCATGATTTACTCAAAATCATCCATTATGCTCACATGTTTGAATCATACTTGAAAAGAAATACATGCTCATTAAGTGCAAATTGTCTGTTTAGCTTAAACACGGAACCTGGAAGATAACATTGTAAGCTGATTGATGTAATATGATACTGAGACTCATTGTATGCATTCATGTGACAAATGAATGTACTGCTACTTCAATATAATATTTCTACATTTCACTATAAATAATTGCCAAGACTAAAATTACGCATGATTCACCTATATTGCCTAAGCACACCTTATTGCCATAAAGTCCCTTTATCATGAGCCATTAATCACTGCGGTGAGCGCGAATATAGTGAACAGCTTCGAAACCTGTTAAAGGCTGACGACCTATCCCACTAAATACTGTGACGGAATGCCTATATGGTTAGTCGTATTTAGTCGCGATGCACTATATTTGAGAAAAATAGGAATTGGCAAGTACCTATTAACACGAGGGCCATAAAAACCCATCAGTGATCCTGGTGGGACACCGCCATATTACGGTACTCTGTTAACGTTTTGCGTGTCATGAGGCTTAGGGCAATATAACTTTATGAATATATGAATGTTTCATATATATCCTAGGATACAACTATATTTAGAAGACCACCACTTTATACTGATAGACTTCAGATTCTAGATTATCATTCCCACTATATGATAAAATTGTGAATTCTGTACTTGAACTTTAATTGTTATCATATGTGACTTAAATGAGAATTCTACACAAGACAACCAAAAACGCTTAGTATATCGTTACATTTAAAAGCTGACTCAACAGTCTATATCGAGCGTATAACAACGTAGCACATCTGCATCTATAACTTGAAACATATGATTTTGGAGATCATACATGATTTGCTTGTGAATTTTTATACAACACAACTGGCTATTTATTTCATGAAGAATTATTATTTACCTCGACAATCACTATACATCTTTTAAATTTATTGAAAGAAAGTTATGTTCTAACAAACTCCACGAACTCACCAACCATTGTGTTGACGTTTTTAAGCATGTTTATCTCAGGTAATTAACGGAGCAGGACAAGACACGGAGCGGGCATCTTTTACTCTGATAACTTAAATGGTGTAAAATCAAATATGTCATTCTTTCCAAATTATCACATTCTTTTATGGGATTTTCAAATCGAATAATTCACTTTTGTATAAAAGCTATTATTTTGAATGACATATAACTCTCAAAACGCCCCTTCCGGGCCGTTTTCTGGAATTTTAACTTCGATCCTCACCGTAATACCCTAATTACTTTTCCGCTGCCACAAACCAAATTTGGGGGTGTTACATGTTAACAAAACAACATAAACCAAATGGCCCTGTTTGGACAACATAAACCAAACGGCCCCTTATGGTTGAATCTTGATGGATACTTAAGTTTTCACAGCAACAACAACATCATTGGAACATTTTAAAGCGTACGAATTAAAAATATAAAGCACGTTCGACATCAGTTTTCACAACAACAACAACATTTTATTAAACAACAACAATAACACAACAAACAACAACAACGACAATAACAGCAACAACAACAACAACAATAACAGCAACAACAACAACCTACATACGAAGATTTCCCATATCACCTAGCATGTCATTATAAAGGTCATGAAATAAGGCAGCTGAATCAGTTGTGTGTTTGTCTGGATGCATATACACTTCTAGCATTTTATTGAGTACCATTATCTGGTGATTCAGTTTGATGCAGTTTGAGCACTCTGTATTTCCAGGACTCGATGTTGAAGGTCCTGCAGTGTAACGAGTTGGAGTTATGGATGATCTTGCGGAATGAGTTGGAGGCGTTAAAGCTCCAAGAAAACCGGTCATTTTGGCTAGTCGTTCCTCCTTCCATAAAAAAAAATCGCATCCATACTCCTTTGTCCCACCCTGTTAAAGAGTAAAAACTATTATTTTTAACAACTAACCAAATTATTTATATAACACACAAAAAAGTATGTAATTGTTCACCTTTGATAAAGGACACGCATAGTATTGTTTACCAAGGGAGTAAGGTTTATGCGATTCTCGCAGAATTACGTCTCCTCGTTTACAAGGACAAGCAAAAGCTTCAAATTCCGCCATCTTTACCATGATAACAGTGTGTGTTTGTGGTTGTGAGGTTAAGTGGTTTTAAGTATAAGAGGTTGCGAAGTTGTGTGGATAAAATGTTAGTATATAAGAGCAGGTCTTGGTGGGAAATTTTTGGCGCCAGCATTTTGGTGGGAAAGTTAAACATCTCGGCTCGTTCGTTAAACATCTCGTGTATAACCATAACATATCGGCCCGTTCGTTAAACATCTCGTGTGTAACCATAACATCTCGGCTCGTTCGTTAAACATCTCGTGTGTAACCATAACATCTCGGCTCGTTCGTTAAACATCTCGTGTGTAACCATAACATCTCGGCCCGTTCGTTAAACATCTCGTGTGTAACCATAACATCTCGGCTCGTTCGTTAAACATCTCGTGTGTAACCATAACATCTCGGCTCGTTCGTTAAACATCTCGTGCATAACCATAACATCTCGGCTCGTTCGTTAAACATCTCGTGTGTAACCATAACATATCGGCTCGTTCGTTAAACATCTCGTGTGTAACCATAACATCTCGGCTCGTTCGTTAAACATCTCGTGCCTAACCATAACATCTCGGCTCGTTCGTTAAACATCTCGTGCCTAACCATAACATCTCGGCTCGTTCGTTAAACATCTCGTGTGTAACCATAACATCTCGGCTCGTTCGTTAAACATCTCGTGTGTAACCATAACATCTCGGCCCGTTCGTTAAACATCTCGTGGGTAACCATAACATCTCGGCCCGTTCGTTAAACATCTCGTGTGTAACCATAACATCTCGGCTCGTTCGTTAAACATCTCGTGTGTAACCATAACATATCGGCTCGTTCGTTAAACATCACGTGTGTAACCATAACATCTCGGCTCGTTCGTTAAACATCTCGTGTGTAACCATAACATATCGGCTCGTTCGTTAAACATCTCGTGTGTAACCATAACATCTCGGCTCGTTCGTTAAACATCTCGTGTGTAACCATAACATATCGGCTCGTTCGTTAAACATCTCGTGCATAACCATAACATCTCGGCTCGTTCGTTAAACATCTTGTGTGTAACCATAACATATCGGCTCGTTCGTTAAACATCTCGTGTGTAACCATAACATCTCGGCTCGTTCGTTAAACATCTCGTGTATAACCATAACATATCGGATCGTTCGTTAAACATCTCGTGTGTAACCATAACATATCGGCTTGTTCGTTAAACATCTCGTGTGTAACCATAACATCTCGGCTCGTTCGTTAAACATCTCGTGCATAACCATAACATCTCGGCTCATTCGTTAAACATCTCGTGTGTAACCATAACATCTTGGCTCGTTCGTTAAACATCTCGTGCATAACCATAACATCTCGGCTCGTTCGTTAAACATCTCGTGTATAACCATAACATCTCGGCTCGTTCGTTAAACATCTCGTGTATAACCATAACATCTCGGCTCGTTCGTTAAACATCTCGTGTGTAACCATAACATCTCGGCTCGTTCGTTAAACATCCCGTGTGTAACCATAACATCTCGGCTCGTTCGTTAAACATCTCGTGTTTAACCATAACATCTCGGCTCGTTCGTTAAACATCTCATGTGTAACCATAACATATCGGCTCGTTCGTTAAACATCTCGTGTGTAACCATAACATCTCGGCTCGTTCGTTAAACATCTCGTGCATAACCATAACATCTCGGCTCGTTCGTTAAACATCTCGTGTATAACCATAACATCTCGGCTCGTTCGTTAAACATCTCGTGTGTAACCATAACATCTCGGCTCGTTCGTTAAACATCTCGTGTGTAACCATAACATATCGGCTCGTTCGTTAAACATCTCGTGTGTAACCATAACATCTCGGCTCGTTCGTTAAACATCTCGTGTATAACCATAACATCTCGGCTCGTTCGTTAAACATCTCGTGTGTAACCATAACATCTCGTCTCGTTCGTTAAACATCTCGTGTGTAACCATAACATATCGGCTCGTTCGTTAAACATCTCGTGTGTAACCATAACATCTCGGCTCGTTCGTTAAACATCTCGTGTGTAACCATAACATCTCAGCTCGTTCGTTAAACATCTCGTGTGTAACCATAACATCTCGGCTCGTTCGTTAAACATCTCGTGTATAACCATAACATCTCGGCTCGTTCGTTAAACATCTCGTGTGTAACCATAACATATCGGCTCGTTCGTTAAACATCTCGTGTGTAACCATAATATCTCGGATCGTTCGTTAAACAACTCGTGTATTAGGTAAAAGTGATGTAAATAATTTTAAAAAGTTTTAAATTAATAAAATATCATTTTGAAAATTTTTAGTTAAATTTAAAAGAATTAATATTCATTTTAAAAGTTTTAAATTAATTAAAAATAATTTACAAAATACTTTCAGTGGGGACATGTCCCCGCAGAAAGATTTCCCAAAAAAAATAAATTTTCCCTCGTAGCATTTACTTTATCCCGCCAAAGGTTTTGGCGAATTTTTTTTACTTTCCGCGGGGACTTGTCCCCGTAAAAAAGTAAGATTAAAATAAGCATTTACATTCTACGGGGACATGTCCCCGCAGAAAGTAATTCCTAAAACATACCCCATATATTACTTTTCAGATCTAACACTTAGAAAAAAAAAAAAAAAAAAAAACTCATCTCTCCTTCATCTTCTGCTGCTTGCGCGTTCGATCTGCTTCTCCACCAGCAACACCACCATCTCCACCACCAACACCACCATCTCCACCACCATCTCCACCACCAACACCACCATCTCCACCACCACAACACCACCATCTCCACCACCACCCACACTCGCACCACTGTGCACATCTTTCCTCCCCTCCTCTCCCGTTTAATTCTTTCCTCCCCTCCTCTCCCGTTTAATTCTTTTCTCCTCCTCTCATTTCCGTTTAATTTCTTCCCGTTTAATTCTTTTGGTGAGTAATTTTAGTTTTTTTTATTTTTTTTAATTTTCGTTATCTTTTTAATTTGTTATTTGTTTTTAATTTTTTGTCATTTGTTAATTTTTGTTAATTTCTTGATTTTTTTTTTTTTTTTTTTTTTTTTTATATGTTAATTTTTTTTAGGTATACTTGCTGCTGAGAACATCTAGCCGCCAAAAAGCCGAGACCACAGCCGAGGTTTTCTTTATATTTTTTTTATTTTTTTTTGTGTTTATGTGTTACCGGGGACATGTCCCGCCAAAAGTTTAGTATTGATTAATTTGTGTTTATGTATAATTTTAGCTAGCTAAGGGGATGTTTGGCTTAGTTTATCAGTTAGTTAAATGATGCACTGCACCACAAGGGTGCTGTTTGTTTGCCTCAGGTTGGACAGAAACCACACAGGTGGGTTTGTCGTTGTGGGTTATTCGTTGTGGGTGTGTACCACAGCAACTAGCTAGGGCTGTTTGGTTTTGGTCTGCTGTGACACATTGCTTATTACCTTATCAACTAGCTAGGGCTGTTTGGTTATTCGTTGTGGTTTTGGTCTGCTGCAACTAGCTAGGGCTGTTTGGTTTTGGTCTGCTGTACCACAGCAACTAGCTAGGGCTGTTTGGTTTTGGTCTGCTGTGACACATTGCTTATTACCTTATCAACTAGCTAGGGCTGTTTGGTTATTCGTTGTGGTTTTGGTCTGCTGCAACTAGCTAGGGCTGTTTGGTTTTGGTCTGCTGTACCACAGCAACTAGCTAGGGCTGTTTGGTTATTCGTTGTGGTTATTCGTTTGGTTTTGGGTGTCAAAAATGGAAATTTGGACAACTGCTGTGACACATTGCTTATTACCTTATCAGTTGTCATAATACATTACGAGTAGCAGTTAAGAATAAACTTGAAAAGGTGCCCTTTTCTTAAAAAAGCATAACAAGTAATTGAGAATGAGGATTAGCCATAATATTCTGTTAATGCTCGTAGTGGCCACTTTTTGATGTATTCCTTGATTTAGAGAGATACAAGTGAATGCTCGTAGTGGCCACTTTTTGATGTAGCTACTGTTGGTTTGCCCTCAGTTGGCATCGTTGTGGTTGTGTAGGCTTAGAGATGAGTGAAAGTGGCTGTTTATCAGTGTTGTACTCTGTTAATTTTTTGTTAATTTTTGCAATGTGTTAATACCAGCTAGCCGAGAGTCGAGAGCCGAGACCAGCCTTCTGTCAAGACCAACTAGCCGAGAGCCAAGACCACTATCAGTACGTTTGTTTATATGTTCTTATAATTTTTTTATCTAATTGTGTTAGACTATTATACATGATTTTAGGAATTTAGTGATTAATTTCGGAAAGTCCCCGTCCGAAGTTAATCATCCCATAGAAAACCCGTCCGAAATTAATTTATTAGAAATTAATTTCGGAAAGTCCCCTGTTTGGGACTGCTTTTTGAATGTTTTGTCTCATTTAGGAAATGAATGCGTATAATTGATTTACTATTTGTGAAAATTTCGACAGTGTTTCCCCTTTACTCCTACGAATATGTCTTTAATGCACATATTTGGGGAGTTGAGGGGAAATGCTGCCGAAATTTTCTCAAATAGTAAATTCAGTTATACGCATTCATGTATGAGACGAAACATTCAAAGAGTGGGTTAGGATTGCCTTCCATAGTTGGATTAGGTGAACAAAACGCACAACTCGTGATTCCACCTTTATGTATTTATGTGTAGATTTTTTTGAACATGCTTAATTCTAAATAATTATTTATTGCATCATTAAAACGCAGTTATGCCAATTGATAAGAGTTGGGTCTCTAAACCTCGTTCTAGCCGCGAATTTCTAAAAGGTCTTAGAGCTTTTTGCGAGTATTGCAAGTCTTTTGTGAATATTGATGGGAATGTTAAATGTCCATGTAAATATTGTCATAACATTGGTTGGGTAAAATACGAAGAGTTGTTTAATCACATAATGTCATACGGTTGGGACCAAAGTTATACGAAATGGTTTAATCACGGTGAACCGGATGAGCAGACAGTAGTACCCACCACGAATCAACATGGGAGTGATATGGCCGAGTTCCTTCATGATATTTGTCCGAATAACGATCAAAATGAGACAACTGAAGGAAATATTGGCGAGACAAACGAGCCAACTCCTCAACGTAACGAGTTTGAAGAGTTACTCGCCACTGCCAACGAGCCACTATACCCGGGCTGTAATTGGATGTCTTCATTGGACTTTATGGCAAAGTTTACGAACATCAAGGTCAAAGGTAAAATGAGTGACACCACATTTAACGAAACCCTAAAATTTCTCAAAGAATGTTTCCCACCCGCTCTAGGATACAAAATCCCATTGTCATACTATGACATAAAGAAAACATATAAAACGATCGAGTTAGGATACGAATCCATACATGCTTGTGTAAATGACTGCTTTTTATATCGGGGGGCGGGGTAACGAAGATTTGCAGAATTGTCCCATCTGCGATGCTAGTAGATGGAAAGACAAGAACACACTAGGGAAGAAAGTTCCTAACAAGGTGTTGCGTTATTTTCCTATCATTCCTAGACTACAGCGTTTATACAAGTCGACCCACACTGCAAAACATATGACTTGGCATGCTTCTGGGCAGTCTACGGAGGACGGTAAGATGCAACACCCGGTTGATGGTCAATTATGGAAGAAATTTGACGTGAAGTATTCTAAAGAATTTTCCTATGAAAAAAGAAACGTCCGATTAGGGTTGGCTTCTGATGGTTTCAATCCGTACGGCAACCTTAGTCAGTCTTACAGCATGTGGCCGGTCATATTAACAACGTACAATACGCCTCCCTGGATATGTATGAGAGAGACTTCTCTTATGTTGACGTTGTTAATTCCGGGCCCTAAATCACCTGGGAAGGACATAGATATTTACTTGAGGCCTTTAATTGAAGACCTAAAGATTCTATGGAAAGATGGAGTCATGACTAGGGATGCTGCCACTGGCACTGAATTCTGTATGAGAGCAGCGCTTTTATGGACTATCAATGACTTTCCCGCTCGAAGTAGTTTGTCTGGGTGGAGTGGGCAAGGTTACTTGGCTTGTCCGACATGTAATATGGACACTCCATCTGCTCGCGTGTTAGGGAAAACCGCTTATGTTGGTCACAGAAGATTCTTAAAAACGACCAATAAATGACGGAAAAATAAACGGGCATTCTATACTCGGGACGATGATCCTAGACAACCTCCTAGAAAATTTACCAGTGGTGACATCTTGAATCAACTTAGGAGATTGCCTAAACGTACCCCGGGGAAACATCCAAGTTTTGGGGGTGCGAAGAAAAAACGTGATCCTGTTCGCGAATTGAATTGGACCAAAGAATCAATTTTCTACGAGCTAAAGTATTGGTCTTTTCTTACACTAAAACACAATTTAGATGTCATGCATATCGAAAAAAATGTGTGTGAGAGTGTGTTGGGTACTTTGTTAATGAATGACAAATCGAAAGACACCAACAAGGCAAGACAAGACTTAGAAAATTTGCAAATTCGTGAAGAGTTGTGGCTCGTCAACAAAGGAAACGGGAAGTGCTCTAAGCCTCATCCCACGTACTCTTTCACAGCTGAAGAAAGAAAACAATTCTGTCAATTCATCAAAGGTACGCGTTTTATTTCAAAATTTATTTGTTCCAATTCTATTCGCGTATCCATTTCGACGACTTACTCTTTTTTTTTGTCAATTCATCAAACGTGTGAAACTACCTGATGGGTTCGGATCTAACTTCAAGCATAAAGTGACCGACAATGATAGCAACATAACAGGCTTGAAGGCTCATGACTGTCACATAATGATGCAGCGGTTGCTTCCTGCTGGACTTCAAAATTACTTGAAGGACCAAACCACCGTAACACCAATAATCGAGCTTTGTTCATTCTTCAAACAAATATGCGCTCGAACTTTGATGGTGGATGACATGCTGAAAGCTAAAGAACAACTCATCAATATTTTGTGCAGTTTCGAGCAAATTTATCCTCCTGCTTTTTTTGACATAATGATTCACTTGGTTATTCATCTACCCGAAGAGGCTATTGAAGGCGGGCCTGTTTACATGAGGTGGATGTATCCATTTGAAAGATACATGAAAAAGCTCAAGAATTATGTCAGAAATAAAGCTAAGCCCGGAGGTTCAATAGCGGAGGGTTATATTGCTGATGAAGCATTAACTTTCTGTTCGCATTATTTCCGGGGTGTTGAGACGAGATTTAATTGTCCTGACCGGAATGAGGACGGTCCAAGCCCAACAAGTCAATTTCAGGTGTTTCGATCAATAGGTAAACTGAATGGCAAGCAATCATTGATCCGGGTTCAACCAGACACAATGAAGAAAGTAGTATGGTATGTACTATACAACAGTGATGAAATCGACCCGTACGTGAACGAGTATGAGAGGTACGCGTTTTATTTCAAAATGTGTTTTACGTGAGTTATTATTCGACGACTTATTCTAATATCATGAACGTTTACAGGGCATTTCCTGGCAATGATATACAAGAAGGATTTCCTGGCTGGTTTGGGAGCAAGGTAGACTTATTGTATGTATTACCCTGTAAAAATAACGACTATTACTCATCTATATCTATTCTTAACTTTTTCATAGATTCGTGAATTAAAAGTAAAGAATGACCCAAGTTGTACTTCCGAGTTATTCGCTTTGGCTTGTGGACCAGTATGGACTGCAGTCTCAGTCGACTCTTGCGTAGTCAACGGTGTGAAGTTTATCGTACACGACCGTGATTTATGTCGTTCAACTCAAAACAGCGGAATTTCAACTCCTAATCCTAGCGGAGGAATGTATTATGGCCAGCTTGAAGAAATTCTCGAGTTTTTGTATGTTCCGTTCAAGGTTGTGCTGTTCAAAGTCAAATGGTTCGACACTAATAACGAGGGTCGCATAAAACGTTGTACATATAGAAATAACATTACACAAATTATGACAGACCGTGTATCGTTTCAAAATGAACCATACATTCTTGCAACACAAGCAACACAAGTCTTTTACCTTGATTTCCCGGGTAAACGTGGTAGTTTGAAGGCCGTCCAAGATTCTTATCATCGAAAGATTTGGAACCCGGATATAATCGTGGTAGAAGACAATCAAGATGTTGTACATGACAACAACTCATCACATGTCACACTCTCTGCTGAGTTGGAAAACTTGAATTATAGCACCATAGATATAGATGTCCAGCCAGCGGAAGTTGAGGCACCACCAGCACCAATTATCACTGATGTCGACGACGACGATGATATTGATTATGATGACCACATTCCTCATGATTTAGCATCTGATCATGAAGACCACGTCGATGGTGAAGATGAAGCTGGCACTAATAATGATGATTTTTATCTTAGTGATGTAAGAGATTGATCTCAAATTGTAATTTGTTAAACGACACTTATTTTAATGAAATTGTTATCGAGTTGTTAAATGTGTTTATTTATTTATTTATTTGATTATTTGTTATTATCTTTTTGGTTTATATTGTTATTTATTTGAATGTGTGTATATATATGCGTATATGTGTTTCTTCACTAATTTCTATGTTCTAGTACAGATGGCGGATGTTATAGCGACAAGCCATGGTGGTGATGGGGGTCACGAGCCACCCCGGGGTCCGGCGAGGAGGATAGGCACAAATTGCGAGCGTAAGAATTTCTCCTTTATTATAATTAAACTTGATCATTATTTGAAATTGATAACTTGTTATTTTATGTCACCATCACTTTAATTTGATTACTTGCAGGCTCTAGCTCGAGAGCTCCCAGGCCTAAGCCGACGAAGCCTGGGTCAAAAATCGGGAAAGAAGGGAAGGTGGTTCGTGGTCCCTCCAAGAACACAGCATTAATCGCCATGCGGAATGACACTGGCCGCCCAGTCTCTATCAAATATAGAAAGAATGCTAAAGGCTTCTGGGAGCATGTGGGCAATCACGCTGCGTGGTACTCGAGCTTTGTCGGGACCTTGATACGGGACACCGTTCCACTGTATCACGATACGTGGGATGATGTTTCAGAGGCCTCGAAGGCACACGTGGATTCTCAGCTCAATGTAAGTTTTTTTTTATCTTTTATTTTTTTAATTATTGTGTTTATTTATTTTAATTGTGTTTATTTATTTAAATTTGTCTCTTTATTTAAATTTGTATATTTATTTTAATTATATTTTATTGCAGCATTACTTTGATCTCGCCCCCCACCTTGCTGGTCCAGATGGAGAGAATATTGTTAAAAGTATCGAAGCTTACTTGAGAAAGGTATACAATGACCAAAAATTCAAGCACAAGAAGAAACATTTTACAGACCAAGGTGGGCTCGATAAACTTGACGATATCAGGGCAAACCGTCCCGAGAACATGGCGGCAGATCAATGGGAGAAGCAGGTAAATTTCTGGATCGACACATACTTTGTTGTTGTTATTATTATTATTATTATTATTATTATTATTATTATTATTATTATTATTATTATTATTATTATTATTATTATTATTATTATTATTATTATTATTATTATTATTATTATTATTTATAATAAGCAGATTCAGCATTGGATCGACCCGGATAAGTTAAAGATCGGGAAGATCAACAGCGAAAATAGGAAGAAAATATAGACTACGACACTTCATGGATCTCATTCTTTGGCAGTCATAGCAGATAACTTTGTAAGACACTTTTTAATAATTTTATTTATATATATAGTGTTGGGTGAGTATTGATTGATTTTATTTATAAACAGTTGAGCTCCCCTGACCCCGACTCTGAGAATACTCCAGACTATATAGACATGTATAGACACACTCATACCAGAGATGGCACCTGGGAGTCTGAGGCCGCCGAATCCAGCTACGTAAGTATAATTTATTTCCAAAAACTCACCAACATTAATGCAATATAATAAATCACGACTTATATATTACTTTTCTTGTTTTTTTGTAACTAAACAGAATCAGATGGTCCAGCTTCGGTCAGAGAGCACCTCCTCCGGGACGCGCATGACAGATACAGAGATCTTGAGCCAGGTTCTCGGTGGCAAACAGAGGGGACATATTCCTGGCGTAGGTTCAGTTTTATCAGGAGGTGGTCACAGGCCGACTCTGAGTGCCTCACGAGCTCGTCAGGAAGCCTCCTCGTCCACACTGCGCGAGACCGTGGTGCGGCAAGGGGACACGCTGGAGATGATTCTGAGTTGGGCGAGGAGTCAGCCGGGCTTTCCTCAGGAGCTAGCAGGATTGGCGGGGACATCAGGATCCCAGACTCTGACGCCGGGTGAGTCTAGACCTGCAGGGGAGGGTAGTGGGGGAGCTGGGGGTAGTGGGGGTAATGGGGATGGTGGGGAGAATGGGGATTAGGCATGTATGGGTCGGATGGGTCACTTTATGCTTGTTTTGGGCTGTTGGACATATTGTGTAGATTTAGATTGATTATTATGTCTTAGGATTCCCACTAAACTGTTCCTCGCTAGCTTATTTTTTGGGTTGTTGGACATTTTGTGTGGATCACGGTTTTTGAACCGTTTTTGGCGAATTAGGATTCATATGTTGTTGGACATTTTGTGTGGATCACGGGTTTTGAACCATTTTTGGCGAATTAGGATTCATATGATTATGTTTAGCGAATTTGGATTGTTTAGGGCAGTTGGATTAATATTATTTTTAGTGAATTTTGTTTGAAATTGTTGTTGTATATATGTTTAGCGAATTTGGTTTTAATATCGTGTTGTTGGCGAAATTTGTGAAATGGGAACAGCAGGTTTTAGCATACAAACCTGCATTTGGTAGGTTTTTGCTGCACATATTTGCGGCAAAAACCTGGAATAACCCATTTTGCAGCAATTTGCTGCAAAATGGGTGAGGCACTTTTTGCGGGGACATGTCCCCGCAAAAAGTAATAAAAGATTTATATAAAAACCTTTTACGCGGGGACTTGTCCCCGCAGAAAAGTATTTCGAAAATATTTAAATTCTTTTCCTCGGTGACTAGTCGCCGCAGAAAACCATTTATAATTACGGAATTAATTAATTTTTACTTAATTTTTTAGTTTTCTGCGGGGACATGTCCCCGCAGAAAGGTATTGCCACGTCGGACAATCTTTGACCGGCTAAAAAAGAGCTGGGACCCACACGTCCCCGCAGAAAGTGATATAACGTCACCGCGTAATGTATTAGCGACGAGCTTGCCGCGGTGACGTTTGGGCGGTGACTTGTCCCCGCGGAAAGTGTTTCTGCGAGGACATGTCCCCGCAGAAAGGTTAAATGTGTCCCCGCAAAAAGTGGTCAATGTTGTAGTCTCATACAAATGTATTATCTATTAATTATATAGAATCAAACATGTACTAAAAATATTATAAACTACCAACCAACACTTCTACATATTTCAATATTGGCCGATACAAAATAGAGCGTTTGCATTTATTTTTAGTTAGAGGCTTACCTTTCCAAAATAGCCAGTCCTTAATTCTTTAATCTTATATTGCTTTGTTTCTAGTAAGAGGATTACCGATAACAGATGAAAATGTATGAGGATAAATTCATTCTATATGGTCTGAAGAAACAAATAGACACCATGTCATATAATATGCTAAAGAACAAGAAGGCGTCTGTCTTTTCCTTGGTTCAGGACTAGAAGTCTAGAGGTGGCAAAATGGTGGTTTAGGTAACATGTCTAAATGGTTCAGTCGAACCCCAAACACTTATTCCAAATTTTTTTATATCTTCTATAAGATAATGCACTGCCTATGACTAATAATATGTAATAACAATCTGACATTTTGAATAAATGATTAAGTTGGTTCTATGCATTAACTTACAGCTTGTGTTATGTTTGAGCAGCTCAACAGCTCCAACCTATCGTTGCATTTCCTTTTAACTAATGGTTTTTATTTGACTAGCTTGAGATACAACATAATAGACCCATTACTAAGTATATGAGTTAAAATCACCTTTACTGCTTAGGATAATTATTATAGAAAAAATAAACCTTTTTAATAGGGTCAGGAAGACTTTTATGTGCGGTTGACCTTAGAATGTTATTACACTCCAATATATCTCAATGCATTAGTGACAAGAAAAGATATATGAACATAATCAATAAGTAGAATACTGTATCACGATTCCTAACAGTTGAAACATGAAACGATAAAAGAAAACAATTAGCAAGACATGACTGCAACATTGAACTTACATGTCCAAAATGCTATACTCATCACCCTTTTGATAGATTCATATGGTTTATCAGCCTCTGTTGGAATATGTGAACTATAAATAAATCATAAACACATAAAATCATCAAGCACACGCAGCGGAATAGATCTACAAGAACATGTAATTAATTAAACATAAATAGATACGTACCTTAATGATTCCTAGCAAGAACAAGGAATCTCTTGAACAAGAACAAGTTATAAACCCTAATAGGATTTATAAGTGGATCGACTAAACCAAGATCACAAGCTAAAGGAAGCTTGTCACTCGTTCCTGTACACACGTAATGATAGCGTTTCAATGAGAAAAGCTAGGTTCTTGATCACCAATAACCAAACACTTGACTAGCCTTACTAAGATCGAATTCCCTAGTGGGAATAGAAAGAGTAGATCGGTTCTAGCTAGGGAGAAAGAGGAGAAGATCGAGAAGTTAGGTTAAGTTAGGGATTCAAGACTAGAGAAAACTAAAACACAAGTGAATTGTATTTATAGTTTTTCTTTGCTTGTTGCCCACTCCAAACCGATCGACCCAAACCCTAAAGGGGAGGGTTCGGCCGACCTCTAGTATCCCACAAGGATTCTAGATCCTTCTTTCCTATTTTTCACAATTAGTCCTTTAACGGTCGTTAGTTAAAACCCCGTTAAGTACTAACCGTCGTTAAGTGTTTTTATTGGTGAAATGAATAAATAAATATAATGAAATATATTTAATTATTCATCATTGAAACTCTCACGTTATTGTGTGCAATCCCGAGCCTCGGGTTCGAAACCGGACATACGTATATTAATATTTATACACAAAACTAACAGCTCCCACTTGGATAAACATTAATATAGTAATGACATGGGTCAGCCTAGCTTTACCTTCCCAATGCCCCCAGCTCGATCCGAGTTGTGGTTCTCCTGGAAAAAACCACGTGTGATGAAATTAATCACCATACTTATCCTTTTGTTACTAATACCGCGTTAATTTTGGATATGGATCTTTGTCATTCCATAATTAACTTAGTTTCTCGTTTATACATAATTGAACAAGATTACCAAAACATCTGAACGTCTTCCAGATAGACTTTGGGCGTGCGCACGCAAACATCTTGTCAATCCTACGAGTGGCCAAGCAGTATTAAACTTCAACACAAAGTTGAAGGAACAAATCCCTTATTGACTGCAAGCATAACCCTTGAATTTCGCATCATTTCTGAAAATAACCCTTATAACTACCTTTTACGGTTAGCGTTAGACTATCTTACAGAAAATAAGCTACATCCTCAGCAATTATCTGTCATCTCAAGTCTGAGGATAAATATTCATGATATACTTAATGACTATGATCCATAAAGTATAATCATGTATTTGGGATAAGTCCTATATTCAATTTATCCAATATTGAATATCATGTGACATTGGTGTCTCAACCTTACAGTTCATTCTACCAATCCTCACATTTGTCTTAGTTTAATAATATTCCCATATTATTAATCGACAACGGACTATTTAGAACAAATAAATTATTCACGGATTTAAACATGCAAATATAGGACACAAATATTAATAATGAGAATAAACGTTATCCGCACTTTATTTCATTAAAATAATAATTGTTTACACGTCCATATCAAAATACTAATCCAACAGATTTACATGAAACTATCTGCTAAACGAAGACCAATACCCTGAGCATGTCGAGTAAACGTATCTTTAGGTAATGCCTTCGTGAAAGGATCAGCCAGATTGTCATCTGTGTGAACTTTGAGTACTTTGATTTCACCTAGTTCGACTTGTTCACGAACATAGTGCATCTTTCTTTTAAAGTGTCTGGCGCCTTTCATAACTCCAGGTTCATTGGCGAATGTGATTGCAGCAGAGTTGTCGCAATACACATTTACAGGTAATTCAATAGACGGCATCACTCCAAGATCCGTAATGAAATTCCTTATCCAAACAGCTTCTTGTGCAGCATCCGATGCAGCATTGTACTCAGCTTCTGTAACAGACATGGCCATTGTGCTCTGCTTTTTACTCTTCCAGTCTACTGCTCCTCCATTTATGACAAAGACATAACCCGTTTGCGACTTCGTATCATCTTTATCAGTTTGCCAGGACGCATCGCAGAAACCTGTAACATTCAGTTCTGCGTCTGGATTTCCCCCGAAAACAAGAAACATATCTTTAGTATTCCTTAAATACTTAAGAATGTTTTTAACAGCATGCCAGTGACCTTTCCCTGGATTTTGCTGATAACGACTGGTCAAATTTTGAGCGAATGCCACATTTGGCCTTGTGCATCTAACAACATACATGATAGATCCTACTGCCGAAGCATACGGAACTTTCTGCATGTATGCTACCTCTTCAGGTGTAGAAGCACACATTTCGCTACTTAAGCCATGATCTACTTGCATGGGAAAATATCCCTTCTTGGAATTTTGCATATTGAATCTCTTCAATATTTTATCCATGTAAGCACTTTGGCTTAATCCGATTAACCGTTTAGATCTGTCTCGATAGATCTTGATTCCAAGGATATACGCTGCTTCTCCTAAATCCTTCATGGCAAAGCAACTACCAAGATATTTCTTAACTTCATTAAGGCTTGGTATGTGATGAAGCGAAAAGTGTACCGCTTTTAGGGGGTCATTTAAGCCCTAAATCGTATTTATTTGATCAAATATTTCCCTAAATCGTTCCTTTTGTCATTTTAGGTACTTTGGAGAAGAAATCTGGAAAAGGAAGCATTTTGGACGTTTTTGGAGCATAAAAGTGAAGAAAACGACAAAGTCTCAAAATCGGCTGGAAAAGTACCTTTGACGGCGTCAGGGATTGTTCCTGACGGCGTCATGGCTTGGCAAAAGAGGTGGATATGAAAAATACACGAGACGCACCAGAGAGTTTTGCAATGGAAATTCTGACGGCGTCACCCTTTAAGATGATCAAGGCCATCACGGTTTAAGCTAAAGTGAGACGGCGTCAAGCCCATTTCTGACGGCGTCAACCTTTGATAAGCCAGAGCGGATTTTGGAGCACTAAAGAGGGACGACGTCAGGAAGGCCATCCGGGAACCCTAGACACGGCGAGGTGACGGCGTCAAGATCTACAACGTGACGCCGTCAGCAACTAAGCTCTATATATAGTTTTGCAATTTTTTGTCATTAGTGTGCAACTTTGGGAGGAGAAACCCTAAGACGAATTTCTGCCATTTTTAAGGGTTTTCATACCCTTGGATCTCCCATGTTTAATTGAAGATAAGTAATCATTTAATCAATCAATATGTCTATGTGTTGTTTGATTATATCTCGTTCTTGTCTTTTGATTAACATGCTAGGCTAGATTTATCTTGTGTTTGCTTAGATATAATGAAACCTAACTATTGATTATCGGTTGTTAATGTGTTATTAATTGTATTGGATGATTGTTCATCGATGTTAGGCTTAAGAAAACTGGCTAACCTCCTATTCGGTAACTTGCTTGAACGTCTTAAGAAACATGAACCAATGCGTACTAGGTTTTTATGGTTGTATTTAATGCATGAGCGAATTCTAGTGATCCCATGTTAGGAGCTTCTTAGCCGGCTCGACATAGGAGTGAAGTAGGAGCTTGTAGAGTTGGGGAAGTACGTACGCCACCCCACGATTGGTATTAAGGAATACACCCGTCATCCACGCAATTAATACACACTAATCAACCGGTAAAAGATAGTTAGGGAGTAAGGAAATCTAAGTAAACACATTTCTCTCCATATAAGTTCCACAACCTTTTTATTTTCAGTTATTTTATTTTATTTGCAATTGTAGTTATTTGGGTTAGTTGACTAGCAACTAATTCCGCCCACTCCTTCAAACCCGAGATTTTACTTGCTTTCATAAAAATATAAAAATACAAAAAGAATCTTCCCTCACCCTTAGACCTATTAGAGTAGTTTTTTCAATCCTAACGACACTATTCCCTGTGGAGAACGATCAATCCCCCGTACTTACCACTACACTATACTACATCGGTCAGGTACACTGCCTGGTGGGGTTGTAAGCCTCTTGAGATCCCTCGAGAGGTAAAACCTGTTGTAAGGTCGCAAAACCACGCATCAAGTTTTTGGCGCCGCTGCCGGGGAATAGTTATTGTTTAGGTTGAAATTTTATTTTTATTAGGTCTACTCATTAGATTCCTATCTAGTGAGATTTTTATTTTCTTTTTATTAGCTTTCTCGTAGTCTATCTTTTCTTTGTGCTTTTGTTCGTAAAGTTTTTCCATTGACTCTTCCGTTCGCCATTATGGAGAACGTGAATCTACCAAATCCGCGACTAGAGTTTTACATGAAGAAATATAATTTTACTAATTTGGATAAATCAAGATGGTGGAATGAAGTAATGAGAACAGGATCTTACATAGATTTTAGTGAGTACCTTGAGAAAAGAGACCAAGTGCATAAAACTTTTGAGGAAATCACCTTAGGAGCCCCATCAAACCCTCAAAATACCTCATTAAGTGAAACCTATGCACCATATGAGCCTTCACCTAGGATAGTTTCTTATGAACCCGACCAAGATTGTGAGATGGTTAATGTTGAACTACCTAGGTGCATGCTTGGATTAGATTTCACCAAGACATATGATGAGTATGAGGAATCCTTTAGGCAAATGGAACATAGTGATCAAGTTATTGAGAATGATTCTTATGAATCGGACCAAGAATTTGAGATGAATAGAAAAGGATTTGAGATACCTAGGTGCATGTTGGGGATAGACTTCAACAAATCACATAATAAGCACATAGGTAATCAAGATAAGATGGAGGATAAAGTAGAAAATCCAAGTCCACCAAGTACTCCACAAAACCCACCATCATTCGTGGCACACACACCGCCCGTGACTTACCCGGAAGAAGTAGAAGAGACTTTAGGAATCCCGATGGAGGTAGAATCCTTGGACCAAGCACCACTAGAGGATATAGGTTTGAAGACTTATAGTGATAACCTTACTCTTAGTTCTAGGGAATTTCCTAGTGTTGATGAACCGGAACCTCAACCTTTACACAACTTTCCATCCTTAGATACATTTCTAGGAGACAAAAGAGGAACCGACCCACCCATCAACCCATATTATCCGGGTAGTTTTAGGATGAAGGAAGCCATTCACTCACCCCCTTCACCTCACGTGGCATATTTCCACCCTAAGGGTGTGTATCGCTACTTCCACCCGCACTTAATCCTAAGTGTAGGGAAAACCTCCCCTATTTCCGTTAAATAAGGGTAGAGTCAGGCTCGTGACTCGAACAAAAACAAGCGCTTCTTGGGAGGCAACCCAAGCTTTATTTGCTTTGTGTGTTTATTTATTTGTTTGTTTGATTTTATTTGTTTCCGTATGTATGTTTAATTTTTATTATTATTGATTCATGTTCAAAACTAAATTGTGAAAATGCTTTATCTTGTTTTTAACTTCGTCTTAACTACATATAAAGGTATTTTGCAAAAGATAAGTGTAAGGGAAATCCAAATCGGTTTACAAGAACAAATGAACATGAATCATAATAATATTAAATTAACATACATATTAGTAATTGTTTGAGTCAAATGCTTGTATCGAGTCATAGTGATGTTTTGCAGGAATTCCAGGAAGTAAGGTATAGGTTTTTCCAGAAATTTTCCGGAAACTTAACATGAGAATTCTGTCAGATCATTTCTGACGGCGTCAGGCTTTACAACCTGACGGCGTCAGGTTTTAATTTTCTGAAATTTTTGAAAGTTTTGTTTTCATAAAAAGTTTTTATTAAATCTCTAACTTATAAACTCTAGGAATCTGCAAAATTATCATTCCACAAGCATTATATCCTTATATATAGAATTTATCCCGCCGATGTTATGCAGGTTTTCGTGTTTGTTTTTTCAGGTTTAACAGGTTATTTTGGACAAGGAGATGTATGTGGAATCAAGCTTTTGGCGATGCTTTAGTCTTGGAGCTTCTACATTCTCTTGGAAGAAGATCTAACCATGTTACCTCTTTATCCACCGAACGAATCAGGAGAGTATTTGATTTCATTCTTTTACCTTATTACTTTTACATCTTGTTATTTGAACATTGGGGACAATGTTCATCTTAAGTGTAAGGGGGGGGGGTAAAAATACGATACTTTAGAGAATGCTATTACGCTTGATTTTTGTTTGTTTAATGGTAGATGTGTAATAAAACTGAGATAAATACCTGTTAGGACAATTTTAGTGCCAAATTTAAATTTTTTTACAACATATAGGAGTGAAACTTTGATCTTAATGAGCGTCTCATGGATAGGAGTTACATGACTAGCACAAAAAACCGTACCACTAAAAATTTTTTCCACCCCAAATATGTGAGGTTCACCCCTAGAATTGGTAGGAAAAGCATTTATGCTATGATGTGTGTACCGGTAGCACTTAGATTCTAGAACTTGCGTTAGGACCATTCCGAGGCCACAAGTGAGACTACATTCGTGTAGTTAGATTTACTACATGATAAGAGGCATTAGGATTAACCCATTGTTTTACACCTGTGTTTTTGTTATAATTACTTTGGCTACATTGGTCAAGTAATTCTCCCACACCCTTTGCGTTGTACTCATTTTTAGTACACGATACCCCTAGTACACCCCTCAGAGCCTATCTTTTCGTTTCGACCTTTAAGCATTTTACTTAAAGGAAGAATTTGTTTACACCCCACTTAAATGTACACCCAAATCGCCTTAGCCTACCTTGTATGCACTCATTTTTAGTGCATTATTGTGACAACATTTGTTTAAACCCAAGTTAATTATCTAATTGATTACATGGTTGCTAAGTCGAGTCATATCCTTGTACATATTGTTTTGGGACGATTGGGACTCATGGGTAAAGTACTAGTGTAATGGAGTAATGGGGAAGAACAACATTATTACCCCCATATGTGCTAAATATTTTAAAAGTACTCCAAGTGTTTCGATTATCCTAATTCGAATCATTAGAATAGTTATTTGTAAAGTTATGTAAAAGTTCAAGTGTAAGGGGAATGCAACGCCCCTATGATGTATTATTTTGGATGGTAGGGCAAGAGTGTATGAAAAAAAAAAAAAAAAAAAATTCAAGAAAAATACAAAAAAATGAGAAAAAGAAAATTAGAAAAAACATACGGACTACCATCCCGTTTCATTTTATGTTTATTTTATGTTTTTGTTATTTTGTTTTTAGCTTAAGTCGAGTCTAGTCTTGGCTTAGCAACGCCATATTGTACATGTAATTAATCAAGATCTTTAACTCGCCACCAGTAAAATATCCCTTATCCAACAAATCCGTGTTTATCATATCCCTACACCTCACGTTATAACCCGTTTAAAAGCCCTCTTTGATAGTTTATCTTAGGTGCTTACGCCTAGTGGAGGAGGTTTTCGATCCTTTCCCAAGACTATGGTAATCTATTTGCTATGACAGGTAGTGAGAGATATTATCCGTTTTCATTTATGAGATTTATTTTGATGACACTTGAGAGATGTGAGTATCTAAACACTACTTGTGAGGTGCTAGTTTGTAATCTCCGTGCTTATTATGATTAAAGTGGAACGACTATGTATTGTAATTACTTTTATATTAGCATTAAATGACCCCTAACTTGTATTTTGATTAGAATAAAAGCGCATTTGCTTGAGGACAAGCAAATCTCAAGTGTAAGGGTATTTGATGAAGCGAAAAGTGTACCGCTTTTAGGGGGTCATTTAAGCCCTAAATCGTATTTATTTGATCAAATATTGCCCTAAATCGTTCCTTTTGTCATTTTAGGTACTTTGGAGAAGAAATCTGGAAAAGGAAGCAGTTTGGACGTTTTTGGAGCATAAAAGTGAAGAAAACGACAAAGTCTCAAAATCGGCTGGAAAAGTACCTTTGACGGCGTCAGGGATTGTTCCTGACGGCGTCATGGCTTGGCAAAAGAGGTGGATATGAAAAATACACGAGACGCGCCAGAGAGTTTTGCAATGGAAATTCTGACGGCGTCACCCTTTAAGATGATCAAGGCCATCACGGTTTAAGCTAAAGTGAGACGGCGTCAAGCCCATTTCTGACGGCGTCAACCTTTGATAAGCCAGAGCGGATTTTGGAGCACTAAAGAGGGACGGCGTCAGGAAGGCCATCCGGGAACCCTAGACACGGCGAGGTGACGGCGTCAAGATCTACAACGTGACGCCGTCAGCAACTAAGCTCTATATATAGTTTTGCAATTTTTTGTCATTAGTGTGCAACTTTGGGAGGAGAAACCCTAAGATGAATTTCTGCCATTTTTAAGGGTTTTCATACCCTTGGATCTCCCATGTTTAATTGAAGATAAGTAATCATTTAATCAATCAATATGTCTATGTGTTGTTTGATTATATCTCGTTCTTGTCTTTTGATTAACATGCTAGGCTAGATTTATCTTGTGTTTGCTTAGATCTAATGAAACCTAACTATTGATTATCGGTTGTTAATGTGTTATTAATTGTATTGGATGATTGTTCATCGATGTTAGGCTTAAGAAAACTGGCTAACCTCCTATTCGGTAACTTGCTTGAACGTCTTAAGAAACATGAACCAACGCGTACTAGGTTTTTATGGTTGTATTTAATGCATGAGCGAATTCTAGTGATCCCATGTTAGGAGCTTCTTAGCCGGCTCGACATAGGAGTGAAGTAGGAGCTTATAGAGTTGGGGAAGTACGTACGCCACCCCACGATTGGTATTAAGGAATACACCCGTCATCCACGCAATTAATACACACTAATCAACCGGTAAAAGATAGTTAGGGAGTAAGGAAATCTAAGTAAACACATTTCTCTCCACATAAGTTTCACAACCTTTTCATTTTCAGTTATTTTATTTTATTTGCATTTGTAGTTATTTGGGTTAGTTGACTAGCAACTAATTCCGCCCACTCCTTCAAACCCGAGATTTTACTTGCTTTCATAAAAATATAAAAATACAAAAAGAATCTTCCCTCACCCTTAGACCTATTAGAGTAGTTTTTTCAATCCTAACGACACTATTCCCTGTGGAGAACGATCAATCCCCCGTACTTACCACTACACTATACTACATCGGTCAGGTACACTGCCTGGTGGGGTTGTAAGCCTCTTGAGATCCCTCGAGAGGTAAAACCTGTTGTAAGGTCGCAAAACCACGCATCAGTATGTGATTTCCCATGATTAATATGTCATCGACATATAGGACAAGAAAAGTAGTGTTACTCCCACTAACTTTGTGGTATACACATGGCTCATTGAAATTTTGAGTAAATCCAAACTTCTTGATTTCCTCATCAAATTTCTTATTCCATTGCCTGGATGCTTGCTTCAATCCATAAATGGATCTTTGAAGTTTGCATACACGCTCAGGAAATTGTGGATTTACAAAACCTTCAGGTTGCGCCATATAGATGTCTTCATCTAGGCGACCATTCAGAAACGCGGTTTTGACATCCATTTGCCAAATCTCATAGTCATAGTAGGCAGCTATGGCTATAAGAATCCTAATAGCTCTAATGTCGGCTACAGGAGAAAAAGTCTCCTCATAGTCAACACCATATGTTTGGGTAAAGCCCTTGGCCACCAAACGAGCTTTGTAGGTGTGTACGTTGCCATCCATGTCAGTCTTTTTCTTGAAGAGCCACTTACACCCAACTACCTTAGCATTGGGTGGAAGATCCACTTCAATCCAGACTTTGTTGTCTTTCATGGATTGCATTTCCCCATCCATGGCTACTTGCCATTTTTCCTTTTTAGGACTATTAATGGCAGCCTTATAACTAGTTGGTTCATCAGTGTGATCCAATAGAAAAGTTTCCTCATCGTCTATGCTTAAACATAGGCGTTCAGGAGCTTTTATAGATCTTGAAGATCTACGGATGGGTACCACTTCTACTTCAGGTGGAGGACCTAAACTTTCAGGTTCCACAGGAAGTGTGTTAGTGCTTTCAGAAGGTGACGTATCTTCATGATCATTTTCAAGATCATACACTCTCCCACTAAATTCTTGAGATATTAGATTATCCTCAAGAAATTCACCGTACCTAGCTACGATGACCTTATTCTCAGGTGGGAAGTAAAAGTAGTAACCCTTTGTTTCCTTAGGGTATCCTACGAAGATACACTTAACAGATCTCTGTTGGAGTTTATCAGGTGAGTCACATTTGACAAACGCCTCACAACCCCAGACCTTTAAGTAAGAAAAGTTGGGAGCTTTTCCAGTCCATACTTCATATGGAGTCTTATCAACCTTCTTAGTTGGAATCCTATTCAACACGTGAACAGCAGTTTCAAGAGCATAATCCCAAAAGGATAAGGGAAGAGTTGTAAGATTAAACATGGATCGCACCATATCTAACAAGTTACGATTTCTCCTTTCAGATACACCATTTTGCTGTGGCGTATAAGGAGAAGTGAGTTGTTGCACAATGCCACACTCTCCCAAATAATCCTTAAACTCTTGGCTTAAGTACTCACCACCACGATCGGATCGAAGTGCCTTAATCTTCTTTCCGAGTTGTAATTCTACTTCATTTTTAAAGACCTTGAATGTCTCAAAGACTTCATGTTTATGTTTAAGTAAATAAAAATAACCATAACGACTATAGTCATCCGTAAAGGTCAAGAAGTAGACAGCACCACGTTTAGACACATGTCTAAGTGGACCACACACGTCCGTGTGTATCAATCCAAGTAGATCTGAAGCCTTCTCCATATTGCTATGGAAAGGTTTCTTTGTCATCTTCCCAGATATGCAAGACTCGCATTTATCAACTGAATCATCATTGATATTTTTCAAAAGCCCATCGTGTTGCAGCTTTTCCATGCGATTCTTGCCCATGTGAGCAAGACGGCAGTGCCATAAATAAGACGAGTCCAAGTTAGACTTGACTTTCTTATTTCCGATGCTATACATTGAATTATTTTTATTGGATACATGGTTTTCCATGTCAATTTCAAACACACCATTTAATGGAACAGCATTAAAGTAAAAAACAGAATTTAAAGAAACAGAAATTCCATTATCATTAAAAGTATGCTTAAAACCCAAATCCAATAACAAAGAAACTGAAACGACACCTCTAACAATAGAAGGTGCGTAATGACAATTGTTCAAAACTAATATTAAACCAGAAGGTAAAACTAGCTCAAAAGTCCCTATGGCTTCTACTGCTGCACATATTCCATTTCCCACGTACAAGTAGCATTCCCCATAGTTCAACTTCTTCGCTCCTCTAAGCCCCTGCGATGTATTACAAATGTGAGTACCACATCCTGTATCATATATCCAGGCATTTTGCTTACGAGGAAAAGAAAACAATTCAACCATAAAAATACCTGAAGTGCTGGCGCCCTGCCCAGCCTTGGCATTCTTATTTTTGCGACACTCCTCAAGCAACAATGGACAATCACGCTTCCAGTGTCCAGGAGTGTTACAGTGGTGACAAGCAGCCGCATCCTTTTTGGGATAATCCTTCTTGGGAGGAGGATTCTGCTTCTTTGGCTTTTGCTGATAAGTCACAATCTGCTTGCCCATGTCAGCTTTGCCCTTTCCTTTCTTGTTCACTTGTTTCGGTTTACCGGGCTTAGCTACCCTACCACCTCTTATTGCCATGACAGCAGGCGTAGGAGCTTTCTTAGTGAGTGCCTTCTCATGCTCAATTAGCATTGCATGCAATTCAGAAAATGTCTTCCCCTTGCAATGCATGTTAAAGTTGCGCACAAAATCACCATATAATTCCTCATTGAGGGATTTGTTGATGAGGCCAACTTTAACGTCTTCCACAAACCCGCAATTAAGTGCATCTAGTTGGTCAAGATAACCTTTCATTTTAATCGCATGATCACTTACGGGTGTTGTCGCGTCCTGCTTGCACTTGCCCAAGTTGTCAAGTACATCATACAATTCAGCCATAGGAGATTTCTGAAACATACGTGTCAGTTCATCAATCATGTTTTTGGGGCCATATTTCTCAAACTGTTTTACCAGTTGATCATCCATCCCCAATAGCATGAGACAAGCCGCATCATTGTGCTTGTCATAGGCTTCATTGTACTGCCTAAGTATTTCATTAGGCGAGTTTGCAGGAGGAGCTTCTGGAAGGTCCTCAGTAAGACATTCAGAACGTTTGGCAATTCTAAGAACAAGCCTTAGATTCCGATACCAAGCGTTAAAATTCTTAGTCCCAGTCAGTTTTTCCTTTTCAAGCATCATCTTGAAACAGGAAGTTAGGTTTGACGAGTTTCCGGGTTGGGCCATTTCTACAGAAAAAGTTCAAAAGTTAGTACTTTCGATAATAAACATTTCAAGAAAATTAAACACCCATTGGTTTAAAAAACCATTTAATTTTCTATGAAAACTAGGATCCTAATTGACGCCGTTTCATCACATCAGCTTTGGCTGCTAGCAATGAAAGTGCTCAATAAGCTACGGGATCACCCAATTGCCAATGTCAAATTGCAATTCCTAGAGATCTTGGGACTTACATTATATTGCCAACCTCAGTTGCAAAATGTAAGCATGTTTCATCCCCAATTCTTTATGCCTTGGCGCCGTTCCATTACATCAGCTTTGGCTGCTAGTAATGAAAGTGCCCAATTAAGTTAACCAACTCAAGAAACTGTAAATTGACGTCAGTTTATTGCATTCAGCTTTGGCTGCTAGCAATAAAGTACTCAATTTACCCTTAGATGACCATCCTTTGAACATCAACATTCAGCTTTGGCTGCTAGTGATGTAGGATGAAACCTTAGGTGTTCCTTTTTGTAGTTGGGTGGCATTTAACTTAAATTTATTAGGGTAATAAAATTTTGATGTGTTAAATCAAAAAATATGTACAAAGATGTCATGCATTCATCTTTGTATCATATATGTTTTCAAAAACAAAATCGTTTACTCATTTGTAGCTCAAATCATCAAATCTTTTAATTGAGGCGTTGAGCAAATTACAACATTGCCTTAAGATGCTTCGTACTTTTTCATGGTGTACTTGGTAAGTCTATTATTGACGCACAGGCGAGCGGAGGGATGACAGCCGCCGAAGCTGGTTAAAACCGTGCCCCTTTAAGGTCACAATTTAATGTGAGCCAACCTTAAACCCACTTTATAGTTTGTCAATAATAGGTCCGCCGCTTCGACCACTTTTGTACAGTTGCAATCAATCAACTAAAAAATTATGATTTTCTTGCTAAAATAATTAATGTAGTAAATTTATTATTGCTAGTCTCGCCTGGGAGCAAATTACCGTGCGAAGCGAACCACTGTCGGCACATAAGACTTGGCAATAAATAAAATTACTACTAAGGTTTCATAGTTATTAGTCTTATTTATTTTTATTATGAAAAATTACCCTCTTTTGTAGTTTACAATCCATCATAATATTAAACACAAAAGATCAAGTAATTAAAAAAATAAATAAACACATAATAACAAATATATGATCATCCACGATATCATATAGCCACATGCAAACATTTTTCAATAAATCCTAATATTAATTCTATGTGAAATTTAAATGTATGTAACTAACAAAACTCCCATTGGTTTTCGAGCTCATTGTGCCCAATGGTCCACAGACACCAAATAACTTGGCCGCGTAAGTTTTGGTTAGTTAGATACCACATTGCACATAACCTTTTAATTAATATTTATTGAGGTCTTCCCCAATTTAAGATTTATTTAAACATGTAGCAAACAATTCAAAACAAAACATACAAATCACACCATGACAAAATATGCAAGATTTTGTCATGGATCCCATATTGATCACATAATCATGCATCACATATTATTATGTCAATATTAATTGTACGTATCTAATTAATTAGTAACATCACATACGGTACTTACTAATTAATCCCTAAAAATTTTCATGCAATCCTAGGGTTTCTCAAGTTTTAATTAAAAAACTAAAACCCTAATTTTTAATTAATATGGATCGAACCATATTAGGGTTTCATAAAAAAAATAAACAAACCCTAATTTTATTATTGCATGTAATCTCTACAAGATCCAATTTTTAGGTTTAAGTAATTAATTACAAGTTCTAAACGAGGCTCATGATGCCACTGTTGGAATATGTGAACTATAAATAAATCATAAACACATAAAATCATCAAGCACACGCAGCGGAATAGATCTACAAGAACATGTAATTAATTAAACATAAATAGATACGTACCTTAATGATTCCTAGCAAGAACAAGGAATCTCTTGAACAAGAACAAGTTATAAACCCTAATAGGATTTATAAGTGGATCGACTAAACCAAGATCACAAGCTAAAGGAAGCTTGTCACTCGTTCCTGTACACACGTAATGATAGCGTTTCAATGAGAAAAGCTAGGTTCTTGATCACCAATAACCAAACACTTGACTAGCCTTACTAAGATCGAATTCCCTAGTAGGAATAGAAAGAGTCGATCGGTTCTAGCTAGGGAGAAAGAGGAGAAGAGAAGTTAGGTTAAGTTAGGGATTCAAGACTCGAGAAAACTAAAACACAAGTGAATTGTATTTATAGTTTTTCTTTGCTTGTTGCCCACTCCAAACCGATCGACCCAAACCCTAAAGGGGAGGGTTCGGCCGACCTCTAGTATCCCACAAGGATTCTAGATCCTTCTTTCCTATTTTTCACAATTAGTCCTTTAACGGTCGTTAGTTAAAACCCCGTTAAGTACTAACCGTCGTTAAATGTTTTTATTGGTGAAATGAATAAATAAATATAATGAAATATATTTAATTATTCATCATTGAAACTCTCACGTTATTGTGTGCAATCCCGAGCCTCGGGTTCGAAACCGGACATACGTATATTAATATTTATACACAAAACTAACAGCCTCTTCAATGATGCGACATAGAATCGAAAAATCTAATAAATGTATAGGAACAAATTAAAAACATGCTAGTCATCACCAACCGAATTATAGACTTTATATAATACGAAAACATATGATCCAATATACAAGATTGTCGGGTCAGTTCGGCGCCCACATCCCCCGAACAATATTTGAATATAAAATAACCTAAGTATAGAAACTGAACTAAAATAAAGTTCAGCCCCAACTTCAGTAGAGTCCTTGAAGACAAGAGAAGTCTTCACTTGATGCTGTTCAGAAACTGAAGACCAAGTCCAAAAGAAGAAGTTCAGTTTAGCGAGGGTGACAATACCTCGCTGAACGATATCGGTCTCCTCAACAAAAATGCTGAGCAAAAAGCTCCTAGTATCTAGAAGGTTTCAAGGCGGGAAATAGATAATTTATACAAAAGGGATAAAGTAAAATCTTCTTGGGAATGACCAACTTCCAAAGTTGGTATAAAATTATAAACAATGTACTCAACTGATCCCTAAAGCATGTCCTTACCAATTAAGAAGCATTTAATGTAATCCCAACCACTTATTAGATGCTAGACACGTGAACAATAGGAACCCCTTGAAATCCTAATTCTCTTCTATAAAAGGGAATGTTTTTAAAGGAGTAAAGTATCTCTTGCAATTAAAGTGAGAACACTTTCAAGAGAGCATTTACTCCTCAAACCTAACTTGGCCGTTGAACATTCAACGAGTAAGAAAGTTGGTACTTAAACACAACACAAGTTCGCGTGTTTAAGTTAGAGAAGGGATCACCACACATTATCATTCAACTAGGTTTGATATTACGCAAGCAAACATTGTCAAATTCTTTGATTCATTCAAATAAAAATTTTAAACGTTGAAAATTTACTTTGTGTCTTGTGTATTAAAACTTCTTTAAGTATTATTGCTATAAACTGTTTATGCACGTCCATATGTTTTCATGGAACATTGTTTAACTTAGTACTTAAGTTATAACACGTTACAAATGGTCCAACAAGTGATATTAGAGCCATCTGATTTATAAAACTTTTTCAAAACAGATTGATCAAAGTTTTTAAAATCAAGATCCACTATGTCAAACAATGAAGTTTCTCAACTTTTAAATGATAGGGGTAGGTACATTGTTGCTCCTAAACTAGAAGAGGAAAAATTTACAAAATGCAAAAAAAATGCAAAAAAAAAAAAAAAAAAAAAAAAAAAAAAAAAAAGGTCACATTGTGAGTATAGGACCACAATTTCTTATTACCATTACAAATGGACCATATGTCCAAACAAATGCTGCTGGTTTGGACAAACTAGAACCACAGTAGTCAAATGATGAACGAAGGGTTGTCAATCTTGATCAATACCTTAAAAGTCTCATCATTTCATGTCTACCTAATGACCTCATGGAACAGGTCATAAATTGTCCCACTGCCGAAGAAGCATGGTAAGACCTGTGTTTAAGTCAAAAAGGTCCACCAAAGGTCAAAGAAAATATAGTCATGGATTTAAAACTTCGATACAACACCTTCAAACACATTGAGGGTGAAACTATTTCTCAAACCTTTACCAGGTGCAAAGTTCTTTTGAATGAACCGGTAAATGATGGTGTCAAATTTTCCTTATCTTCTCAGCAATCTTCATGTTTCATTCTTCTTGTTTTGTATCATCAAATCTATGAAAATATAAATCCCACAAGAACGTGATTGGTTATTGTTGAAAACTTAAATAAAAAGATTGAGCACACACTTAATATAAGTTTTCTGAACCGTTTATGGGCTCAAGGTTGTTTAGACCTTTGATCTAGGATAAGCTATGATTAGCACAATGATAATATTGGCGGAATATTCAAATGAAAGAATACAATACTATCACAACAAGGTTTTGTCAAACGTTCTCTTTGTTATAAAATCAGCCCCAATGCTATGTGATCAATTATAGCACGGTTACTCTACAACAATAACAGGGATCAAGGAAAACCTTGATTACCTTGAGGCTTAACAAACCTAACAACATCAGACCCCTCGTCTGATGTTCCCACACACACACTTTGATGGAGTTACATATTAACTCTCATAGTTGTAATAACATCCCTTATCCTCTTTATATAATAGAGGATTAGGGTTACACAAATAGATAAGATATTTGTTTTTCCCACTTGTGTCACATGCTAGTTGAGTGTGCCAATATCTCACATACAACTTGTTCTTACAACTTTGTTTATGTATCTAGACATGTTACTGTCTTTCTACATATCTATCCTTGCTATAAGATAAGTATCTACCCACAATATTTGACTAAGATACAAAAGATCTTTATCAGGTTACAAAGTAAAACACGTCTGTTGTTCACTAAGCAGTACTAACTTTGAACTAGCAGTACTAACTGCTAAGTCAGTACCTTCTTGGTTGCACTAGCAGTACTAATTGCTAAGGCAGTACCTTCTTGTTTGAACTAGCAGTACTAACTTCAGTTAGTACTGTTAGTTAATTCTTGAACAGACTTGGTGAATTTTCCTTATCTTCTCAGCAATCTTCATGTTTCATTCTTCTTGTTTTGTATCATCAAATCTATGAAAATATAAATCCCACTTGTTGAAAACTTAAATAAAAAGATTGAACACACACTTAATATAAGTTTTCTGAACCGTTTATGGGCTCAAGGTTGTTTAGACCTTTGATCTAGGATAAGCTATGATTAACACAATGATAATATTGGCGGAATATTCAAATGAAAGAATACAATACTATCACAACAAGGTTTTGTCAAACGTTCTCTTTGTTATAAAATCAGCCCCAATGTTATGTGATCAAATATAGCACGGTTACTCTACAACAATAACAGGGATCAAGGAAAACCTTGATTACCTTGAGGCTTAACAAACCAAACAACATCAGACCCCTCGTCTGATGTTCCCCCACACAGACTTTGATGGAGTTACATATTAACTCTCATAGTTGTAATAACATCCCTTATCCTCTTTATATAATAGAGGATTAGGGTTACACAAATAGATAAGATATTTGTTTTTCCCACTTGTGTCACATGCTAGTTGAGTGTGTCAGTATCTCACATACAACTTGTTCTTACAACTTTGTTTATGTATCTAGACATGTTACTGTCTTTCTACATATCTATCCTTGCTATAAGATAAGTATCTACCCACAATATTTGACTAAGATACAAAAGATCTTTATCAGGTTACAAAGTAAAACACGTCTGTTGTCCACTAAGCAGTACTAACTTTGAACTAGCAGTACTAACTGCTAAGTCAGTACCTTCTTGGTTGCACTAGCAGTACTAACTGCTAAGGCAGTACCTTCTTGTTTGAACTAGCAGTACTAACTTCAGTTAGTACTGTTAGTTAATTCTTGAACAGACTTGGTGTATTTTCCTTATCTTCTCAGCAATCTTCATGTTTCATTCTTCTTGTTTTGTATCATCAAATCTATGAAAATATAAATCCCAACAGTTATGGAATTGTTTGCCGTGTACCCTAAGCCGAGAAGTTCATAGTTAGAGACTTTAGTCCCTTGCCACTTGCCGTTGTTGAACTTTTGAGGATCTTGCATCGAGGCTTGACGTTTTGATGAATCCGAGTACTTGGTTATTACATGGAGCTGGAATCTTCTATCGCTGATTGGAATAGTATTCTTGTTGACGTGATTGATGTTCATTCCAGTATTCAAACAGTGATGATTAAAAATTCCTGTGCGCATTGACGCCTGAGAGTCAGATTAATAGCTCTGAAACAAAACCCAGCCAGAACCCCGCGGACACGATTTACTACTGTTGTTAAAACTGGTCGTCGTGATTGGCTCTAGTTACTCCAACCCGAACTACAAACAACCAGGTCCCACCAAAACATGCTATGGTAAAACGAGCTCTAATTGATCAGATAGTGGCCCAACGAGCGGCCGAGATGCTAACTGAGACAAATCGCTCAAACACCTCTCCTGGAACTTCAAGACCTGAAAACGATGCTCGTATGGGAACGTATTAGGAGTTCCGGAGCTGTATGAAAATTGGAATTGGCGGGACTGTAGAGGGTTGTTGCCTTGAGGCATTAGTTAGAAAAGACTAAAACTGTATTCCGAATTGGTAATTGTGAGAAGGAATCCAAGGCGAAGTATGCTTCGCTCATTGTGTAGGATGAAGCTTTGACTTAGTGGAACAGTTACCTCCGATTTGCCAGTATTGATGTGACTTGTTCAATGCCTTGAGGCGAGTCTAAGGCGATGATGCTTAAGAACTACTGTCCCCGTGAAGAAGTGAGAAAGATGGAAAATTAAAATCTGGAATCGCAAGGCGAAAGGCATCGATATGCCAACCCAGGCCCGTCATTTCCAGGAGCTGTCACTATGGTGCTCTGAGATGGTTCATACTGAAGCGCTCGAGATAGAGCACTATATTGATGGATTCCCCCCCCCTCATCTACCAAGGACGACGTGATGAATTTGTGACCAACTACTCTTCGCGATACCATGGAGTTATCTCGCCATTTGATGGATTCATTGAATCATGACGCAACTGAGAAGGTGGTTGACAACAAGCGAAAGTGGGAGGACCACTCAAAGAACAACAACCACCCGAACAAACGACAAGAGGTCACTAGGGCTTATGCTACTGAGACGTGTTGTAAGTGTTGTAGGTTGGACACTCAGCCAGAGACTGAAGATCTGAGACCCGTGCAGTGGTTCAGACAACCCTGGGTCAGATCGGAAGGCTAATGTCGCTTATTTTAGATGTGGAATGAAGGGACACTACAGGAATGAGCGTCGAGGACCGTGGAAACTAAGGAACTAAGGAAATAGAAAACAACCAAGGAGAACCATGGAGTAGGAGGAAACCAGGAATAAAACGCGAACGTCAAGGAATGACTGTCCTATGTAACGAGACCTAAGTATAGACCGCCATAAGTTATGTTTATATAAGACTTCATAGTACCTCCCTAAGAACCTCGTGGTATTGTCTGGATTTTGGTGTACGTTATTCAGAGATGTAGGTTTATTTGACTCATACGCATCCTCAATCCTATTAGATGCACCCTTCCCTATATGCTGCACTTTTCATTATCGCCGTTATTTAGCGAATTACTTAAAGTTATCTCCCGATTGTCCGTACTCCTAATGCAACCCAGCTAGCTACGTTGTTATCTCATTTGTATTCCGTAAACCCAAAAAAGGTTGATTACCTACTCCTTGTAACCAAACTTGGCATTTTATCATTGGACCTTAATTATACAAAGACTGACCACCTATGTATAATTCAGGTAGGAATCATGTTATGCTAGGAATGGTTGCTTAAACCCTCACCGAGAATTAAGTTTCTCATCCTATGTTTGAAAGATCGTGACCTGAATCAATCCTACCTCCCTACCGTCCCATGAATCCATCCTTATCTCGCGTCATGCTCTAATCCGAAAGGAAACGACACGTCACCTACCGTCATAGAACGACTCCGCTGTATAGCGTTTCACGTTACCCTACCTCTTCTGGCATCCGAGGACCCTCGTTATTGATTAGACAAATTTTGAGTTGGACAACTACCTGATGATTCATAACCTCGCGTGTGACCGAGACATATACTGCTTATGGCATTTATGCAAATCACTGCGACGGTTGTATTCAGGTCCCTAATCGAAGTCATACCAGCTGCATTAGAGCGTTACTGATTCGACCGACCTATTGCAAGTAGCAATCAACACAGATCTCCCAGATTCTACCCTCCGTGTTAAGAAATAGGTACACCATTGGGACTAGTCGGCTATTAGTAGGAACCGATGTACACCTGCTTAGTTTGATAAAGGAGCCAACGGAAATGTTGTATCAGCTACTCTTAGACCACCACTTGATAAGACTCAAACTGCTTAGACCTAGTACATGACGATTAGCCGACCACTGTGAAGAACCAATGCCCTCTACAGAGAACCAATAATCTTTTAATCAGCTCCAAGGTTCGAGCAACTAGTTAAGGATCGATCCGTGAACCAAATACCACCAGCAGAGAGAGTTCAGGATGAGAAAATCCCGAAGACTGCATTTATATCCGTCGTGACTATTATTGAGAGGATGAAACACTTAGGATGTAACTCCTTTATGATGTGTTAAAGATACTTTGAGGTTATATCGTTAAGTATGCGGAATCTACTTAACAATACTTAGAAGGTTTTGTTTGATGTAACAGTAATGCAGTATGAACAATGAACACAGTTTTTAACTTCAAACGATTCAATATTATTCAGGAATAATACGAGTGATCTCAATATCACTAGGGTTACAAAGACCTTGAATCTTAACAAAACTTATATGACTCATACCAAAAGTATATCTTTGATCTAACCTAGTGTAACACCCCCGTTTTCGACATACGCAGCGGAATATCAGTTCGGGGTATTACTTCATGGTTCACAGTCATGAGAATAAAAAACGACTCGAAAGGAGACGTTTTAAATAAAATTGTTATAATTCATTTATTAAATCAGAGTACATAATATAGGTCCTAGAGGGAGGTTTGGAAATATGTTATAAAAGTTACATTATTTGTTTGAATGATAACAACGTGGACACCCTTTTTAGAAGAAGGTCCACAGCCACTCCGTACCAAACCGTACTTCTAGTTACCTGAGATAAAACATGCTAAAAAGTCAACACAAAGATTGAGTGAATCCATAGCGTTTAAAGTTATAATCAGTTTGAACACAAGCTAAGTAAAAAGAAATCAGTTAAATCACAGTTCGTTATATATTGCACTAAGCCTCATGACACGCAAAACGTTAACAGGTTTATGTAAATTACCCCATAATTAAATGTAGGTAACCTTGCCTCGAGTAGGAGTCTGCCAAAAACTCTTTATTAAATTCAAATATAATGCATTTGGCTACTTATCCAGCAACACAAATGGGTCGTCAACTGCCAATAGATCTATTCACTATATTCGCGCTCACCCGAAAGTGATTAATGGTGCATGATAAGAGGGACTTTTAAAATAAATAGGCAACAGTTAAACTTATGCAATATAAATCAGGAAAGCATACAGGAAAATACTTGTGTTCGGTTTAGTAGCATGTATCTCCCCACAAGTTTGGAAAACGTATAAAAAAGTGGGACTATGAACTCACCTGATCAGTCTGGATGGAAAACAAAGTTAAACAAAGTTGATAAACGTCTCCGGCTCGCAACCTGGGTTGGTATGTCAAGTTTCAGTAATCGTTTTCAATTATATATAAGTTTTAGTGTTCGTTTCGTAACGTTTTGGTTGACAATTAAATGTTAAAACATGAAGTCTCTTAAAAAGTTATAAGATTTATCTTATTTCTTATTTTTATGTTTTCGTTCCGTTCGTTCGTTAAATAGATACTTCGTTTGTTTGTTATCGAAGAAAACGTATTTCGTTTAATTAAATCTTAATAATAATAATAATACTAATAATAATAATAATTATTATTATTGAATATATTTCACTTCATTCCCTTAAAGTTTCATATATTGACAACTTTTACCCTTGAACTTTGGTAAAATGACAAGTTTTATCCCTCAACTTTCACAAAATTACAATTTTTACCCCTTAACTTTGGTCAAATGACAATTTTTACCCCTATAGTTTCAAAAATGACACTTTCTACCCCTGAGGTTTAAGTCGACTGCACACCAGGTCCTTTTTATAATTTTAGTTAGAGTTTTGACATAAAATACCCCTGAGACTCCCGTCGCGTTACACACGACGTCCTTATTTCTTAAAAACGCTTTATATCTTTAGAAAAAGGGCAAAACCTTTTACGACTCTTTCGTATACTTATTTATTAGTTTATAAACTATATTTTGACAAAAACTCAGCTCGTGATTCGAGCTCACGAGCTCGAAATAATTTTTATAAGGGTGTGTTTGTTCGAAACTGTGGGCAGAAAAACGAGCGAGAAGAAAAGCCAATATCTTGGCGAATACTTAACCAATTTACTTCGTTCTTTTTCCTGTAGTTAGATAGCTAAGTGATCTACGTGTTGACAAAAATCTAGAATTTTTAGAGATCGTTTAGGGGTCGAAACAATTGTTCAAAGTGGGGCGTTTTTAAAGGAAAGCTGTTAAGAATTTTAAGAAAAACACTATCCGTTATGCATTTTCAGGACTCGAGGTCTAAAGAGTTTTTGAAGAAAACGTCGTTCTGGACAACTTTCGTGTTTTAACTTTTCGACGAAACGGACCAGAAAGGCCTCGTTTTGCGTGATTTCGTATTCTGTTACAGTGTGCATTTTCAGATTTTTACATAACTTCAAATCGCCATATCTTTTGACTCGTTTACTCGTTTTTGGTGATTCAAATTGCTACGTTTTCCTTGAAAAATTCTCTTTAACAATATGTAAGTTTCCTATGGCCTATTATTGTAAAGGTATCTAAGAAAAATAAATATAAGGGGTTTGTTTTGGGCTCGACAGAAAAAGAAAAAGGAAGGATCATGGTTTTTGATCTAAACTAGCTATTAGAACTTATGTAGTATTATTTTTAGAAGTATTTTAAGTATATAAAAGTAATAAAATAGAGGTTGATATACTTACTTGAAGATTGGTTCGATTTATGTGATTTTGGGCGAATAGACTTGGAAACGAGACACAAGAGTTTCTCTTCTTTCTAAGACCTTTGAAAACCTTCCCCTAGCTTCTAAATGAAATGTTTGATCAGATTTTATGTGAGTATGGGCTGTTTTGATTGTGGTTCGAATGGTGTGGGTATAGGTGAGGATATTTGGCTTGCTATTTATAGAAAAAAGAACTAGGTTTTTCTTGTGAAGAGTAGGGGAGACAAGGAGGTGTGTTATCATCTTGTGGCACCACTTGGTTGGAGGAGGGGGGATGGATGTGTATGGTTTATAAGGTGGTGATGTGTTTTGCTAAATATCCATACAAGTTTTAAGCTTCTAGAGGAGGGAGATGTGGAAGGTTTAGAGTTTAACACATATTTTCACTTAGGGTTTAAGAAAACTAAATGCTTTGGTTGGTTTCTTATGGACTTCGAACTAGACATAGGAAAAATGGAAAGTTTGGTTCGAATTAGGCTTTGTGGGTTTGTACTCTATGCTTAGTCATGTGGTACTATAGGGTTAGGGTTCTAGTTAGGGCTCTTAGGGTTTAGGGATTACTTAGAATTGATTTTTATAAGTTTTCTAAATAATTACTTATATATCGAATTAAATAAAATCAAAGGAAAATAGTTTTGTGCTTTGGGAAGTTGTACTTTAGGCTTAGGGATGTTGTACTAGGGTTTATAAAATAATAAAAATATAATTTTTAATAATTACTTAATTTATATTATTTTTATATAAATTTTTTATTAGGGTTTTAAGGTAATTAAATAGGTTTTTAAGTTTTTGTGCATTAGAGGGTTGTACTATAGGTTTAAGGGTTTGTACAATTAGTTTATAAATTTATTTAATAATTAATGTATGAAATTATTACAAAATATGCTTTTAAAATAATTATTATTAAAGTTTATATAGGGTTTTTATTAATAATTGATTTTTATGCATTAATGACTTGTACCTTGGTTTAAAGGACTTGTACATATATATTTTATAAAAATATTTATTTAGAGTTTGTGAATTTTATTACATATAATAATAGTTTTGCGAAATTAAGGTTTTATCGGGAGTTATAGTGGAACTAGGGTTTCTGTGCTTTAGTGACTTGTACATTACTTAGATAAATTGTATTTTAGTATTTCTAGGGTTTCGTTATTTTTATATGTTGCTATGGTAGTTTAGGGTTTCATAAAACTCTTATTAAATAAGAAACTTTTAGTTTTTAAACGTATGCTAGCGAAATAACGTAAAGTGGTAAATGAGACCTCATAAAGTTTTAGGTCAAAGATGTTTAGATAGTTAAATACTAAATCAGTTAAGGTTGGGTTGCGAGCACGTTTATCGGGGATGTGATCTACGTCACATAAGATAATAGTTATAATTAGATAAAAAAAAATTTATACGTGGAAAAAGGATAAATATTCTGAAGATAATTTATTTTAATGTGGGATTTTACGAATGGTTACAGTATCCCCCCGTTGAAGGGAATCTCATCCCGAGATTCAGTCTATGTTGGTCGAGAAGTGAGGGAAAAGGTTTGGGTATCTTGCCCGTATTTGATTTTCTTATCTTAGAGGTGATGGATAGTAATTGTAGACATTTATTGTGGTTGGTCAGATGAAATTAGTATGAACAAGTTGTTTTGTCTCAAAATTTTGCTTTTGAATGAAAATTGTTATTAGAAATTCTGAAAAGATAACTGTTCCATTTATAACATGATTCTTCCTAAATTATACATAGTTGATCAGGCTATGTATAATTGAGGACCAAATGATGTAATGTTTGGCTCAGTTACTGTGGTATTTATGTTTCTCCAAAAAGTTTTAGATGGTATTCAACGTTTTGTTTTTGTAAAATGACAACCTAATAATTTCTCACAAAAATAAAAAAAAATTGTTCATACTACGGTGATAAGTCAGGAATTTCTAGAGTACTAATGGGATACCCTTAAAACAAATCTTAGGGTTCGAGTGGAATTCTTACGGGATGGTCAAAACTAATATTAACCAGATTTCTAGTGAGATGACAGTGTAGTGACTATGAACAGGTCAGATGGAATAGAAACGTAGATTGTGATTATTACGGAAATATTACAAGGTAAAGATTTCATACGGTAGAAGGATAGTTGATACACTTAGGTTACGTCCATCGTAACTAAGGTAGAGTACAATGGGAAATATGCTTAGGAAGTTTTATGCTACGATTTATTTAGCTATATCAGGAATTTCTTTTCTGTTTAAATAGGGATGTCATTCCTTGACATGGTCAGGATCTTAACGAGTTCTCATTCTTCTGCACTAATCTTGATTCGGCTGTGCGTTCCCATCTCCTAGCACATACGCTCTTCCACGGGCATCGTTATTCTGGTCAGCTTTCGGTTTCGGGCACCGGCTCTTGTAATGCCCCTTCTCACCACATCCGTAGCAAGTTATGGCTACTGGCTGTGGATTTGCTCCTGTTGCTTTACAGTCTTTGGTCTGATGTCCAACTTTCAAACACTTTGCACACCTAATAGTGCACGGACCGTAGTGGTGCAACGAGCATCGATTGCAAAATGGTTTTGTTCCGATATAACCATTCTTCTCAGCAGGTGTGACGATATAGGCTCTGGCAGTCTCTTGCCGACGATTCTGTTGGTGGTGGTGATTGTTACGGTCGTGCTGGTAGTTGTTGTGGTGATGGGCGATCCTTCTAACATCAAGCTTTCGCTTGTGATCATTATTTCCTTGAATGGAACTTCGCTTGATCTCACGATCCATTAGCTGTTGAGCTACGGTAATCGCCTCTTCCAATGATTGCAGCTTGGATGCAATAACATTTCCCTTGATACTTCGAGGTAATCCTTCCGTATATTTTTCCAACATCTTCTCTAGATCAGGCACAATAGTTGGACATAGGAGAGCAAGCTCCTGAAACCTTCTATTGTATACCTTGAGATCTGTTCCTTTCACAACCAGTTGGTGAAACTCATCTTCCATTTTCTTTATCTCAGTACGGGGGCAGTATTTCTTCAACATCTTCTTTTTGAGATCTTCCCAGGTTAGTTGGTGAGCTGCTTCAACACCCATAGTTTGGGCAGTCGAAGTCCACCAAGACAGGGCATCTTCCAAGAAAGTTCCTGTAGCAAAGGTAACCTTACAGTCGTCGATACACCCGCATCTCACAAAGACTATTTCTGTACGCTCAAACCAATGAGCCAACTCAGTAGCTCCTTCTGTTCCTTTAAAGAAAGTTGGTTTATAGTTTATGAAGTCTTTGTAGGTGCACTTGCGAGCTGTAACAGTCTCGTTCTCTCCATTGGGTCTGCTAGTACTTCCAGTACGAGCAAATTCTGCTGCTTGACTTTCAAGTGCTGCAGCAACACTGTCTGCAACAAGTTTTCAGATAGCAGCTTGGGACATGGCTGGTTCCGGGGATGTGCGAGGCATATTTCTATTAATAACACAAGAAAATACACGTTTATATTTTGTTCATGTTGGATTATCAAGGTAAAACTCATGATAATCATAAGGTCACAACATGTCCAAATACTATCATACGCGTATGTAAGATGATCATCACTGGCCCACATCAACCGATACCGTACACAGCAAAATACAACAAAATCAAAACCACATATAGTCATAAATAACTTGCTAATTTGTTATATATAACAAAATTAGTACAAGCGTCATATTTATGCTATATATCCCATGGCCAAGATATTGTACAAAAGCTGATAGGTATAAATCTGATTTAGTGGCTACCAGAAACTCTTCCGAGTCAACTTTTCAGTTTGACGATCATGCTGACGAGGATATATATTTACTTTTAATATTTATCTTGCATGTCTCCTGCTATCTTCTCCAAAATAGTGATCTTCGCCTGAGCTGTCATCACTTCTTCATTTCTTTTCATTATCTCTTCTAACATCTTCAATTCGTCATAGGTATTTCTCATCTCGGCTGCTCATGATGGTTCTCTGCCTTCTCACGATTCTCGTTCATCTTCTGCTTCATGGTCTCTGAATCTTCTAACTTTATATTTTATACCCTTGATGCATTCTAGAGGCAGCTTGTCGGGATGACCTAAGCAGTCTCGATCTGTTCTTCTTGCCGTTCGAATCACGTCAGCAGGGTGGAAATGGTCGGCTGTCGATCCTGTACCGCCTGCGAGCTTTTGCTCACCTCAAAGGCTCATGGTGGAGTAGGAAAATCGGGAATAGGTAATCGGGGTAAAGCATGATATCGGGCGATAATGGTCCTAGCTTCTTTACTAAGGTTAAACGGAACAGATGAGGGATAGAAACTTATAGACGATAGTGGAGGTGGAGGCGTGGACGTTGGGACAGACGGTATATATGTAGGAAAGTGGACGTGGTAGTGGTGATGAGGATGTAGGTACAATCATGATGTCCGGTACTGTCGTAATATTTTTCAATATCCGAGTCCGACATAAGATGAATAGAATGGTTAGGGGAAATCAGGATTCTGTAACCACCCGGTAATTATAAATATTTTACTATGTAACTAATAATTAGAAATAAACATATATAAGTAACGTTTCAGTGGCGTTGTGGCACGGAGGACTTTTGGTTATGTTTTTGTGGAAAACGGTTATAGTCCAATGTTTGAAAACATTTGGTTCTCTATAACCATGACCTCTGATACCAATCTGTAACACCCCCGTTTTCGACATACGCAGTGGAATATCAGTTCGGGGTATTACTTCATGGTTCACAGTCATGAGAATAGAAAATGACTCGAAAGAAGACGTTTTAAATAAAATTGTTATCATTCATTTATTAAATCAGAGTACGTAATATAGGTCCCAGAGGGAGGTTTGGAAATATGTTATAAAAGTTACATTATTTGTTTGAATGATAACAACGTGGACACCCTTTTTAGAAGAAGGTCCACAGCCACTCCGTACCAAACCGTACTTCTAGTTACCTGAGATAAAACATGCTAAAAAGTCAACACAAAGGTTGAGTGAATCCATAGCGTTTAAAGTTATAATCAGTTTGAACACAAGCTAAGTAAAAAGAAATCAGTTAAATCACAGTTCGTTATATATTGCACTAAGCCTCATGACACGCAAAACGTTAACAGATTTATGTAAATTACCCCATAATTAAATGTAGGTAACCTTGCCCCGAGTAGGAGTCTGCCAAAAACTCTTTATTAAATTCAAATATAATGCATTTGGCTACTTATCCAGCAACACAAATGGGTCGTCAACTGCCAATAGATCTATTCACTATATTCGCGCTCACCCGAAAGTGATTAATGGTGCATGATAAGAGGGACTTTTAAAATAAATAGGCAACAGTTAAACTTATGCAATATAAATCAGGAAAGCATACAGGAAAATACTTGTGTTCGGTTTAGTAGCATGTATCTCCCCACAAGTTTGGAAAACATATAAAAAAGTGGGACTATGAACTCACCTGATCAGTCTGGATGGAAAACAAAGTTAAACAAAGTTGATAAACGTCTCCGGCTCGCAACCTAGGTTGGTATGTCAAGTTTCGGTAATCGTTTTCAATTATATATAAGTTTTAGTGTTCGTTTCGTAACGTTTTGGTTGACGATTAAATGTTAAAACATGAAGTCTCTTCAAAAGTTATAAGATTTATCTTATTTCTTATTTTTATGTTTTCGTTCCGTTCGTTCGTTAAATAGATACTTCGTTTGTTTGTTATCGAAGAAAACGTATTTCGTTTAATTAAATCTTAATAATAATAATAATAATAATAATAATAATAATAATAATAATAATAATAATAATAATAATTGAATATATTTCACTTCATTCCCTTAAAGTTTCATATATTGACAACTTTTACCCTTGAACTTTCGTAAAATGACAAGTTTTATCCCTCAACTTTCACAAAATTACAATTTTTACCCCTTAACTTTGGTCAAATGACAATTTTTACCCCTGTAGTTTCAAAAATGACACTTTCTACCCTTGAGGTTTAAGTCGACTGCACACCAGGTCCTTTTTATAATTTTAGTTAGAGTTTTGACATAAAATACCCCTGAGACTCCCGTCGCGTTACACACGACGTCCTTATTTCTTAAAAACGCTTTATATCTTTAGAAAAAGGGCAAAACCTTTTACGACTCTTTCGTATACTTATTTATTAGTTTATAAACTATATTTTGACAAAAACTCAGCTCGTGATTCGAGCTCACGAGCTTGAAATAATTTTTATAAGGGTGTGTTTGTTCGAAACTGTGGGCAGCAAAAACGAGCGAGAAGAAAAGCCAATATCTTGGCGAATACTTAACCAATTTACTTCGTTCTTTTTCCTGTAGTTAGATAGCTAAGTGATCTACGTTTTGACAAAAATCTAGAATTTTTAGAGATCGTTTAGGGGTCGAAACAATTGTTCAAAGTGGGGCGTTTTTAAAGGAAAGCTGTTAAGAATTTTAAGAAAAACACTATCCGTTATGCATTTTCAGGACTCGAGGTCTAAAAAGTTTTTGAAGAAAACGTCGTTCTGGACAACTTTCGTGTTTTAACTTTTCAACGAAACGGACCAGAAATGCCTCGTTTTGCGTGATTTCGTATTCTGTTATAGTGTGCATTTTCAGATTTTTACATAACTTCAAATCGCCATATCTTGACTCGTTTACTCGTTTTTGTTGATTCAAATTGCTACGTTTTCCTTGAAAAATTCTATTTAACAATATGTAAGTTTCCTATGGCCTATTATTGTAAAGTTATCAAAGAAAAATAAATATAAGGGGTTTGTTTTGGGCTCGACAGAAAAAGAAAAAGGAAGGATCATGGTTTTTGATCTAAACTAGCTATTAGAACTTATGTAGTATTATTTTTAGAAGTATTTGAAGTATATAAAAGTAATAAAATAGAGGTTGATATACTTACTTGAAGATTGGTTCGATTTATGTGATTTTGGGCGAATAGACTTGGAAACGAGACACAAGAGTTTCTCTTCTTTCTAAGACCTTTCAAAACCTTCCCTTAGCTTCTAAATGAAATGTTTGATCAGATTTTATGTGAGTATGGGCTGTTTTGATTGTGGTTCGAATGGTGTGGGTATAGGTGAGGATATTTGGCTTGCTATTTATAGAAAAAGAAACTAGGGTTTTCTTGTGAAGAGTAGGGGAGACAAGGAGGTGTGTTATCATCTTGTGGCGCCACTTGGTTGGAGGAGGGGGGATGGATGTGTAGGGTTTATAAGGTGGTGATGTGTTTTGCTAAATATCCATACAAGTTTTAAGCTTCTAGAGGAGGGAGATGTGGAAGGTTTAGAGTTTAACACATATTTTCACTTAGGGTTTAAGAAAACTAAATGCTTTGGTTGGTTTCTTATGGACTTCGAACTAGACATAGGAAAAATGGAAAGTTTGGTTCGAATTAGGCTTTGTGGGTTTGTACTCTATGCTTAGTCATGTGGTACTCTAGGGTTAGGGTTCTAGTTAGGGCTCCTAGGGTTTAGGGATTACTTAGAATTGATTTTTATAAGTTTTCTAAATAATTACTTATATATCGAATTAAATAAAATCAAAGGAAAATAGTTTTGTGCTTTGGGAAGTTGTACTTTAGGCTTAGGGATGTTGTACTAGGGTTTATAAAATAAGAAAAATATAATTTTTAATAATTACTTAATTTATATTATTTTTATATAAATTTTTTATTAGGGTTTTAAGGTAATTAAATAGGTTTTTAAGTTTTTGTGCATTAGAGGGTTGTACTATAGGTTTAAGGGTTTGTACAATTAGTTTATAAATTTATTTAATAATTAATGTATGAAATTATTACAAAATATGCTTTTAAAATAATTATTATTAAAGTTTATATAGGATTTTTATTAATAATTGATTTTTATGCATTAATGACTTATACCCTGGTTTAAAGGACTTATACATATATATTTTATAAAAATATTATTTAGAGTTTGTGAATTTTATTACATATAATAATAGTTTTGCGAAATTAAGGTTTTATCGGGAGTTATAGTGGAACTAGGGTTTCTGTGCTTTAGTGACTTGTACATTACTCAGATAAATTGTATTTTAGTATTTCTTGGGTTTCGTTATTTTTATATGTTGCTATGGGAGTTTCGGGTTTCATAAAACTCTTATTAAATAAGAAACGTTTAGTTTTTAAACGTATGCTAGCGAAATAACGTAAAGTGGTAAATGAGACCTCATAAAGTTTTAGGTCAAAGATGTTTAGATAGTTAAATACTAAATCAGTTAAGGTTGGGTTGCGAGCACGTTTATCGGGGATGTGATCTACGTCACATAAGATAATAGTTATAATCAGATAAAAAAAAATTTATACGTGGAAGAAGGATAAATATTCTGTAAGATAATTTATTTTAGAGTAAACTTCAAAAATCGTCCCTGTGGTTTACCGGGTCATTTGGAAATGGTCCCTGTGGTTTAAAAAAACCGGATTTGGTCCCTGTGGTTTACGACCCATACGGATCTGGTCCCTTGACCAACAGATCCGTCAGTTGACCAAGTTATGTGGTGACTTGGCTAATATGTGGGGGGTAATAGTGTCTTTTTATGTTTGTTAAATGCTTATAATACTTCTTCTTCTCATTTTGACCCGTTACAAACACAAACAACAAACCCAGGAGGTGAACAATGGTTAGATGCAATCAATGTGGTTCAATAGCCACAATCAAAACTTCATGGACATCTACAAACCCAGGAAGAAGATTCTACTGTTGTGGCAAAAGAGTAAGTCTTTAATTTGGTAGTTTTTAAAAACCCCCATTTTGACCTAATTTGACCTAGTTTTTGGATTTGGTATATAGGTATCAAATTGTGGCTTAGTGGATTGGTATGATCCTCCAATGTGTCAGAGGGCTGTCCAAATAATTCCTGGTCTACTCAAATCAATGAATCGGCTAGAAGGAGAAGTACTAGCAAAGGGTCATGAAGCAAAAAGATTCAAGAACTTGTTGATTATCAGTTGGGTCTTTTTTTTCCTTTATTTGGTTTTAAAGTGATATGCTTGGGTAGTGTATGAATGTATGTTGGGTTGAACATGAATGTATTTTACCAAGACAATGTAGGGGATAGTCGAGTTGTATTTTGGGAACATCATGAATGAAAATGATAAGTTTCAACTTGACAAACTAGATCTTTTATTTCATTTATTCATACATTGATGCATTGTTCATTGCATAGGATGATTCATAGTTGCATTACAGATAGGGTGTTAAACTGCCATCATAGGAGGATTCATTTGCCTTATCCTCTCTTCCACCTCTGCCCCTGGATCACTTCAAAAGTGTGGCCATTTGGTAGGCCAAGCACTTGTACCCTTCCATCATAGGGTGGGTGACCTTTGACAGGAGCATTGTTCACATGGTAGCTAGTGAAAGAATTTGTAGCCTTGTTTGTGGCAGCTTCCAACCTTGTACCCATTTTTGAGACACACTGATCTTCTGAAGATGTTGAGTTATAGCTGGATACCCAGGTATCATTGAGAAAGCTTCCATCAATGCTTGAGTCAGATGTTTCTTCCTTCTTTCCCTTACCTTTTTTTTTACCAGAGCTTGATTCACAATAACCCATTGGAAAGTACTCTTCCCATGAGTTTTTAGGACCTTCAGAAGTTGAGTCACTGCTGTTAACATAGATGATTTCTGCAAAAAAAGAAAAGAAAAAAAGAGACAGGCTGTGTTTGAAACAAGTAAATGTTGGAAGTCAGGCTGTGTTTGAAACCACCTTTGTCCTTGGAAGTCATTGTTTCTGGAGTAGTCTTGGTTCAGTATGTTAAATGGGGTGGTGAGAGAATGGTTGGTGTGTTTGGTTTTTATAGAGGAAAAGGCATGCTTGGTTATTGGCCAAAACAGTCAAATTTCTATTTCCAAAACAGTCAATTGTGCATACATGAGAAAAAGCAGTCAATTGTGCAGAAATTAGAAAAAAATAGTGTACAAAAGAATCAAATTACAAGACATTAAAACTTGTGCAAACATGAGAACAAAATTGTAGCCAAAGGAATCTCTTGTGCAGAACCTTTAACTGCATAACTAGTAACATAAAATACCATAAATGGCCATTGTGTTAACTAGTAACATAAAGACCATAAATTCTTCTTGTCTAAACATAACATAAGACCATAAATGGCCATTGTCTTAACATCATAAACACATAACATCTTAAGTCTTGTTACACATTGACACATAACATGTTAAGTCTGGTTACACAGAAATACTATGGAGAAAACATCAAGTAAGTCTTTTGGCAGATGACTTGGTCCATTTTGATGGTGAATTTTGGAGTAAAGGTAGATGGGTCACCACACTAGGGGCACTTGAAGCCTGTGTGCCTGGTACATCATTTTGTGAAGCCATTGGACTTTCAAACACCATGCTTTCTTGTGTTTGTGCTCCCATAGCAGACTTCTTTGAACCACTTGATTTGGTTGAACCACCTTTTCCTTTTCTTGAACCACTTTCTTTGTTTGAAACACCACTTGCACTTGTTGTACCACCATCCCTTTGTGCTTTGCATCTTCTCTGATTGTGCCCAACTTGCTTACTGATCGGCGCATTTTACATACACCTTAATATTGTTTAATTGCTTAATTATGTATTGGTATTATCCTTTATATATGTTACTTTAAGGTGTTTTGTGTTTATGTAGGCTATGCGCACAAAGGAGCTAAACTTGGTGATATTACAAGTTTAATATAAAGACATAAGAGATTTGGACGTTGTTGCACTATTTTGGTCATAATTTCTTCGTCCGAGCTCCATTTTAAGTGATTCAAAAGGCCTTGGAAAGAGAAAAGAGAAAGCTACACTTTTAAGTCATAAATGGGACATAAAGCTGGATTAAATTCGTGCTTATTTCTGCTGGAACAGCCAGCTCGTGGTACTAACACTTGGGCTCAAATTTATCAAATGAGAAAAAGACCCAATGGACTTCTTTTGGCCTAGACTTGGACGCAGCAACAAATAGTAAAGAAAGGGGCCTTTGGCCTGTTTGTTCGAGGAGTAGCCAGCAAGAAAGAAACGAAGGGTTTTATCCCTTATATATACATTCGACAGAAACGTAAGGAGGGACCGATGTTCAATATACACAGCCGTCATTTTTATTCGCAAAAAGCAATTCTCAGCAGCAACATTTGATTTACATACGAAGATCAAATAAGGATTCTTATTTATTTTTACTCGGCAAACATGCAAATCAAAACAAATACGATGAGGTCTACCATTGTGATGCGCGGCTAAACCTTTTTGTAATCTCTCCCGGTAAAAGATATATTTGGTTTGATTATGTGTATGGATTCTACATTGTTTGTCATACATTGATTCATATGATTTTAATGCATATCTTTTATTTGATTTCAATGTTTTAATATAATTAGTTGATTGAATTATCGTAAGACAAGTTATTGCGAGGCAACGATTCGTGCCGAGTCCAACTAGTTAAGGATTAAGACGGTCGTGTGGTAAACATAACTTGTGCCCAAAATTGTTCTTTTCAATTAATACAAAGCAAACATTAGTCATAATCCATAACTTAGTTATATTAATATATCCGGAGCCGGGAGGGATTGCTTTTCATCCAACTGTTTACAAACCTTACTTTTATTTGCTTCTTTATTTTTATTGCTTATTTACTTTCTAGTTAATTAGTATTTTAATTATTAAGTTATTAAACCAAACAATCAATCAATTATTTATTTCGTTAAACTTAGCTATAACCACATACTCCTCGTGGATACGATACCCGCTTGCCCTATCTAGTATAAGGTAATTAGGTTTATTTTTGATCGGTACAACGACTTCGATCAAATTTTGGCGCCGCTGCCGGGGAGTTAGTGCGCTTATAGTTTATTTATTTATTATTTTTTATTTTGTTTTAAATTAGTTGTTTTTATTTTTATTATTAAAAAAAAAAAAAACCAAAAATATTTTATTTTCTGTTTTTAGTTTGTTTAAATTGTTTAGTTCGTCTTTACGCGTTTTTTTTAGTGGTTCATTTGCAGAGTTAGATTTCTTGTATGCGTACAAGATATTCCGGACGCACATCACCACTTGCTTTTGACGCGGAAATTGAGAAGACAGCTAGGAAGAATCGTGTGTCACAGCGAGCAACCATTACATCTTCGTCGGGGAATATAGATTTGGAAGATACACATTTGGACAATTTTGAAGGTGAGAATTCGGAGAGATTTTCTGAAAGTGAAGCCGAGTCTGAAGAAGAAGTGAAAATTGTGATCATGGCAAGAGGAGTTGATACTTACTATAGGCCGGGAACATTTGAGGATCCAACACCAATCGTTTATCGCACAGGTGATAATGTTCCAACTTTTAATTTGAAGCATTCAATTTTAAATATTTTACCTACATTTAGAGGGTCAACAATTGAAGAACCATATGATTTTATTTCTGAATTTTTCGCAATTGCTGACACCCATGAGATAACTGGTTTGACTAAGGATGACATTAGGTTACGTTTGTTTCCATATACACTTAAAGATAGAGCTAAACATTGGTTTAATTCTCTTCCACGCCAAAGTATTACCACTTAGGCGGATATGCAAAAACTATTTTTGGAAGAATTTTATCCAATTAGTAAAACAAGTGATGTTAGAAACAAGATAAAAGCTTTTCGTCAAATTCCAGGTGAACTTTTTCACGAGTCGTTTGAGCGGTTAAATGATTTGTTAAGGTCATGTCCTCATCATGATATACCTAAATGGGAACTTGTGAAAATATTTTATGATAGTTTGGATGCATCAAATAGACAATTTTTACTAGCTGCTAGTGGTGGTCTTTTCTTAACTCGTCCAATGACGAAGAATGGACATTTTTCGGTACGCTGAGTAAAGGTTCTAAAACCCAAGCTTCAGTGGATCGAACAAACAACCACTCTTCTTCTATTAATTCAGTTTCAAACCCAGATGGCTTTCAAAAAGAAGTGAAATCTGAAATAGGTGAACTAAATAAAAAGTTTGATCTTTTACTCCGAAATATCGGGAAGGGTAGTTCAAATGTTTCGCAGGTATCGCAGGTACAAGAATCTTGTTCGATGTGTGGAGATCCTAGTCACCTGGCTAATAGATGTCAATCTTCGGGATCACCACCACCATATGACGAACAGGTATATGAAGCATATGGAAGTCGTCCGAGAAATGACCCATTTTCTGAGAGTTACAACCCGGGATGGAGAAATCACCCTAATTTTAGGTGGAGGACTGAAGATGAAACTCGCCCAAATAATGCACAACAATCTAACTCGGGCTACAAACCGAGATATGAGGGGGGCGGGTCATCAAATTATCAACAACAACAACGTTCTTACCAACAAAGGCCACAACAAGGTGACAACCAACACTCAAGTTTTGAACAAAAACTTGAGAAGTTTATGGATTCAATGGTGAAATCCAACGATGTGGTCAATCAAAGATTCGAGAGCACCAACAAATCTATTGCAGCTCTTGAAAGACAGGTTGGTCAGTTGGCAGACCAATTGAACAAAAGAGATGACGGAAAGCTACCGAGCTACACCAGTCTCAATCCGGCTCACAAGAAGAATGGAAATGAGCATGTGAATATGATTACATCTCTTCGTAGTGGTAAGACTTACAACAACAAGGTAAAAATCCCAGGTACGTCTGAATTTACACAAGATGATGTGGATTTTAATACTGAAAATGAAAATGTTGTTGATTTTGATAAAGTTGAGAATGATGAACCGGAACATATAATGGTAGATGAACTTAAAAAGGATAAAAGTATTCAAAACCCACTAAAAAGCCCTTTTGAAACCACTGAATCACCTAAAGTTGGGGAGGATGGTGTGAAGAACACTACAACACCATACCCTTCGGCTTTAGAAAAACCGGCTTCTATGCCATTTGGGAAAAAGGGGCCTCATTCGGAAGATATGTGGGAAACTTTTAAACAAGTAAAAATAAATCTTCCACTTATCGATGCAATTAAGCAAATTCCAGCTTATGCTAAGTTTTTAAAAGATTTGTGCACTCTAAAGAGAAAGCTTAAAGCATCATTGCCTAAAAAGATTGATTTAACTGAACATGTGAGTGCTGTTTTGTCTAGTCCTCTTCCTCCTAAATTTAAAGACCCAGGAGCACCTTTAATTTCTGTAATGGTAGGTAACATCATCATTAAAAAGGCACTCTTGGATCTTGGAGCAAGCATTAATATAGTTCCGGCTAGTCTTGTTGATCGGTATGATTTAGGAACTCTACGACAAACAGATACTATTATTTCTTTAGCTGATCGATCAACTAAGATTCCTAGGGGTATATTGGAGGATGTGATTGTCAAAGTTGATGATTTTTACTACCCGGTAGATTTTCTTGTGATGGACACCGAACCATCATACAAGGATACTCAACCGACCATTATTCTTGGTCGCCCTTTCTTAGCCACCATTGATGCTAGGATTAATTGTCGAACAGGCGCCATGGATATTGCCTTTGGTAATAGGAAGCTTCGACTTAATGTGTTTAATTCATTGAATTCTCCTACTTTAAATGAGTGTTACCAGGTTGATACTATTGATGAGGAAGTTCAAAAGTATGCACCTCGTATGCTTAAGGACGACCTGTTTGAGTTGTATGTTTTAGGTGAAAATGAAGAGCTTCTTGAAGTGGAGGAAGTAAAACAAATTGAAGAACACGTGGTGAAATCATTTGACCAACAAAAACCACCATGATCTCATAAAGTGGAGGCATTACCACATAGTTTTGACACGGAAACAAAGCCGTCATTGGAGATACCTCCAACACTTGAATTGAAACCTTTACCATCTCATTTAAAGTATGCATTTTTAGGTGATAATGATAGCTTACCTGTTATAATTGCTTCTGAGCTTTCAGGTTTACAGGAGGAAGCATTACTGAAGGTGCTCACCAAGTATAAAGAGGCAATTGGATGGACAATAGCAGATTTGAAAGGGATAAGTCCATCATTATGCATGCATAGGATTGTCACAGAACCTGAAATAAAGCCATCTCGAGATGCTCAAAGGAGGTTGAATCCTAATATGAAAGATGTGGTGAAAAAGGAGGTGCTAAAATGGTTGGACGCGGGGATCATTTATCCTATCTCAGATAGCGAGTGGGTAAGTCCGACCCAGACGGTACCGAAGAAAGCGGGCATCACCATTGTTGAAATGGATAATGGGGAAAAACTCACAACTCGGCCGGTAACTGGTTGGAGAGTCTGCATTGACTACCGTAAGCTTAACGCCGCTACTTCGAAAGACCACTTTCCTTTACCATTCATTGACCAAATCATCGAGAAACTATCAGGTCAGAAATTTTATTGCTTTTTGGATAGGTATTCAGGTTATAATCAAATACCCATCCACCCCGAGGACCATGCCAAAACGACTTTCACCTGCCCATATGGCACATTTGCATTCTGAAGAATGCCATTTGGTTTATGTAATGCACCCGCTACTTTTCAGCGTTGCATGATGAGTATTTTTTCTGATATGGTAGGAGAGTCATTAGAAATTTTTATGGATGATTTTTCTATATTTGGTCAATCTTTTGAGGGTTGTTTGGGGCAATTAGAAAATGTTTTAAAAAGGTGCACCGAGACTAACCTTGTTCTTAGTTGGGAAAAGAGTCATTTTAAGGTTCGGGAAGGAGTTGTTCTAGGGCACGTTGTCTCTGAGAAGGGATTCGAGGTTGACCGTGCCAAAGTACAAGTAATTTCCACACTCCCACCACCTACTAGTGTCAAAGGGGTTCGCTCATTTTTAGGACATGCTGGCTTTTATAGGAGATTTATTAAAGACTTTAGTGCAATTTCAAAACCTCTATGTAATTTGCTTTCAAAAGATGCAGTATTTGACTTTGATGAATCATGTATAAAGGCCTTCAACTTGCTCAAAACAAAAACTTATAGAAGCCCCCATTTTACAATCACCTGATTGGACTAAACCTTTTGAAATTATGTGTGATGCAAGTGACTATGCAGCAGGGGCGGTTTTGGGGCAACGGGTGGAAAAGAAACCCGTTGTGATTTATTATGCTAGTAAAACCTTTTCGGATACTCAATTAAATTATACGACTACCGAAAAAGAGTTACTTGCTGTTGTTTTTGCCCTAGACAAATTTCGTTCTTATGTTTCGGGTTCTAAGGTTATTGTATTTTCTGACCATAGTGCCTTAAGACATCTATTAGCGAAGAAAGATGCAAAACCTAGGTTGATTAGGTGGATTTTATTGCTACAAGAATTTAATCTAGAGATTCGTGACAAAAAGGGTTGTGAAAATGTTGTCGCGGATCATCTATCTAGAATTACTCCACCTCCATTTAACCCTGCTGATGCTATTAAGGAAAACTTTCCTGACGAGAGTTTATTTTCTATTTTAAAACTTCCTTGGTATGCTAATATTGTTAACTATCTTGCAGTTAAAAAGCTTCCAGAACATTGGTCTAAGAAACAAAAGAATTACTTCTTTTCACAATTGAAGTATTATATTTGGGAAGACCCTGAGTTATATAAGATGTGTGCGGACCAAGTGATTCGTCGTTGTGTCCCCGACCATGAGCATATGGATATTCTAGCTCATTGTCACTCTTATGCTTGTGGGGGACACTTTAGTGCAAAGAAAACTGGGCATAAAGTGCTTCAAAGCGGTTTCTTTTGTCCAACAATATTTAAGGATGCACATTTATTTGTTAAATCATGTACACGTTGCCAACAAGTAGGGGGTATCACTAGGCGTGATCAAATGCCAATGAACCCCATACTTGTGGTTGAAATTTTTGACGTGTGGGGAATAGACTTTATGGGACCATTTCCCACCTCATATGGCAACTTGTACATCTTAGTGGCCGTTGATTATGTGTCCAAGTGGGTCGAAGCCAAAGCCACTAGGACGAATGACCATAATGTAGTTTTAAAATTTGTCAAAAAGAATATTTTTGTGAGACATGGAATTCCTAAAGCTATCATTAGTGATGGGGGTTCCCATTTTAAAAACTTTAAGTTTGGAAAATTACTTAAACACTATGGTGTTAATCATCGGATTGCCACTCCATATCATCCACAAACAAGTGGACAAGTTGAAGTGTCAAATAGGGAAATTAAACGGATTTTAGAAAAAACCGTTCGTACTGATCGCAAAGACTGGTCTCTACGACTAGATGATGCGCTTTGGGCGTATCGAACGGCATTTAAAACCCCTATTGGCATGTCACCTTATAGAATTGTTTATGGTAAAGCTTGTCACTTACCTGTTGAACTTGAGCATCGTGCAGAATGGGCTATTAAACAGGTGAACATGGATTTGGATGAAGCTGGAATCGCAAGGAAGCTTCAATTGTCAGAACTTGATGAAATATGGCGAGATGCATATGAAAGTTCAAGAATATACAAGGACAAAACCAAAGCTTTTCATGATCGACATATTTCCAAGAAATCCTTCACGGTAGGTCAAAAGGTTTGGTTGTTTAATTCTCGTCTTAAGCTTTTTCCAGGTAAGCTCAAGAGCAAGTGGACGGGTCCATACGTTGTGACACAAGTTTTTCCACATGGAGCGGTGGAAATAAAAAACATGGACAGTGGTGAACCTTTCAAGGTTAATGGACATCGACTCAAACCATACATCATGTTGGAAAATGGTAATGTGGAAACTGTTGAGCTGGTTCACTTAGAGCCATCTCAATCTTGCAATTAACTCCAACGAGGTACTGTCTGGCTGAAGACGTTAAACTTAGCGCTATTTGGGAGGCAACCCATGTTTGTTTAAAAAAATTTTCTTTATTTTTTTTTGTCAGGTCGTGAATACGGCGTATTCCACTTCCATAGATACGGCGTATTCACCCTCTAACCTGTATTTTATTTCTTTATTTATTTTACTTTGTTGAACGTTGTGGGTGTGTTCACTATAAACCCTCACGAGACTACAACTCGTCCACTCGGGCCACCGAGGGGTTTAAAGGCTTGTTGCATACGCTAAATGCAACCGTGATTCCTACGAAAGTGAGTTTTAGGAAATTTATTTTTATTTTCATTTTTCTTTTTCTTTTTCAAATCATTAATTTTTAACTAAATTTCAACTTGGAGTTTGCATTGGGGACAATGCAATGCTTTAAGTTGGGGAGGGGTACCATAATATTTTAATTAGAAAATGTGGTTAAAAATGCGAAATTTAAAAAAAAAATAAAAAAAATAAAATAAAAATTTAAAAAATTGTCGCATTGTTTAAAAAGCTTTGTGCTAATTTGGACGTGAGAAGCCTCTTCTACACGTATTTGTTAAGTTTTGCAGATTTTGGAGATAAACATTTGGATCATACTATGTCACGAGATAAAGATCCAACCACAAGTGCTTAATCAGGTGAACCCGCTCCTTTTTATTTTATTTTTGGTTGAATTATTTGATTTGAATTTTGCATAGTGTGTGCACTTAGTTAGTTCACGTGTAAATTTAGTTTTTGCATATTTTTAGTTTACATAATCAAACCATTAAATCAAGTTTCCCTAATTTACTTTTTACTTGGAAGAGGAAGAAAAAGAAAATGTTTTGATAAAATTGTTTTTTGCATGTGAATTGGACAGTGTACGACACATAAGAGAAATCTTTCATTTTGCAATTATGTGCCGTCGCTGGCTACGTTAGTTTATTTGAGGATTGTATTTACAGTATAAGTTCTTAGAAATTGAAGGATTAAACTGGTGAGAGTTCTGAGCCTTTGTTGACTGACACATCCAAAATCAGTCTTATATTTCTTTTCATGAGTGATAGTCTTCCCATGCGATGTCATCTAGAACTTGCACTTAGTCTCTTCAAGATTTCATTAATTATGTATGCACAACGCATGATGATGGCACCTAGGATTTAACCCCGTTTTAGCCTGCTTTTGTTATAATTACATTGACTTCATTGGTCAAGTAATTGCACTTACCCTTTTGTTGCACTCATTTTTAGTGCAAGATACCCCTAGTGAACCCTTCTGAGCCTACCTTTTCGTTTTGTTTACACTCCATTAAATATGTTACACCCAAATCGCCTTAGCCCCCCCATTTGTGCACTCATTTTTAGTGTACGTACCCCTTGTGAAAAATATATAAACCCTTAGTTAATTGTTTATTTAGTTACATGGTTGCTAAGTCGAGTTGTATACAGTTTTGGGATGATTGGGATTCATGGTAGTATGGTTATTTATGGAGAAATGGGGAAGAATGTCAATTTATTGCCCCCGCGTACGTTAATGTCTAAGTGCTCCATGTGTATTGATCCTCCTAATTTGGGTCACTAGTATTATGATTTTATGTTATGTTCAAGTTATCATGTGTTATGTATTATGCTAAAGCAGATTAAAACGATGGCAGAGCAAAAGTAATATAATAAAAAAAATAATAATAATAATAAAAACATACGGACTGCCATCCTGCTTATGTTTAAGTCAAGAAAGAGTCGAGAAAATTAAAGAAAAAGTTGTTTTATTGTTTTTTGTTTGTTATTTATTGTGTCTTGGCTTAGCAATGCCACGTTTATACATGTAACTATTTAGATGATTAACTTGGCACCAGTGAAAAAAAAATCCCCCATTATCCTAAACCGTTTTTTCCTTACCCTACACCCTACGTTATAACCCATTATAAGACCATCTGAGTTGTGCATATGTAATCTTAAGTAGTGGCGAATGAGACTATTTGCAAGCCTATGGAGAATCATCTCTTGAGGAATGACAATGAGTGAAACACATAACCCCATTAAACACTTGAGAGATGAGTGATTATCCTTGTGAGGGCCTTCAATTCTAAGTTGCTTTATCTGTAAGTTGATTATCGCTCACCATTAGTTGCAAATGATGGATGTTATCGGTGTGCTTGTTATGTGCTTTGAAGATCCATGTGCTTAAAATGATTTCTATCTAAACTATTTTTAATGTCTTTCTCGGGACGAGTAAGAGTCAAGTTGGGGAGGTTTGATCGGCGCATTTTACATACACCTTAATATTGTTTAATTGCTTAATTATGTATTGGTATTATCCTTTATATATGTTACTTGAAGGTGTTTTGTGTTTATGTAGGCTATGCGCACAAAGGAGCTAAACTTGGTGATATTACAAGTTTAATATAAAGACATAAGAGATTTGGACGTTGTTGCACTATTTTGGTCATAATTTCTTCGTCCGAGCTCCGTTTTAAGTGATTCAAAAGGCCATGGAAAGAGAAAAGAGAAAGCTACACTTTTAAGTCATAAATGGGACATAAAGCTGGATTAAATTCGTGCTTATTTCTGCTGGAACAGCCAGCTCGTGGTACTAACACTTGGGCTCAAATTTATCAAATGAGAAAAAGACCCAATGGACTTCTTTTGGCCTAGACTTGGACGCAGCAACAAATAGTAAAGAAAGGGGCCTTTGGCCTGTTTGTTCGAAGAGTAGCCAGCAAGAAAGAAACGAAGGGTTTTATCCCTTATATATACATTCGACAGAAACGTAAGGGAGACCGATGTTCAATATACACAGCCGTCATTTTTATTCGCAAAAAGCAATTCTCAGCAGCAACATTTGATTTACATACGAAGATCAAATAAGGATTCTTATTTATTTTTACTCGGCAAACATGCAAATCAAAACAAATACGATGAGGTCTACCATTGTGATGCGCGGCTAAACCTTTTTGTAATCTCTCCCGGTAAAAGATATATTTGGTTTGATTATGTGTATGGATTCTACATTGTTTGTCATACATTTATTCATATGATTTTAATGCATATCTTTTATTTGATTTCAATGTTTTAATATAATTAGTTGATTGAATTATCGTAAGACAAGTTATTGCGAGGCAACGATTCGTGCCGAGTCCAACTAGTTAAGGATTAAGATGGTCGTGTGGTAAACATAACTTGTGCCCAAAATTGTTCTTTTCAATTAATACAAAGCAAACATTAGTCATAATCCATAACTTAGTTATATTAATATATCCGGAGCCAGGAGGGATTGCTTTTCATCCAACTGTTTACAAACCTTACTTTTATTTGCTTCTTTATTTTTATTGCTTATTTACTTTCTAGTTAATTAGTATTTTAATTATTAAGTTATTAAACCAAACAATCAATCAATTATTTATTTCGTTAAACTTAGCTATAACCACATACTCCTCGTGGATACGATACCCGCTTGCCCTATCTAGTATAAGGTAATTAGGTTTATTTTTGATCGGTACAACGACTTCGATCACTTACACAATTTGCATGTGACACTCTTTCCTGACCTACTAAGCTTGGATCCTTTAACCATCTTGTCAGCAAGTTCAGCAGCACTCTTTCTTCTTTAACCATCTTGTCAACAAGCATCTATGTTGAGATAACAATAAAACTTAAAGTAATTTAAAAACAAGATGATTAGTAAACATACCTTTTGCCTGTCAGTTATGAAGGTAAAGTTTGAGTTGCTGAATAGATTGAGATCATCACCAAGCCAATCCAAAAACCATTTCCAGCTATCTTTTGTTTCAGCCTCCACAATAGCATAAGCAAGTGGGTAAATCCCATTGTTTGGATCAACTCCTACTGCTGTCAACACTTGACCAGGGAATGGACCAGACAAAAAACAACCATCCAACCCCAACAAATCTCTCTTTCCTTTCTTAAATCCCTCTTTCAAAGCACCTAAACATATGTAAACCCTCTTAAACTTCCTTTCAAGAACTCTTATGGGGTCATTTGTTCTTCATCAACTAGAAAGTCACTATCATCACTGTCACTATATGAACCATGTTCACTATCTGAACTATGGTCACTCTCAGAACCATCCACATTCTTATTCAACCTTTTAACCTTATTTGTGCAATTCCTTAGCCACTCATCCTCACTAACATCAGTTTCCACAGTCTCTAGTACCTCATTACTATTATCACTAACATTTTCTACAAACTTAGGATCCTTACTTTTAACACAGTGAAGAACATATAGATCAATAACCTTATACTTACCTACATTCTTCAACAATTGCAACACATCATCATCTGTTTCTAATTTTCTTAAACCATTATCTAAGTCACAGTTAGGTAACTTAAAAAACAAGTCCATACCTTCTGGTTCATATCCTAACTCTTTCATCATATTCCCAACCTCTTGAATAGAAAAATGGTCGGAATCAATGGTGTCAATCCAATTAACCTTCCCCCCTTTGTATCGTCTCTTGGGAAGGCTTGTGAACTCACCTCCATGGTTAATCTTGAGACAAAAAACAGTCTGGAACTCACCTAATCAACCAAAATACCAAATAAAATCAGAAAATAAGTGTTACATTGTAAACAGAGTATCGAATTGCAAAAATACAATTTACTTACTATAATCATGGTATGGATTCGAAGCTGAACCCTTTTTACGGACCCTCCATTCGCACAACATTGCTTAATTAGATTTTCCTATATCTAGGATTTACTGGAATTGGCGCGTTTTTTAGAAGAAGGTTTGTGGGTGAGTGAAAGATGCTAACCTTAGGGATGAAAAATGATCTGCTAGGGTTGGATAGGAGGAAGATATTGACGCCATGGGTAGAATGCCCAAAATACCCCTCGCAGATTAGTATTTGACCGGATCTAAAACACACGTTGTGTTGGGGATACTTTGAGTATATACTTGATAGCACGCGGAATTTACTACCAAGTACTTAGAAGAATATGAGTTTGTGTTTGGTGACTGATTAAGTAAGACAATAAGAACACAAACGATATCAACCAAACAATCACTTCAATATATCAAACGATTACAATATGAATGTGAAGAACACTTGATAATTCATATGAAGGGATATTAGGTATTCGGTATTGGATGTATTCGATATCTATATAAACCCTAATCTAAAGATCTCTTTTTATAATGCAAAGAGTCCTATACAAGTAAAACATCTAACCGTATCACTCTATACAAATAAGATATATATATCATATCTTTTCTATATTTATCTTCACACGGTTTCACCTTGATCTCTTAAGCAGTCCTAACTGTTCTTCATCAGCAGTCCTAACTGTTCTTCCATCAGCAGTCCTAACTGTTCTTGTATTCTTCAACCGTACTAACTGCTTAAGTTTAATTCCCAACAATCCTCCCCTAAACTTATGATTTCAATGCAAATCAATAAGTTTCTTGAATTAAACTTCTGATTATGTTGATGGGGTGGATTCTTTCAAACACTTATCTTTAAACTCGAAACACTTTGGGAATTATCTTCACATATCATACTCTTTTTGTCAACTCTTCAAAAATTACCAAAATTAATTTAATCCTATCAAAGAATTAATTCCTTATACCAACCCAAGAGTTAATTCCTCATATCAACCACGCATTGAATGTCATTAAACCTTCATTAACTCTATAAAAACTCACATATCCACACAAAATCTTCAACACAAATCTTTAACTTTCCAATCACAATGAATTCTTTTCCATCAAACATTATAGAGATTTCATCCGACTCTTCTTCAGATTCTGGAAGTTCAGGTTGGAAAAACTATTTTCCACCAAACTATTCTTCAACTTCAAGAGTTAATCTTTCAAAGAAAAAGGCTGAAATAACCTCGTCTGAAGAACCTTCAACAGATGAACTTCCACCATATGTGGATGATTCATCCTCCTCTTCTGACTCGTATGATGATGATGATCTTCAAAAGCTATCAGTCTTATTAACAAAAGAATTTGAAAAAGCTGCATCATCAATGAAAAGGATGCCTGTTCCTGAGAAGAAGCCTGAGAAGAAGCAAGTTCCAAAATCAAGAACAGTAGTGCTGGCACTCCCTTGCAAGAAGGTGTCTGACGTCATGGGTAGCAGAGGAGCCCGCAGCAAAACCATGCCGGATATCCAAGGAAAAGGAAAAGGAAAGCTTGAGTAGTGGTTATGTGTTAGATTTGTTTAGGTTTGTGTGTTGGTAGTTAATGATGTTAGGAGTTGGTTGGTTTTGTTGGTTTTTCTTATGTGAAGCTCTTATGTAATGAATCCACCTCTGTAATGAATAGACTTTATGCACTTCTTTATAATTCATCTCTGACTCTTAATTCCTCCCCTGAATTTCATAATCATCAATCATCTTTAACAGCAACTAGAACAAACTTTAATCCTCCCCTGTTTGGAAGAATCTTCACCATCAGATGAACTAGAACATATAACATCCAAGCTCAGCATCCAGTAAGACCATTTGTACAAGTTACCATCAATTCAGTTGTGTAGTTTCAAATTGCTCTCAACACTTCCAGATGTATTACCTTCTGAGAGAGGTGTATCACAGAGCATAAACTCAGTAGGAACTAAGTTTGAACAATTAGTACAAACTGGTGAAGCCAGCAGTTCAGACTGTTAACCCCAGCAGTACTAACTGTTAGCAAAAAGTTTTCAGAGATAAAATCAAATTTTAAGTTTAATGTGGATTCAAAAATAGTTTTTGTCCACTTATAGTTTTTAGCAAACTATCAGCTATGAACGGATTTGACTTGTCTTTACCAATAGCCATTTGCTATGGACTAGCCAACTCTTCACACTTGGATTTGGTGAGTTGATAACCAACCAGTTTTTGGTAAACTGTCAACCATAAACGAATTTGATTAGTCTTTACCAGAAACCGTTTGATCTGGACTAGTTGATTCTTATGTTGATTAGACATGGTGAATCAATTACCATTTGTTGTGTGACAAGCATTCACACTTGACAATCCAAACCACCATACTTTTCAAAGCACAATCCAAAGCAAAAAGCTTTTCTTAACCTAAAATGTTAGTCCAAAACCAAAGAAAACACAATACACAATATTCTCTTTTAACAGTTATCACAATTGACTAACAAATTCACAAGCAGTACTAAAAATTATCAAGCAGTCTCAACTATACAAATAGCACAACAAACAGTACAAAAACCAAAAACATTTAGACATTAATCTTTTGAAGGATTAAGCATTCCAATACCTGTTACCAAGTACTGAAATCTGCTTACATCAAAACCTTTTGTTAAGAGATCAGCAAAGTTGTCATCAGTGTGTATTTTAACAACTTGTATTAACTTCTTTTTAGCACAGTCTCTTATAAAATGATGTCTAATTTCAATATATTTAGTTTTTGAATGTTGAACTGGATTCTTAATGATACACATTGTACTGTTATTGTCTATATGTATAATTGTGTTTAAGAAATTGTATCCATAATCAAGCATCTGGTTTTGAATCCATAGAACTTGAGCACAACAACTTGCAGCTGCCACATATTCTGCTTCAGTAGTAGATGTGGCCACTATAGTCTGCTTCTTACACTGCCAAGAGATTAATCTTCGACCTAAGAACTGACAACCACCTGTTGTAGACTTTCTATCCATGCTAGCACCAGCATAATCAGAATCAGAGAATGCAACAAGATCAAATGCAGACTCTTTAGGATACCATAGCCCCAAGTTAGGCTGACCTTTAAGGTATCCGAAGATTCTTTTTACTACTGTGAGATGAGACACCTTAGGATTTACTTGGAATCTTGCACAGGCACAAACAGCAAACATAATGTCAGGCCTAGATGATGTAAGGTACATCAGAGACCCAATCATAGATCTATACATGTGCACATCCACATCTTCACCACTGTGATCCTTTAATAACAAATGTGTCTCCTTGTCAATTGGTGTGCTAGCAACCTTGGCATCTGTGAATTGAAATTTCCTTAATATTTCACCAACATATTTATCCTGAGAGATAAATATACCATCTGACTTTTGTTGTACTTAAAGACCTAGAAAGAAGGTAAGCTCTCCCATAGAACTCATCTGAAATTGGTCTTTCATCAGCTTTTCAAACTCCTTACACATCTGTTTCTTTGTAGAACCAAAAATGATGTTATCTACATAGACTTGTACCAGTAGAATATCACCCTTGTCATTTTTAATAAAAAGAGTTTGATCAATTTTCCCTATATGAAACCCATTCTTTAGAAGATATTTAGCAAGAGTTTCATACCAAGCTCTTGGAGCCTGATGCAATCCATATAGAGCTTTCACCACCTTATAAACCTTGTCAGGATGCTCTTGGTCTATAAAACCTAGAGGTTGTGAAACATAAACCTCTTCATCAATAGTACCATACAGAAATGCTCTTTTCACATCTATTTGATAGACCATAAACCCCATAAATGATGCATAAGCAAGAAATAATCTTATTGCTTCAATCCTGGCAACTAGAGCAAAAACTTCCTCATAATCTATACCCTCCTCCTGAGTATAGCCTTGAGCAACCAATCTTGCTTTGTTCTTGTTGATATAAATAATGCCTAAACACGTTATTAATATTTTTCGATATCTCTACGTTTTGATAATCACAAAATGTAAAATCATTAATCGGAAAATTATGACGTAAACAAGTATTTAGTTGTAAATATCTATTTCTACAACTCAAATCACTTAAGGTATGAATGAACTAATGCTTAATGCATTATATGATCAAAGGAACATTTTCTTAATAACTAGATTTTTTATAAAACATCAAAAACATTTTATATATTTTTGAAAAACATTTTTGGCATTAAATAAAAATGTTTAATCTTTTATAAAAATATGAATTCAAATTTTTAACCAAAATCAGTTAAAATGTTCCAGAAAAACCTTCCCCACAAAAGGACAAAATTGGCCAACGGACAGAAGGGGCGGCCCCCTTAATTTTACTAGGCGGCCCCCTTAATTATTAAGGGGACCGCCCCCGCTCCAGTAGACTTCCAGCTGTCCAATTTTTCTCCTATAAATACCAGTCTTCTCCTGGACTTTTACTCACCTTTTGCACACTAAAACTTTCTGTTCTAATTCATTCTAAACATTGTAAATCCTTTGATCATATTTTCTTAAGCATTGGTTTCTAAGTGATCCAAGCTTCCACCACCAAAAGTGCAAAAGAAGAACTCTACTTCAACTAGTGAAGAAGTGTTATTACTTACCTCATTCAATTGTGTTGTTGTGTAAAGTGTTGTGTAGTTGTGATAAGTAGATCTAAGTGTAACTACGTAGTTGTGTTGTAAATTTGTTGTGAAGTAGTTGTGAATAAGTAGTCGTGAAGAAGAAGTCGTGAAGTAGTCGTGAAGAAGTCGTGAAGCCGTTGTGAAGAAGTCGTGAAGAAGTCGTGATTAAGTCGTGTAGAAGTTGTGTATAAGTTGTGAGATTGGTTCTAGCTACGATTAGGACTCGACATCTAGCTTTGTGTCGTTAAGCCGGTGTAAGCTAAAGTTATGTAAGGTTTCTCCGCCATAAGGGAGTTTGTTGACATAGTGAAGAAAACTCTCGAGTAGGTGACTCGAGGAGTGGAGTAGGGCAAGGAAGGTGTCCTTGTAGCCGAACCACTATAAATCTCCGTGTTGTGGTTTGATCTTTCCAACTCTATCTCTTATTTCATTACATTTACATTACTTGCATTACTTATCTATATTTGTTTATATATGTTCATATTGATCAAGAGTTGAATTCACATAAGATAGAGTCGAAGTCTTTAAAAAGTAAACAAAAGTTTTCATAAATTAAAAAGACGTAAAACTATTCAACCCCCCTTCTAGTTTTCCACAATTGGTATCAAGAGCCACGTCAAACAAGATTTTTAAAATTAACTGTATTTTAAAACTTGAAACGATCTATGGAATCTGAAAAATATTTAGAAGGGCAATCTATGCAAAGACCACCACTATTTGAAAGTGATGGATTTTTATATTGGAAAAATCGATTCGAAACTTATGTGAAGTCAAAAGATCTAGATCTTTGGCATGTTATTACTAATGGTGATTTTTTACCTATTCAACATAATCTTGAAACTAAAAAGGATGAAATTGTACCTTTTGAAAAACAAAGTGATGATTTAAAAAGAAAACTTTCTAAAAATAATGAAGCTAAAATGGTTATTTATAATGCGCTACCACGTAAAGAATACGAAAGAATCTTTATGTGCGAAACCGCAAAAGAAATTTGGAACTCTTTACTAATAACTCACCAAGGTAATAGTCAAGTCAAAGATAATAAAATAGATCTTCTTGTTCAACAATATGAACAATTCACGATTCCGGAAGAGGAATCAATTGATAATGCATTTGCTAGATTTAACACAATCATCACAAGTTTAAAGGCACTTGATGAGAGTTTTTCTAGTAAGAATTTTGTCAGGAAATTTCTTAGGGCTCTTCATCCAAAATGGCGGGCTAAAGTTACGGCGATTGAAGAATCAAAGAACTTGTCAACTCTTCAACTTGACGAGTTGATTGGCAACTTGAAAGTCTACGAAGCAATAATCAAGAAAGACTTCGAGATGGTCAAAGGAAAGAAAGAGCAAAGCAAGTCAATCGCGTTGAAGGCTAGGAAAGCATCAAGTGACGAGGATAGCTCAACCTCCGAAAGTGATGATGAAGAATATGCCATGGCCGTAAGAGACTTCAAGAAGTTTTTCAAAAGACGAGGAAGATTCTTTAGACAACCATATGACGAAAGGAAAACACTCCAAAGAAACAAAGACGACAAAGGTAGCAAGAGCGAGAGGAAGTGCTTCAAATGCGGTGATCCAAATCATCTCATTGGAAGATGCCCTATGATGTCAAAGGAGCAAAACCAAAAGGCGTTCATTGGAGGAGCATGGAGTGACAGTGAAGAAGACGAGAAAGAAACCACAAAAGAAGAGAAGTGTCTTATAGCTAAGACATCAAGTGAGGTACGTTCCGAAACCGAATAATTTAGTGATGAAAATTTATCATTAGATGAAAAAGACCTAGATAACGAATATAATAGGTTATGTATATTAGGCCAAAAAGTAATGACTAAAAATAAATCACTAAAACACATTAATAATCAATTAGAAAAAGAAATACTAGAATTAAAAATTAAACTACATAACTTAGAAAAGGGAAAAGAAATTCTTGAATGTAAAACATGTCAAGAAACAAAAATTGAAAATGAAATACTTAAGGAGGAAATTTGTAGGCTTAACAAATTCGAAAATAGTAGTAATTCTCTTAGGGAAATAATAAGTATTCAAAGAGTATCAAGTGATAAAACCGGATTAGGATTTAATTCAACTAAGGATTCAAATAGTCAAACTAAAAATGAAAAGTTTGAATGTGAAACTAGTGAGCAAAAACCTTTAGAGTCAAAACCTAAGTATATACTTATAAAAGATAGAAAAATACCCATAGCTAGTGATGAGGAAGTAAAAACCTTTTATAAACCATCCTTAAAAAATGAAGTAAAATACTCTAAACCAAGGTTAAGGTCAAAAACACCTCCACCTAGAAGACCACCTAGTCCTCACCCTCGGCCTAAAACTCCTCAACCTAAAAGAACCCAAAATATACCAAACCGTCATAATAATAGTTACCCAATGTGGAATTACCCAAATCCACCAAGCTACAATCCTTGGGGAATACTTCCACCATATATGCATCCGAGTCAATTGCAAACCATGTTTGGGCCAAACAACTATGGACAAATGAGATCATGGGGACCAAGTGGCTAGATTGCATACTCATCGGGAAAGACGTTTTCTCTTTCGTAATTGACTTTTATAAGTTAATACGCTTTGAAGAACTTGAAGACCACTTGTTGAAGACCAAAAGGTACGCCACTCTTTCATGCTCACCATTATATGCGTAGATAAATGAACTAGCCTATTGCATGCCCCATTAATCTTTTATGCTTAGTATGTTAGCTAGTAGATTTTTCCTTATACATATATATATACCTATACTACTATTTATACATACTATATATATATATATATATATATATATATATATATATATATATATATATATATATATATATATATATATATATATATATATATATATTTACATATAAATATATACGCACATAACCTAGATACGTCATTTGTTGACTATCTAGAACTAAAAGAAATTGTTCGTCCTCGAACCTTTTCTTCCCCCTTTGCCTCTTTTGAACTTTAACGTTCAACACGAAAATCTTCCGTGTCCACTGTCACATAACTCATGGTGATGAAGAGAAGTGAGTTAAGTGGATTAACGTAGAAGTAGCACTTTGACCGTCGAGTCAAGAAAACTATGGATGAAACAAACTCCCATCACCGCCAGCACCTATTTCCGTCATTACCTCATCATTCCTCATAATCTACTTAACATCCCACACTTACACATAATACTAATATATATATATATATATATATATATATATATATATATACACACACATTTCTTCCCAATCCTTAAACCTCCTGTCGACTTGACGTCTTGAGCATTTTGTCCAAAATTATCAAGATTAAGTTTATTAACAAAATGTTAATAAAATGTGTCAAGTATTCCTTCTTCGTGCCAATAAACGTATTTTTGATATATTATAAATATATACATATAAATATTTTGCCGTCAGAAACAAAAATCAAGAAATTCAGAAATTTGGCAGGCGGCCCCCTTAATGTTTAAGGGGACCGGCTAGTAAACGGGGGCGGTCCCCTTAATGTTTAAGGGGGCCGGCCTACTGTTGCTGCCAAAACGATTTTTCTCCTTGAAAACTTTGCCAAACACCCCATTTTTCAAACACATTTCACTCCCACTCTGCTGTATACGAACTGCCATCACAAATCCATCATCAAATCACCTCTTCGAGTCAATTTCACAAAGGGCAAACATCTATACATCGATTAGCAACACGTTTAGTAAGTTTTTCTTTATACATTTCATCTAATTTCATTCAATTTTGAGTCTAATCTTAATTAGGTCTTTTGCTAAACTTTTCCAAACTTTAATTTTTATTGAAATTGAGTCTAAGAATGTTGTAATCAAATGCTCCCCATAGGATTAGAATGCTTAAACAACCTAGAAACTAAGTAATTAAAAAAAAAAAAAAAAAAAAAAAAAAACCATTATGTCAAACTAATCACTCCTTTTCAAAACTAATCATATTGTTGAATTATGCCATAAACACATGTTAAAACTAATCACATTGGTTTGTTACAACTCACAAATCCAAAAAAAATATATTTTTCGAATTATAAAAAATGTTTTTGTTAAATATAAGAGAGTGTTTGGATTAGGAGCTAGAATCATCAAAACTTAATCTAAATTAAGTTTATAACTACTTGTCAAAGTTTGTAAACATGAAATTAGTTGTTTTAAGTCGTCAAGATACATAATTCATATGTATATTGAAATTTTACTTGTTATCTTCTTATTTAAAGGAGCGTTTGGCACAACATTTTGAAAGAAATTTTTGAGTCAAAAATCTAAGTTACTTAACATAAACACTCGTAAGAAATAGCTAGATATACAATCCAATGTTTGTCTAGCCACATTTCAAGGTAGCTTATGACGTATAAAAGAACGTTCGGATATTGTTGATTTCTTGTCATAATATCCCTATAACTATTCTTTAACATCATAAAATACATTTCAAGCGAGTTAAATATTAAAACTAAGGAACATTGTAAACTACTTCTTAGGACTTAAGTTTTAGAGTCGAAGTATGTTTACGTTCCACATAGGTAGCATATTTAATATATGCATGTCATTTTCTTATTTTTTGTTTGTTTCTATCTTGTATAGGTAAAAATGCTCAAAGTGACAGTTGGCGATGTCTCAAAAACAAAAGCATACATTCCTAAAGTCTCTTCCACTCCGGGCATGGCTCCCTCTGTTGCTTGTTTCTATCGTCCCATTGAGGATAGGAACATTCACGAAGGAAGAATTGTCCATCCATCGTTTTATGAATCCGACTTCATCGAACGAATGTTCACCAACGTTGGTCTTGATTGTCTCTACAAAATAAATGAGCCAATCATTCCCCGGTTTGTCCTCGACTTTTATAGTCAAGTGATGTTACAAACCGATCCCTATGGGTATATCCTCATATCCTTCATGATTCAAAACCAATTCATCACTCTTACTCTTGCTCAATTCGGGCAAATTCTAAGAATTCCCTTTTCCGGTCAAGCCGTCTTCTCTAATGAGTGGGACCTCTCGTCTCTTGAGGAAAATCGACCTCAACAGGGTCCTTACTACTCAGAGATTCCATCTCCTGAAAAGATTCGTCAATATCTTGGACTAGCTCGTGGTACGACTAGTCGAAAGATCAAATCAAAAGATGTTGACATCACTCCAAACCAAGTCCTTCTCAAGGAGCTACGCAAAGACATGAGACGTTGGGAAGAACTCATTCGTGAGAATGCGTTCGGAACCAGTGGTCACCGTGATCATGTCACGGCAAGCATACTTCACATGTTGTATTGTATCGTTGCTGAAAAGCCGTACAATTTGGCATATCTCTTTGTCTACCGAATCAAGTCCGCCAAAAACACTCGTAATGCAAATCTTTCGTATGGCATGTTTCTCACCCGTCTCTACAATGATATCATGGAACATTATCCACAGCTTCGGAGTCCACTCTATGAGTCTGTTCTACCGGTCCTCAATCCACTTGTTCGTGTCCGTGCTCGTCGCTCCCGAAGTGACAAAGGAAAATCTCGTAAATCTGTCTCACTTCCACCTCGTGGTTCCACATCACATCAAGGAGACGATGGTGATGATGATGATGATGATGATGATGAGGAGGGCACAACACGTGCTAGTACCCCATCACCTAGGACCTTTGTTCAAAATCTTCCGGATCTTGATTACACCGAGTATCAAGTCCCTTCTCCTTCCGAACGAACAGACGAGCTGCTATATGAAAGACAAACCGAACTACTCAACACCACACATCAGATGCGTCAAGAAGTACGAGGCGGCTTCAAGTCCATTGGAAAATCACTTGGAAAGTTGTTTGGGAAAAAGAAGAAATAAACATATTTGATGAATGTTTAATTGAATTTTATTAGACACTTATATGTAGTACTATTATCTTGACACTTGCTTGCTATGTCTTTTATTATGTTAGTTGATAAACTTATTAGAACCTAGCTACTAGTTTATTTGAAATTATGTGACTATGCTTCTAATATAATTGTTTCATGATATTGTTTTAAATATGCAATTGATAATATTTAATCATTCTTGATGTACATGATCCAAATGGAACTTGCTGCAAAGACACCCTAAAAATAACCTTTTTCTGGAAAATTTTCAAATTTGGTCGCCTGGGAAATCACCAGATGGGCGGCCCCCTTAATTCCTTAGGCGGTCCCCTTAATTTTTAAGGGGGCCGCCCAACAATTAAGGGGACCGGCCATCTGGACAGTAAAATTTACTGTTTCCTTTTGCATCTTGTGACCACTTTTACCTAGCCCCAGCTACCATTACCCTTAATGCACGAACTGGACTTGGAATATTACCACAATATCTCCACAATTTGCCTAAATCAACCACATTTTCACAATATAAAAACCCTTATTACAATTACCTTTCACTTCATCAACCATCACCTTCATCAAACACCTATTGTCATCCACAATGCTATCACCTAAATCCTCCATCTCTAAGCCTTCAAGGAAACAAAGACTTGTTATCATACCACCAAAACAACCTTTCATTGACCTAACCCAAGATGACACCAAAACTCCATCACCACCACCTCAAAATTCATCCCCAAGTGCACCAAATGCACCATCAAAAACACCATCCACCCATGGAGCTTCATCTTCCTCCATTACATCCACCTCATCCATAAATGACTACATCCACACTCACCTAACATCATCACCAAGAGCATCATCACCACCATCCACTCAAGAACCTTCATACACCCAACTTGCCATTTCCCTATCACCCATCTCACCTCTTGATGCTCATTTTTCACCATCACCAACCCCACCACCATTCTTTCTTATACCTTGGGCAATGCTTGAAGCCCATGGTGATAATTGTCTTTGTTGCGTCCATAACCGGACCTTAATCTTTGGTCTTAGAGATGAGATACACTACATGTTTTCATCTCTTGAACACATGATTGCCAACCCACAACCACCACCTCCTCCACCTCCTTCACCCACTACACCACCACCACCTCCATTTTCACCCAATTAAGCATATGCAATGCTTAAAAATAATTTTTTCAAACCCTTCTTGCAAGCAAGCTCCATGGAAGACCATGTACCTTTAAGATGATTATGTAGTTTAATTAGTAGTTTTTATTTGTATGCTTGCATGCTTCATGTTGTAATCTTTTGGTTGTGTATTTATACACAACACCTTTATTGAATGAATGATTTTATATGCTTGCTTATTGTTGTTATATATACTTGTGCTTCTAACATTTTTTTTGCAAGCGTTCCATAGCTCGTTTCCTTGGTGCCCCCAAACGAGGGGGAGTACACATCAAGGGGGAGTTTTCGTCCCGACATATTTGATTCTAAAAATTGTCGGCTTAACCTTTTTGATTCTACAAAAAGGGGGAGAAATTGATGTAAACTCACTAAATACTTGTCTAAAAACTTATTTTTAGATTTAATGAGTTTAGATTTTGTAATCATCAAAAAGGGGGAGATTGTTGATATAAATAATGCCTAAACACGTTATTAATATTTTTCGATATCTCTACGTTTTGATAATCACAAAATGTAAAATCATTAATCGGAAAATTATGACGTAAACAAGTATTTAGTTGTAAATATCTATTTCTACAACTCAAATCACTTAAGGTATGAATGAACTAATGCTTAATGCATTATATGATCAAAGGAACATTTTCTTAATAACTAGATTTTTTATAAAACATCAAAAACATTTTATATATTTTTGAAAAACATTTTTGGCATTAAATAAAAATGTTTAATCTTTTATAAAAATATGAATTCAAATTTTTAACCAAAATCAGTTAAAATGTTCCAGAAAAACCTTCCCCACAAAAGGACAAAATTGGCCAACGGACAGAAGGGGCGGCCCCCTTAATTTTACTAGGCGGCCCCCTTAATTATTAAGGGGACCGCCCCCGCTCCAGTAGACTTCCAGCTGTCCAATTTTTCTCCTATAAATACCAGTCTTCTCCTGGACTTTTACTCACCTTTTGCACACTAAAACTTTCTGTTCTAATTCATTCTAAACATTGTAAATCCTTTGATCATATTTTCTTAAGCATTGGTTTCTAAGTGATCCAAGCTTCCACCACCAAAAGTGCAAAAGAAGAACTCTACTTCAACTAGTGAAGAAGTGTTATTACTTACCTCATTCAATTGTGTTGTTGTGTAAAGTGTTGTGTAGTTGTGATAAGTAGATCTAAGTGTAACTACGTAGTTGTGTTGTAAATTTGTTGTGAAGTAGTTGTGAATAAGTAGTCGTGAAGAAGAAGTCGTGAAGTAGTCGTGAAGAAGTCGTGAAGAAGTCGTGAAGCCGTTGTGAAGAAGTCGTGAAGAAGTCGTGATTAAGTCGTGTAGAAGTTGTGTATAAGTTGTGAGATTGGTTCTAGCTACGATTAGGACTCGACATCTAGCTTTGTGTCGTTAAGCTGGTGTAAGCTAAAGTTGTGTAAGGTTTCTCCGCCATAAGGGAGTTTGTTGACATAGTGAAGAAAACTCTCGAGTAGGTGACTCGAGGAGTGGAGTAGGGCAAGGAAGGTGTCCTTGTAGCCGAACCACTATAAATCTCCGTGTTGTGGTTTGATCTTTCCAACTCTATCTCTTATTTCATTACATTTACATTACTTGCATTACTTATCTATATTTGTTTATATATGTTCATATTGATCAAGAGTTGAATTCACATAAGATAGAGTCGAAGTCTTTAAAAAGTAAACAAAAGTTTTCATAAATTAAAAAGACGTAAAACTATTCAACCCCCCTTCTAGTTTTCCACAGTTCTTTATCACAATGCCCCTCTCATCCTTCTTGTTCCTGAATACCCACTTTGTACCAATCACTCTCATTCCATTTGGTAGATCAACCAGAACCCAAACATTTTGAATTTTGAATTGAAGTAGCTCTTCTTGCATAGCTTCAACCCAACTTGATGATTCTAAAGCCTTTAGCACATTCTTGGGTTCAACCTGAGATAGAAAACATATAAACATACATTCATGCTCATCTTCATGATGTTTCTCCTCATAAACCACACTGAGAAATCCATGATGATCTGGGTCTTGAATTTTCCTTCTGGTCTTGACTCCAGATTGTACATCTCCTATGATATTGGTAAGTGGATGATTCCTATGTACAATAGTATGGGGAGTAGAAGGAGCTGCATAGCTGGTAGGCATGTTTTACAGACCATCTCCAAAGAAATCAAACTCATCAGCTTGAGAAGCAGTATCAACTGGTGAATCAAGATGAGGTTGACTTGGTCCAGCAGCATCACTATTTTGCTCAGCAGTTGTAACTTGTGGCTGAGCAGTACTAACTCCATTGGTACTGCTCGTTGGATTTTTAGCTTCTTTATCATTCTGACCACTTGTTTCAGCAGCATCTTTCTCTTTGTCTACACCACTTGATGAAGGAATATCATCTTTCTTTGTAGAAGACTCATTCACAGGACTTTCTTCCATGATAGGTATGAAAATGCAATCATCATCCTCCTCCTCTGAACCTTCATCATTGTTAGTATTTGTACCTGTAACAGGCACATAATTCATGGAATCTGAAAGACTGTCAATATCAAAGATCCAATCTGGACCTACACCTGCAACATTTGGTTTATTCTCCAAAAATTCTATGTGCAGATTTTCTTCTACATGCTTGGTGCTTGTATTGTACACCCTAAAAGCCTTACTGTGCAGAGAATAACCAACAAATAAACCTTCCTCAGTTTTCCCATCAAACTTTCCGAGTTGGTCTTTGGTATTAAGGATAGTAACATGACAACCAAAAGGTCTCATGAAGCTTAAAGCAGGGGTTCTACCTCTAAGAAGCTCATAAGCAGTCTTATTGTGAGGTTGCACAACTAAAACCCTATTCAATACATAACAAGCAGTGCTAACTGCTTCAGCCCAAAATGAAACTGGTAGCTTATAGTCAGCTAACATTGTCCTAGCAGTCTCTATAAGAGTCCTATTCTTTCTCTCAGCTACACCATTTTGCTGTGGGGTTCTAGCTACACTAAACTCCCTCTTAATACCTTTTTCTCTGCAAAAGTCATCCATCACCCTATTCTTAAATTCAGTCCCATTGTCACATCTGATTATTTTAACTTTCTTATCAACTAGGTTTTCTACTTCAACAATAAAGGTCTTAAGGATTTCTCTTGTTTCATCCTTAGTTTTTATAAAGAATACACAAGAAAACCTACTATAATCATCAGTGACAACAAGGCAGTATCTCTTAAAGTTCAAGCTATTCACAGAGGTAGGACCAAACAAGTCCATATGCAACATATATAAAGCTTGAGAAATAGAGTTCTGGGTCTTTGGCTTACATGAGGCTCTGTGTTGCTTACCCTTAAGGCAAGAAACACAAGTTTGGTCATTGAGAAAAGTTTTGTTTGGTAAACCTCTTACCAACCCATTTTTAGCAATATTGTTAATGGTTTTAAAATTAACATGACCAAGCCTCCTGTGCCACAACATTGATTCTTCCAATGTGGCTTTTGCAACAAGACAAGTGAGTCCAACCTTAGGAACTAGTTTATTCATCTCAACACTGTATGTATTATCCTTTCTAGGGATTTTAAGCAATACTTGATGATGAACTCAAATAAGTACATTTTATTACTATCATTTATCCTATTAATTTGACTTGTTTTATTATATTATGTATGAGGATTGATACTTAATCGTTTACTTTTGTAATTCTCAGTTGAAAACAAGCATTTGGTGAAACTTGGCGATTTTGGACTAATTATGGAGCAAAACATGCAAGAAGTTAAGAGTCTACTGAAATGCACAAGATCAAGACTAATCTGCTCCAGATGCGCCGCATCTCACTTATCACATACGGCGCATCACTATCAATATTTCACCAGATACGATCCAAGATTCAAGAGGACATGCGCCGCATCCAAAGATAAAGATACGCCGCATCTTCTGGCGGTGTACGAATATTCCTGAATATTATAATCTTGGACCCCACGCGAAGTTAAGTAAATGCGCCGCATCTACTTACTAGATGCGCCGCATCTTACCCTCAGACAGAAACTATAAATACCCCAAGACCAGACGAATTTCGAGAGGCATATATAATATACGAAGACCGAAGTAAATAAACCAAGGAAGAATTCAGTCGAATAGCGAGCACAAGACACACTCAAATCAAAGATACAAGAGCTGTAAGAAGGTGCTGCATGTGTTTAATTCATTAAGTAGTTTTGTTTTATTGTGTTAGTAAACTTTAATTCATCAAGATTGGTGGCTTGTGTAATGTGACAACGGAAAGATTGCACTCCCTTAAAACTGCTTTCTCATTAATTAAAGTTTATATGTTGATGTCTTTGGTGACTTTTATTAGTGCATTGATAACCTCTGTGGCTAGCTGAGCGTTGATCGGGTCGCCATGCCTCTGCCCTCGCCTATTTATTAGATCGCCTATGCATTCTATGGTCTGTAGAAAAGTAGGAGAAAGATAAATAGGATAGTCATAAGTAATCATTAAGGGTTTACTCGCCAATAAGATTAGAACCAACGAGAAAGGACTTAATCTCGGTGCGTTGCATCGAACTATACACTTCATATAACACTAGCAATAAAACAAGTGACAAACTACTTATCATAAGGACAGCCCTCTTATTGTCTCGAGTATTTATCTGTGTACGTGTGTGCTATTCGCTGATTCGTGCCTATTGGTTTAGTTTATTATTTAATTGCAACCAAATCGTGCCAGTCTCTCAGGCTGAACCCCCTTGCGTTAGATTAGGTTGTATAGCTAACTTAATATATTAAAATACTGATTAGAATAACTAGATAATACGTTCCACTCTTAGTGATCGACACTCTACTTACCATTATATTCATACTGACCGGGTACACTGCTCGTTAAGTGTGTGTGTTATTGATAAGTCGGCTAAATATAAATTTAAAACTTGATTAGGCATTAAAACTGCTAAACCGCAACGACACATCGCACGCATCAAGTTTTTGGCGCCGCTGCCGGGGAGTGAATTGTTATTATCTGTTAGTTTGATTAGTATTTTAATTAGGTTTTTAATTTTTTATCTAACCGCTAATTTTGTTGTGTATTAGATTAATTTGCATTCATTGTACTATTTTGCATATTTTCTGTTTTTGTGTGTTATTTGTTTGCTTTTATTTGTGTTTATTTTCGTGTGTTTTTATTTGTTTTAATTTTTCGTGTTTTTTATGTTCTGCTATCGTTGTACTGAGCTAAATCGAACGATACGGCGCATCTGAATTATCAGATACGGCGTATTGCGTTCAATTTTTATAAAATACAACGCGTTTAATTAATTCGATACGACGCATCTTTTCCCCAAGATACGGCGTATCTGTTTTTGATAATTTTTTTTTCTAAACGTTAACGCCATACGACGCATCTGCTTCAGCAGATACGGCGTATCTATTATTTTAATTAAAAACAGTTTTCGAATTATTAAACAGATACGGCGTATCGATTTTTATCGATACGGCGCATCTTCTGAATCAAAAATCTTATATTTTGAAACGTAACGAAAATACGGCGCATTAACTTTTGTTAATACGACGAATATAATTTGATAAATATAGTTGATTTTTGATATTTACTTTGATCGGTCCGCTACTCTCGTGTGCAAGTTGTTTATTTTCAGGATAAAGGATGATTCAAGCATCACCATGAAAGATTACATTCTGAACCAACCCGAGAGAAACTAGCTGGAATGATCAAACGTAACCTCTTCGATTATTCAACCTGCCCAAAGGGAAGTTCTCTACATTATAATCTCAATTTTATTATCCATATTATACATCTGATTCAAATTGTAATCTTAATTTTGTACGCTTTAAAACGATATTTGTTCCTAACCTCGGAATAAATCCTTATCCACTAAACAATAAGATTACAATTGTTAATAAAACGTTTATGCCTATTGCTCTTATTTTGAATTAAATTACATCATATGGTATGACCGTTTTACCCCAATTTGATGTATAACGAATCGTGTTGCGGAGGCCAAGGTACGTTCCTTATTTAAATTTCGTTCACCAACATAGCGATACGGCGGATCTAAATATCCCAAGCGCCGTATCTCTGACCATCTAGGATTCATTGACTAGTCAACGAAATTAAAATAGATACGGCGCATCCCAATTTTTCAATACGGCGCATCTTTTTGCTCTATAAATACGACGGGAATGCGCCGGATCTAAAATTCTTACCGCAAAAACTCACACAGTTAAGAACTATACACACAGTAAAAGTTATACTCTAATTCCGATCATTTTTTCTTAAATCCACCTTTAATCCGATCTATAATCTTTCTCCTAATCATCAAATTAAGGTAATTATTCCATTTCGATTTAATCTTGGTTAATACGAAAATTAGGGTTTATGTGATTAATTCGATTTGTGCTTAAATGATATAGAGATATGATTAGAACTTGTAATAGATGATCTTCCCCGTATTTAACTTGCGTAAATAATCGAATTTCTGGTCTAGTTTGATTTGAACGAAAATTTAGGAAAATGAATTCGATTTTGAATATTTAGCGGGAAGGTGGATTAGTAAAATGCAATGAGCTATTAGAACTGATATAAGGAGTATATGATACTGTGATATTTAGTGGTAGTTTACGTCACGGATACGGATTCTTGAAAAGCCTGCCTGATCCCCTTTATTTATACTGATATGCTTTTAGATGCGGCGCATCTAGGTTGATTGATGCGGCGTAACGACCTATTTCCAAATTAATAAAATTTTAGATACGCCGTATTGCTTAATCTAGATACGACGCATCTCCATACGCCGTATCTCATCTCTTACTCCGCATCTCTTATATTTTGTGCAGATACGCCGCACTGACTAAATCAGATGCGCCGTATCTACCTTTCTTGCAGACTGCTTATTAACTTTCAAAATTTATTTCAGATGGCGTTACCAGATGCCGCCCGTAGACACCCATGGCTTCGTTTTGAAACAATGGGGCTAACACAGGGTGCCATTGATGATTATATGACTAGACTTAGAAAGTTTTATCAGAGGAAAGTATTCAGTGTTCCAATTTTGGATTTTGACAGCATCAGGAATATTGATGAGGGTAACGCTGCTGAGGAATTACGAACTAGATTGGAGATGATACACAAAGATGGGGAGGGGCAGGTTTTATTCAGATCTTCCGCCTGGGAAAGGTTGTTTAGGATTGAGGAACCGTTGATTAAGGTTTTGATGTTGGAGTTTTTCTGCACTATACACTACAGGGAGACTGATCTGGGTCTTGACACATTTGACACTTTGGTATTCAGATTGGGTGGTTTTGAGCGAAGGATGTCTATGGGACAGTTCATACTAGCTCTCGGATTGCACACTACAGCAGAAATGGCATCCCCAGGTTTTACTGATTATTGGGCTGACAGTCTAAGGGTTGTTTCGGATCGTGGGGAGTTAGGAGATTACTGGGTTGAGATTTCATCTGGGGGTGATTCCACCACCACCACTCCTTCATACACATTGATTAGGGAGCCATTGAGGAGGCTTTGTCATCGTCTGATCGCCCTGACTATTGCCGGGAGGGGACAATCCCCTGAGAAAGTGACTACTTTGGATCTTTTTCTCTTACGGAGCATGGACGAGGGAGCTGTGGTGAACATCCCTCACTTCTTAGCACATTATTTACACAGGGTTGCTCCAGGAAGAGATGGTAGGAGCCAAATGACTGGGGGTCATTTTGTCTCTCGTCTTGCTAGGCACTTTGGGGTATTAGGTGATGAGATTCCCGCTGATCTCCCGATTGATGTAGCTAGACTACCTAGTATGGATGCAGACTATCTTGCGACTAGGCTTGGGATATGCGAGGAGATGATGGGTAGATACTTCTGGGCACCATTAGGACCATCTAGGCCTGCTGAGCCGGAGCAGGGGGATGCTCAGGCAGCCCCAGCTGTTGCTCCTGCTCAGGGGGAAGTACATGCACCAGCACCACCAGCTCCCCGCACTATTGGACAGAGAGTCGAGAGAATGGAGCTTGAGGTTAGGTCATTGAGAGAGGGTCTCGAGGCACAGAGGGTTGAGCTTGCTGGAGTGAGGAGAGATACGAGTTGGTTAGTCGACGGTGTCAGTAGGGTGATGGCTCTTCATGGCGTCAGCCACCACCTCCCAGATGGTGCTTATGTCAGAGGGATGACCACATACGAGCGGAGGGTTCGCCGTAGGACTGACGGAGCTAGTACTTCAGGAGCCCAATCAGATGATGTGACTCCCGACCAGCCTACAGCTTGACCACTCTTTGCATTTTCATTACGGACACGTATCTTCGTACATTACTTATATTCTTTTGGGACTGTACTCATTATTACTTACATCTGTATATCTAATGCTCCAGTTTATGTTTCTTGTTATATCTGTTGAAGACTGGCATTAAGTTCAGCATGAGAGTACGAGAGGACGTGAGAGATAAACCATGGAACGAGCCATTTCACAACAGACTGTATGCAGTCTGGATGGTGAACACATGCGCCGCATCTGGTAAACAGATGCGACGCATCCTATCCTTTATTTCGTTTTATTTTTGTTTCAGGCCGCAGAGGATACGGCGCATCTCAATTCTGAGATGCGACGCATCTCCTGCAGATGGTCATATCTTATTTTATTTTTCTGCATTTTTTATTTTCGAATTTAAAACTTTTTATCAGTTTATTTTAAATGCGGCGTATCCCTGGTTAAGGATGCGGCGCATCTTCTATTCTGATCCGTAATTATTCCAGGCTCGATACGGCGTATCTTCTTCCATAAGATACGGCGCATCGACTGACCTGATGATTTTCATTTTTTATTTTTATGTTTTATTTTTACCTAACTACTAATGTATTATGCAAGTTTAAACCTTTCTTACCTTAGGTGTGTTTTAAAGCCTTGGTGGTATTATAGATTCATGCATTTCCTGTGGATACATCGAATATGAAGCTTAAACGTTCTAATCCACAAGAAAGATGATTTTTGCTCTAATACTAATGGAGGATCATACCGAGCAAATCTCAGGGGAGTTTTTCTGTTCTAATTCTTTTATTTTCCAGTTTTTAACTTTTTATACAAACAACAAGGACGTTGTTTAACTTAAGTGGGGGGATTGGAGAATTAGAACACTTAACATTTACTTGTCCTAAACTTTTCAAAATATGCTTAAAATGTGCTTAATATATCAAAATTTAAAATTTTTAGCATGTTTTTGTTTAAAGTCTAAGTTGCATAGCTGCACACATGACGTCATTTTCAAAAATTGTGATTTTTCAAAATTCACAAATCTATGAGTGTGCCGGTGACTTGTAAACTTTAGAACTTGGCTTGTATACTATTCGAGACCACCATAATAAGTATTATTTATATAATTGGAATGACTTGTCTAAATTGGTAAATTTCTAGGATTACACCCAAATAGCCTTTATATGTTATGTGTTATTAGCTAACTACACTGGTTAGTTAACCCCCGTATAAACCCTTTTGTTACTCTCATTTTTAGAGTAAGATACCCCTAGAAAAACACTCAGAGCCATTCCTTTCGTTTCTTACACCTTTGTTAAAATGTTTCGTTACACCCTTACACCTTAGCCTACCCTGTAGATTAGAATCCGTGGTTGGTTAATTGCTATAGGCAAAGTGTGTTTCCTTACATTACCTGTGTTCGCGTGCGTAATTCATTATCTATGGTTAGGTCGGGAAATTGCACAATGCGATTGGAGTGAAAGTAAATATTGTATATTTTTGAGTTTATTTTTCGTGTGTTTACTACTTTCACTATTACCGTTATTTCTGAAGTTATGAAAAGTATGGAAAAATTATCCAGAATTATCATAATAGTGATGTGGTGAAATTTTACACATCTATGTTGATCTTAAAAAATAAAAAAAAAAAAAAAAAAAAATCGAAAAAATAGAAAAGAAAAAGAAAAAGAAGAGTTGGATGTTTGATTAAACCAACGATGTAAAGTTTTGTATTAAGTGGTCGATATCACCACTAGTTGTTATATATTTATGGATTGAATGGGAGTTGGCAGTTATGGGAACGTCAACTAAGGTTTATTCTTTGATTAAGATCTTGTTGAGTATAATTCGTGTCTACCTAAAGCGTGTGTTTCAAGTGTTAAAGCGTGAGTTATTCAATGATATGAGTCTTATTCATGGGATGGTTGGGATAGTGATTAACCACACTTAGGATTTTAATTTATTTGTTTTGTTTATTTTTTTTTTTATTTTTACACCAATTTATATCCCAAAAATTATCCATACCCTATTATTCTTTATCCAACCAAACCTTTGATTTATTGAGATTAGGGATTTGAGCAATCTTAAGTATCGTAGTCGTGGATTCGGCTATGTATTTATGATTTTGTCGCCCTTTTTGATATATTATTATTGGTGAAGTTTGGACCTATCTTTAGCCTGTTCGAGTTAAGGATTTGAGCAATTGCAAGTATCGTGTTCGTGGATTCGATCATGTATTTGTGATTTTGTCGCCTTTTCTGGAATTTGAGATCGATAGAGATTAAGAATAATTAACCCTTAAGCCTAAAAACCCTTTTTACCGCTTTAGACTTGTTATTCCTTGGCTTTAGTGGTGGAGATGTGTATATTTGCCAAGCTTATGATAGAATATTCGTCGCGACTGGACAGTTAAACGATTAGATTTGCTTTTATCAAATTATTTTATTTTACTTCTAATTCGTTAAGTGTTTGGTTGTGTGATTATGACAATAATGAATACATGCTTAAATATAAAAATAAATCCTAATATCTTTTAGGATACATTTTCATAAGATTAATTCTAAGGTTTACTTGGGGACAAGTAAAGTTCAAGTGGGGGGATATTTGATGAACTCAAATAAGTACATTTTGTTACTATCATTTATCCTATTAATTTGACTTGTTTTATTATATTATGTATGAGGATTGATACTTAATCGTTTACTTTTGTAATTCTCAGTTGAAAACAAGCATTTGGTGAAACTTGGCGATTTTGGACTAATTATGGAGCAAAACATGCAAGAAGTTAAGAGTCTACTGAAATGCACAAGATCAAGACTAATCTGCTCCAGATGCGCCACATCTCACTTATCACATACGGTGCATCACTATCAATATTTCACCAGATACGATCCAAGATTCAAGAGGACATGCGCCGCATCCAAAGATAAAGATACGCCGCATCTTCTGGCGGTGTACGAATATTCCTGAATATTATAATCTTGGACCCCACGCGAAGTTAAGTAAATGCGCCGCATCTACTTACTAGATGCGCCGCATCTTACCCTCAGACAGAAACTATAAATACCCCAAGACCAGACGAATTTCGGGAGGCATATATAATATACGAAGACCGAAGTAAATAAACCAAGGAAGAATTCAGTCGAATAGCGAGCACAAGACACACTCAAATCAAAGATACAAGAGCTGTAAGAAGGTGCTGCATGTGTTTAATTCATTAAGTAGTTTTGTTTTATTGTGTTAGTAAACTTTAATTCATCAAGATTGGTGGCTTGTGTAATGTGACAACGGAAAGATTGCACTCCCTTAAAACTGCTTTCTCATTAATTAAAGTTTATATGTTGATGTATTTGGTGACTTTTATTAGTGCATTGATAACCTCTGTGGCTAGCTGAGCGTTGATCGGGTCGCCATGCCTCTGCCCTCGCCTATTTATTAGATCGCCTATGCATTCTATGGTCTGTAGAAAAGTAGGAGAAAGATAAATAGGATAGTCATAAGTAATCATTAAGGGTTTACTCGCCGATAAGATTAGAACCAACGAGAAAGGACTTAATCTCGGTGCGTTGCATCGAACTATACACTTCATATAACACTAGCAATAAAACAAGTGACAAACTACTTATCATAAGGACAGCCCTCTTATTGTCTCGAGTATTTATCTGTGTACGTGTGTGCTATTCGCTGATTCGTGCCTATTGGTTTAGTTTATTATTTAATTGCAACCAAATCGTGCCAGTCTCTCAGGCTGAACCCCCTTGCGTTAGATTAGGTTGTATAGCTAACTTAATATATTAAAATACTGATTAGAATAACTAGATAATACGTTCCACTCTTAGTGATCGACACTCTACTTACCATTATATTCATACTGACCGGGTACACTGCTCGTTAAGTGTGTGTGTTATTGATAAGTCGGCTAAATATAAATTTAAAACTTGATTAGGCATTAAAACTGCTAAACCGCAACGACACATCGCACGCATCACTTGACTTTCATCAGGTAGCTTGAAATCAGGAAAAAGTATAAGACAATCAATATCAGTAAATAAAACTTTGTTCTGTTTATCACAAATTTGTGATACACTGAAAAGATTGTACTTAAGTTCTGGTACATAATACACATTTTCAAAATCAAGGTTACCAGTTTTAATTACGCCTTTACCAGTAATTCTTCCTCCAACACCACCACCAAAGACAACTGGTCCTTAATCCAGAGCAATAAAGTCTGAAAGATATGACATGTTGCCTGTCATGTGCCTTGAACATCCACTGTCTGAATATCCTCTATCTTCTTTACCATTTGAGGGATGTTCCTGCATACAAAATAAAGGTGTTAGTTTCTTTTGGGGATCCAAACCATCACTGGTTTGGATCTGCCTTGTGCATAAAGATGAGAAAACTTGTTTGAGGTCTTTGATGCACCATTGGGTTTGGTAGAATTTTTAACCCAATGTGCTGAGGCCTTGACATCATTGCCCCTTTTTCCCTTAACATTCAAGTGCCTAGCAGTAGGATTTGCTGGTCTAGCAGTTGGAACTGCTTGTTTAATCTTAGGCACCCACTTCTGATTAGTCATTGCTGTTTTTTGATAAAAATGCCTTTTAACTGTTTGTGCATGATTTGAAAATTGTTTTGCACTAGAAATAGTTTGCTTGTTATTAAACCACTCATTTTGACTAGCAGTTGAAACTGTTTTGATGCCAGTCTTTAACATAACAGCTTTAGATGACATCTTATGATTTGCATTAGGGTTTGTCAATCTAGTTGGACTATTTTGAGTTACCCTAGCATTGTTATTCCTGTTCACCCTTGCATTCCCAGTAACCCTCCTTTTCCATGGGTTAGAATCACAATAAGCAGCCATATGATCAAAACTTCCACAAACAAAACATACTTTTCTAATCATAGCAAACTTATCATCCATTTTCTTAGATTTTGAGTGATTCCAGTTCCTATGACTACTCTCAGAACTTGATGATCTGTTCTTAGTCCTATACATCTCAGCATATCTAACACTTTTCCTAACTGGTTTTATGTTTTCAGTCTTAACCACTTTAGGAGCATGTTTAACTTCTACCTTAACAACATTAGGTTTATCCTTAACCTCTACATTCTTATCATCAGATGTCCACTCCTCAATAGTTGGTGCATCTGAGTTCCTATCAGAGGACATCTGATGTATTTCAAGGGATATACCCGTTAGGAGTCCAAGTTTTAAAATTTATAACACGATTTACCAAAGATTCAAACGAAACACATACGAGCAAGTATACTCGTCCGTATGTAGTAAGAGATAATTGAGGTAAGCCGAGGTCGATCACTAGGATTTGTTTTGTTTGTGTGATGTGAATTTTTGCAAATAAATAGCAATCCAACTAGCAATACTAATTAGCAAGCAAATAAAGATGATGTAAATTCAATAATTTAAAGACTACACTTGCCTAGACTAGTTTGCACAATTCCTTTGACATGATTATGACATTGGTTCCATTTGATTATGACCAACAAATTAGATGGTGTTCTAATTCGATTAGTGGTGTACTAATTATATTGTTTCCCACACTTTCAATCCTCGTCAAGATTTAGAGATTATAAAAAAAACAATATTTCAAAATTGATCAATCCAAGATTAACACAACTCAATTACCCGATTCACTTTCGTTTCACAAATAATTAACAACCACACTATTTAGCTTTCCAAGTTAAATTAAGTTTCTTATGAAATGGTCAATACATAAGGTAAAACCCTCATAGACAAAGGTTTACAACTAACTTACTAACAATGTCTTTTTCAACCCAATACATCATTAGAAATTACCCAAACTTAATAACTCTTTGGTGGAGAAAACTTAAGATAGCACAATTCGTTCTTAGTGTTAACTTTTCTTTTATATTAGAACCAATAAGTCATAACCAATCAAGTGAACCATAATTCAAACATCATCTAGGCAAGTGCATAAGGCACTTAGCCACTCATGGTAAACAAAGTAATAATCATAAGAAATTGATCACTAGTAAACATGATTGAATAGTCTTACAAAATGTTGTAATGATGATTACAAATAATGAAGAACACTTGTGAAATAATCAACAACGATCCGTAAGTAATTGAAGTAATGATTGATGAGATTTTAGCCTCCTTGTTCCTGCGTTTTCCTCCTCTTGTCGCCCACTTGTAAGAGAGAAATGTGACAGATTTTTTTGTGGTAGTTTGTTGTATCTTGATTGTCTCTCTCTTGTTTCTTTCTTCATGTATATATGGAGACTTCCCCTTAGCCAACAAGAAAACAACTTGGGCTCCAAGTGTCATAATGATGCAGGAACTTTAGTGATTAGAAGTTAATGATTGGCCTTGGTGTTAATGATGCTTAAAATGAAGAATAAATGCAACTCTTCATATCATTTTTTCTGCATACCTCAGGTATGAAAATGTAGACCCTGGGTATGGATGGCTATACCTCAGGCAGGAATTCTAATACCTCAGGTATGAGCTCCCCTTCTTGAAACCTCGGGTATAGAAACTGAAACCTTGGGTATAGACCAAGTCTTGCACATAACTTTCAACTCAAAGCTAGCATATAATTCCCACTTGTGACACACTTCTTGGCACTAATTCTTGACTTCATTTCCACATCTTTCTCTTGAACTTGAACATAATCATAGCATGAATCTTTGTCTTGAACGGAAAACTTTACTTCGCGCATATTTACTTGATTTTGTCGACTTTTCTTCATCTTTTTCTCTATTTCCTTCGACATAGTTGTACCTGAACCTAAACACATCTTTTGCACCTTTTAAGTGTAATATGTTCATAAATACAACCAAATAACATGCATAATCATAAGAATAATGCTATAAAAACATGTTCAAAATGAGCGTTATCAAATCCCCCACACTTACACTTTGCTTGCCCCCAAGCAAATCTAGCTTTTAAGAAAATCCATATGATAAAAACGAGATGCAAATCTATCTAGCACAAGTACAAGATAAGATCCATCTATATAGGCTTATAAATGAAAAGATGAGATGTTTGACAATACCTTAATGATTCTCTTGCCTGATAACATATTAAGACACCTCACGAAAGGAATATGAAGTATGATTCACTCAACACTCATTTGTAGCGATTGGAAAATATAATATAATCACACTCATTGCGCAAATATAATCCAAATATTACCATAGGCTTGTACAAGAAACAAAACTCAACCGACGTGGCGGTAAGCACCAAATGTAAACATCTAAGAGGACTTTTATTCGGGTTTAAGGTTTCAAGGGTGATATAAGACTATTGTGTCACTATATCATGTAAAACATAATAGCTCGCTAACAACGAAGTCTCGAATTATCAAATAACGGATGGTCACTAAGGATAACCTTCGATCGCTAACAACGCTATCTCATTCCTCAAGAAATCGGATGGTCACCACATGTCATTACACTTGATAACTTCACAAAGTCAAAAGGGGTAAGGATAAGACATGGGATATATATATATATATATATATATATATATATATATATATATATATATATATATATATATATATATATATATATATATATATATATATATTTGGTTTTAATATTGAAAAACTTTACAAATAGCCAAAGTCTCCAACCAAGTGCTACTAGCTACATCAACCACTTTCCTTTGAACTTGAGATTCTTCCTTGATATCATACATTCATAGCTCATTGGCTACTTATTCTATTTTTTTTTCATTACAATATATAATCCATGAGATTATCATGGAGTTCGCAACTTTCTCATTTTCAAGGATTCCCACATAACAACCGTCTTTCCAAGTAGCTAGTAACCAACCAAGACTTGACTAAGGGTAAGGTTAAGGCTAAAGGTGAGAAATATTTTTATATTTTTCTGGTGTAACAAAATGAAAAGACTGGCTCGGAGGGTGTACTAATGGAATCTAGCACTTAAAATGAGTGCTAACAAATGGGTCCATGGAAGAGGTTAACCAACCAATGTGGCTAGCTAATATATCAATATGTGTGAAATGGAAGGCCATTTGGTTTAATTCCTAAGGTAGCCTCTTATCACGCGAATACATTTATATCACACGAATGTGATCTCACTACGGTCTGGTAATGATTTGCAAGTACAAGTTCTAGAATAAATAAGATCACTGGCACACTCATAGCAAGAAGATTAGAGCATAAAAGATATATGCTATTAAGAATAGGCTTCAAATCCTCACATATTTAGTTGAATGGGTTATAGTTGTGCTATCAATGTTATCAATCCAAAAATGGATTGCAATGCCAATCAGGACACATCTCAAATTTTCAAAAATTACATGTTTTATTAGTGGATAAATCTAGTTATTCTTTATCAATATTCTCAACATGCGAAAACAACTAGATCAATGGGGCAAACAAATTTAAAAATAGGCTCAAATTTATAGAAAAAAATTTAAAAATTCAAGATCATTTCCTATTTCCTCCCCCCACACTTAAGTTTGACATTGTCCTCAATGTTAAGAACGATAAATCATGAAAATAGGGAAATGAAACATAAGAGAAATGATATTGCCTGAGCATAAGAAATAGGAGGATTTCATTTGATTTCAAGATCAAGCATCCTAACCTGCATAATCATCAAAACAAAAACACACAAAAATGCAAAATATATTTTTTATTGTATTATTCATAATATTAAGGCCCCCACACTTATGGTAAAACCATCGGGGCATAAAAACAAACACACGGGTTGCCTCCCGAGATGCGCTAAATTTATTAATGAGTCATCAGCCTGACTCAATCTTTCTTACTTTGGTGGATTGTGTTTAGGATTCTTTCCTAATTTCTTTGGAATATACACCACATTTCCTTTTACTATTCCTTTTCCAGTTTTATCAATATCATGTAATGTCGCGGTATTGCAAGTTCTAGGAAGAACATCCCAGATGTAACCAGTTTTCGCAGCCCATTGTATTACTTTTTTATAATCGGCTGGAAAAGGTGCCATGAAAGGAATAGCAGTATATTTCTTTTCATCAAGCATTTCAAGTGGTATTTCCTCACTTGACATTTCATTTAATTGCTCCTCATCATGATATAGTTTAATTCGATGTCCATTAACAATGAAAGTTCCACCCTTCTTATCATATAGTTCAACATATCCAGATGGAAAACCATGTTTTACCACAAATGGACCAAACCATTTGGTTCTAAGTTTAGGAGCTTTGAATTTATACTTTGAATTGAACAAAAGAACTTTGTCTCCAGCCTTGAATTTTTTACGGATTCTTAGCTTCCTATCATGATAAGCTTTTGTTCGAGCTTTGTATAATTTTGAGTTTTCATATGCTTGGAGTCTCAATTCATCGAGTTCATGTAATTGTAAAAATCGTTTTTTCTCCAAAGATTTTTAAATCAGGATTACATTGCCTCAATGCCCAGTAAGCACGATGTTCAATTTCAAATGGTAAATGACAATTCTTTCCATATATAAGTCTGTACGGAGTTGTACCAATTGGAGTTTTATATGCGGTTCTAAACGCCCATAGAGCATCATCGAGTTTCCTTGACCAAACAGAAGGATTATCCTTAACTGTTTTTTCAAGTATTCTTTTTAAAGCTCTATTGGTGTTTTCGACTTGACCACTAGTCTGAGGATGGTATGCTGTTGAGAAACGGTGGTGGACCCCATATCTTTTCATAGCTTTTTCCATTTGATGGTTACAGAAATGAGTTCCTCTATCGCTTATCAAAGCTTTTGGAATTCCGAATCGAGAGAAAAGCTTTTTCAGAAAATTTACAACTACTCGTGCATCGTTAGTTGGTAGGGCTTCTGCTTCCGCCCATTTGGAAACATAATCTATTGCAATGAGAATGTATTCGAATTTATGAGATTTAGGAAAAGGTCCCATGAAGTCAATTACCCAAATATCAAATATTTCAGAGACTTGGATGCTTTTCTGTGGCATTTCGTCTCTACGAGAAAGACTACCAGATTTTTGACATGCATCACAATTCTGCACAAGTGTATGTGCTTCTTTAAAAATCGTTGGCCAATAAAATCCCGCATCAAAAACTTCTTTAGCGGTGGTGGATGGTCCATAATGTCCTCCGGTTGGGCCATGATGACATTCATCAAGAATTTTTCGAGTTTCGGAACCATACACGCATCTTCTTATTATACCATCGGGGCACATTTTGAATAGATACGGTTCATCCCAAAAATAATATTTTAAGTTTGCAAAGAATTTACTACGCTCAGCATGAGATAGACCTTTTTGTAATATTCCTCCAGCTAAATAATTTGCATAATCAGCAAATCATGGAATTTCTTCATCTTCAATTCCCATAAGAGTTTCGTCGGGAAAGTAATCATCAATCTCGTTTGCACCGAATTCCTCTAAATTTGGATTTTCTAATCTAGATAAATGATCTGCCGCCACATTTTCTGCACCCTTCTTATTCTGGATTTCAATATCAAACTCTTGAAGCAATAAAATCCATCGGATAAGACGTGGTTTTGCATCTTGTTTAGCAAACAGATATTTCAGAGCTGAATGATCGGTGAATACAATTGTTTTTGATAAAACAAGATAGGAACGAAACTTGTCGAATGCAAAAACTACAGCCAACAGTTCTTTTTCAGTCACTGTGTAGTTTTGTTGGGCATTATTCAAGGTTTTGCTAGCAAAATATATAGGACGAAAATGTTTACCATCTCGCTGTCCTAATGCTGCTCCAACAGCATAATCACTTGCATCGCACATGAGTTCAAACGGCAATGACCAATCTGGTGAAACCATGATTGGTGCATTTGTTAGCTTGTTTTTTAACGTTTCGAATGCCTTGATGCACTCTTCATTGAAGTCAAAGACTGAATCTTTTTCAAGCAATTTCGTCATTGGACGAGATATTTTTGAAAAATCTTTAATGAATCGACGGTAAAATCCCGCGTATCCTAAAAAACTTCTAACGCCTTTAACGTTAGTTGGGGGTGGTAACTTAGCAATAACATCAATTTTCGCTTTGTCAACTTCGATTCCTTTGCTCGAAATCTTATGACCAAGGACAATTCCTTCCGTCACCATAAAATGACATTTTTCCCAATTAAGTACGAGATGAGAAGTTTTGCATCTTTCAAGCATTTTATCAAGATTGTTAAGGCACGACTCAAATGATTCTCCAAATACTGAAAAATCATCCATGAATACTTCCATAGAGGTTTCAAGCATATCTTGAAAAATAGCAATCATGCATCTTTGAAATGTTGCTGGTGCGTTACAAAGACCAAAAGGCATACGCCTATAAGCATATGTGCCGAACAGACACGTGAATGTGGTTTTTTCTTGATCAGCTGGATCAATAGGAATTTGAAAGTAACCGGAAAATCCATCGAGAAAACAAAAGTATTTGTTCCCCGCAAGTCTTTCCAACATTTGATCCATGAACGGTAATGGAAAATGATCTTTTCTGGTGGCATCATTTAATTTTCTATAATCAATGCATACCCGCCAACCAGTGACAGTTCTTGTAGGAACAAGTTCATTACGTTCATTAGTTACAACAGTTGTTCTTCCTTTCTTAGGAACACAGTGAACAGGACTCACCCATGAGCTATCCTCAATAGGATAAATAATTCCAGCGTCAAGAAGTTTGATTATTTCTTTCTTAACTACTTTCTTCATATTTGGATTGAGTCTTCGTTGTCTTTGAACAACTGGTTTAGAATCAGTTTCGAGGTTTATTTTGTGTTTGCAAAAGTTTGGACTTATTCCAGGAATATCAGAAGTTTTCCAAGCAAAAGCTTCTTTTTGCTTTTTGAGTATAGAAACTAGTCGTTCCTTTTCATCAGGTTTAAGTTTTGAAGATATGACAACTGGAAGAAAAGAATTCTCTTCCAAAAATGCATATTCCAAATGATCAGGGAGAGGTTTCAAAACTAGATCTACCGGCGGTTCTTCAATTGAGGTTGTGATTCTCATATCATTATTGAATTCTAACTCTTCAAAGTTAGTATTTTCTTCCTCCGAAATTTCTTCGGTGTCAATCTGCATAAATTCAGCAAATTCTCTATCGAGATCTTCATCACTGATTTGACCAGATGTTTGATGAGTCTGAATTCTTTCATCAAGCAACTCATCGAATGTTTCTTCTGTTATATCATCGATAACATCAATGCTATAACAAGTGTCATCATTTGCATGAGAATATTTCATTGCCTGATTAATCGAAAAATAAATTCTTTCATCCCCAACTCCAAGGTTGAGTTCTTTATTTTTTACTCGAATGATAGCATCTGCTGTATTTAGGAAAGGTCTTCCTAGAATTAATGGAACTTTGCTATCTTCCTCCATCTCAAGGATCACAAAATCAACAGGAAAAAAAATTTTCCCAACTTGAACAAGCATATTTTCAGCTATTCCAACAGGATACTGGATAGTATGGTTGGCTAATCGTATACTCATTCTTGTTGGTTTCAATGTTTTGATTGAAAGTTTCGCATACAACGAGTATGGCATAAGATTGATACTTGCACCAAGATCGGCTAAAGCATCACAAGTGATTGAATTTCCCAAGGTACATGGAATAAGAAAACTTCCTGGATCACCGAGTTTCTTTGGTAATTTATTTTCAATTATTGCAGAGCAATCTTCATTTAAGAAAGTAGCAAAAATGTTTTCCATTTTACTTTTATTATTAACAAGTTCTTTCAAAAACTTCCCGTAATTGGGCATTCCAGCTAGAACATCAACAAGAGGAATGTTGATTCTAACTTCTTTTAGTAAGTCAATGAACTTTCCATATTGTTCTTCCATTTTTTCCTTCCTCAAACGTTGAGGATATGGAATTCTTGGTTTATATGGTTTGAGTATTGGAGTAGGTTTATCAACTGGTGTAGAATTTGGTTCATTTTCTTTAGATTCTTTTTCTACCTCATCCTCACTATCATTTTGGACAACAGGAGTTGTTTGGTTTGGGTTGGGTGGTGGATCATAAGATAGACCACTACGAGTATATATAGCATTCGCATGCTCATTTCTTGTTTGCGGTGGACGATAATTTCCAGATGATGATGGTTTTGGATTGGTTTGAGTATTACTTGGCAAAGTACCAGATGGTCTTGCAGCGAATTGATCAGAAAGACGACCAAATTTGGTCTCAAGATCTTGGATAGAAGCTTGATGATTCTTTTGACCTTGTTCAACCTTGCTTTTGAGCATAAAGAATTGATTTTTCATAAATTCGTTCGTTTTTTTTGAGCATGCACAAATTCACGATGGTTTTTTCGAATTCAGATTCTTCGTTTTTTGTTTCATGAGAACGATTTTTCATCATGAAAAGATGTTTGACGGTTTTTCATCACGAGTTTGGGAACGGTTGTCATCCCTTGATGGACGATCTTGCCAATCTCTAGAATTCCTACCGTAATAGTTTCCACGATATCCTCCTCCTCGATATCCTCCAGAAACATAATTAGCTTCTGCTTCGGGACCTCCCATGGGTTTATCATCACACTCGGATGAGGAGTGATTTCCACCACAATGAGTACATCCCTCACGAATTTCTTTGATTTCTTTTTGGATACTTTCGAATTTGGAATCAATTTTAGAGGTAAAATCTTTCATCATATCCAAGATTTTAGAATTTTCATTTGTTGCTTCGGCAAATGCAACCATTTTTCGTTGAGGTTTAGTTTTGGCATCTTTAGACCAATCAAGCTTAAGAAGTACACGGTCTTCTAGTAAATTGTAAGCTTCATTAGGAGTCTTATAAAGGAAAATTCCTCCGGCATCAAGTATGCCTTGAGTTGCGTCATCTAGACCATGGTAAAAGATTTGGATAATATTACCACGAGACAATCCATGCCCATGACAACTTCGGAGCATGTTTTTTCATTCGAAGCCAAGCTTCAACAAGATTTTCTCCTTCTTTTTGAGTAAAACTACGAATTTCACCCAAGAGTCGATCAAACATGGCTGGTGGAAAGAAACGTCCAACAAACGCTCTTCTCATTTGGTCCCAAGTTGTGATCACTCCGGGGCTTAATTCATTATACCAAATTTTCACTTCCCCGGTAAGAGACGATGGAAAAAGTTTAAGTCGGATTGAATTTGGATCGGTAGTTCCATAACGAAACATGTCACAAATTTCAAGGAAATCGGCAATATGTTTATGTGGATCAGATTTAACTCTACCATCAAATTGGTTGTCTTTAATCATAGAGAGATGATGACCTTTGATAGTAAAATTTTCTCCTAGATTCACGGGAATAATTGCGGCTTCGGGCGTAGGAGCTACTACCCTATTGGTACCCCACATGGGTTGATCATCAGCCATTGGAAATGGTATTTCTTGAAAAAGATTAACGATTGGATGAACTTCGGAAAGGTTTTCAAATGGTGGATTTTGGGTTTTTGGAATTCTTTGATCGGGTGGAATGAATGGATTTTTCTTTTTACGAAATAAACGTTCGGGATTAGACAATGGTGAACTTAATTCTTCGTTAGAAGAACGAGTGGTCATACACGAGAAAAACGAGCCTATCGAAAAGGATTTAAAAACTTTTTTTTTTTTTTTTTTTTTTTTTTTTTTTTTTTTTTTTTTTTTTTTTTTTTTATGGACGGGCCGGCGGTATGGAATTTGCTAGCCGACGGTATGGACAAGTTCAAAAAGGAAATTTGAGACAGAAAGATTATACCGCCCGGTTTTGATTTATACCGGCGGTTTTGGACTTAGATTTTTTTTTTAATTTTTTACGTGATACCGGCGGTTTGATTTTTCTGGCCGGCGGTATGGACAAACAGTAAGATTATACCGCCCGGTTTTGATTTATACCGGCGGTATGGAAGAAAAATGTAGGGAATTTTTATTTTTATTTATTATTTTTATTTTTTTATTTTATTATTATTTTTTTTTAAGAGAGAACCTAAAGAATACGCTAAAGAGTAACAATACTAGCAAGATTAAAACTAATGAATTATTATAAGCAAAACTCACTCAAACGAGATTCAAATCCCCGGAAGCGGCGCCAAAAACTTGATGTGTTTCAAGGGATATACCCGTTAGGAGTCCAAGTTTTAAAATTTATAACACGATTTACCAAAGATTCAAACGAAACACATACGAGCAAGTATACTCGTTCGTATGTAGTAAGAGATAATTGAGGTAAGCCGAGGTCGATCACTAGGATTTGTTTTGTTTGTGTGACGTGAATTTTTGCAAATAAATAGCAATCCAACTAGAAATACTAATTAGCAAGCAAATAAAGATGATGTAAATTCAATAATTTAAAGACTACACTTGCCTAGACTAGTTTGCACAATTCCTTTGACATGATTATGACATTGGTTCCATTTGATTATGACCAAAAAATTAGATGGTGTTCTAATTCGATTAGTGGTGTACTAATTATATTGTTTCCCACACTTTCAATCCTCGTCAAGATTTAGAGATTATAAAAAAAACAATATTTCAAAATTGATCAATCCAAGATTAACACAACTCAATTACCCGATTCACTTTCGTTTCACAAATAATTAACAACCACACTATTTAGCTTTCCAAGTTAAATTAAGTTTCTTATGAAATGGTCAATACATAAGGTAAAACCCTCATAGACAAAGGTTTACAACTAACTTACTAACAATGTCTTTTTCAACCCAATACATCATTAGAAATTACCCGAACTTAATAACTCTTTGGTGGAGAAAACTTAAGATAGCACAATTCGTTCTTAGTGTTAACTTTTCTTTTATATTAGAACCAATAAGTCATAACCAATCAAGTGAACCATAATTCAAACATCATCTAGGCAAGTGCATAAGGCACTTAGCCACTCATGGTAAACAAAGTAATAATCATAAGAAATTGATCACTAGTAAACATGATTGAATAGTCTTACAAAATGTTGTAATGATGATTACAAATAATGAAGAACACTTGTGAAATAATCAACAACGATCCGTAAGTAATTGAAGTAATGATTGATGAGATTTTAGCCTCCTTGTTCCTGCGTTTTCCTCCTCTTGTCGCCCACTTGTAAGAGAGAAATGTGACAGATTTTTTTGTGGTAGTTTGTTGTATCTTGATTGTCTCTCTCTTGTTTCTTTCTTCATGTATATATGGAGACTTCCCCTTAGCCAACAAGAAAACAACTTGGGCTCCAAGTGTCATAATGATGCAGGAACTTTAGTGATTAGAAGTTAATGATTGGCCTTGGTGTTAATGATGCTTAAAATGAAGAATAAATGCAACTCTTCATATCATTTTTTCTGCATACCTCAGGTATGAAAATGTAGACCCTGGGTATGGATGGCTATACCTCAGGCAGGAATTCTAATACCTCAGGTATGAGCTCCCCTTCTTGAAACCTTGGGTATAGACCAAGTCTTGCACATAACTTTCAACTCAAAGCTAGCATATAATTCCCACTTGTGACACACTTCTTGGCACTAATTCTTGACTTCATTTCCACATCTTTCTCTTGAACTTGAACATAATCATAGCATGAATCTTTGTCTTGAACGGAAAACTTTACTTCGCGCATATTTACTTGATTTTGTCGACTTTTCTTCATCTTTTTCTCTATTTCCTTCGACATAGTTGTACCTGAACCTAAACACATCTTTTGCACCTTTTAAGTGTAATATGTTCATAAATACAACCAAATAACATGCATAATCATAAGAATAATGCTATAAAAACATGTTCAAAATGAGCGTTATCAACATCTTTTCCTCAGAAAGAGATTTATCACTAGCACTCACAAAAGAATCTTCTGCCTTAACAAATTTAATAGGATTTTCACTAACCTTAACACCATATCCAGGAAAATCCATATCCTTAAACTCTTCTAAACCAGTATGAGCTAAATTAATTCCTGGTGGAGCAAACATTCCTCTAAAAGGGGTGCAACTGACTTATAACCTAAACCAGATTTAGCTTTGTTAAGTATTTGACTCTCTACAATCTTCTTAACTCTGTTTGAAGTATATTCAAGAGTGTCTATACTTAACTGGATGTTTTCTTTTTTTTTTTAAGCTTCTCTAGTTCATATACAAGTCCACTCATTTTATTATCTTTTATTTGCAATTCCCTCTTTAAAATACCTATCTCATCAGAAAAGTTTGACTCATTCTGTTTGAGCATCCGGAGTTTAGCAAGGATTGAGGTTTGAGGTGTCTCCATGTCCATCTTCTTGGTTGCTAGTGAGTAAATACTTCTGGTTCTTCTAAACTCAAAGTATCAGAAACCTGTCTCTGATACCACTTGACCGGATCTAAACACACACGTTGTGTTGGGGATACTTTGAGTAATATACTTGATAGCACGCAGAATTTACTACCAAGTACTTAGAAGAATATGAGTTTGTGTTTGGTGACTGATTAAGTAAGACAATAAGAACACAAACGATATCAACCAAACAATCACTTCAATATATCAAACGATTACAATATGAACGTGAAGAACACTTGATAATTCGTAGGAAGGGATATTAGGTATTCGGTATTGGATGTATTCGATATCTATATAAACCCTAATCTAAAGATATCTTTTTATAATGCAAAGAGTCCTGTACAAGTAAAACATCTAACCGTATCACTCTATACAAATAAGATATATATCATATCTTTTCTATATTTATCTTTACATGGTTTCACCTTGATCTCTTAAGCAGTCCTAACGGTTCTTCATCAGCAGTCCTAATTGTTCTTCCATCAGCAGTCCTAACTGTTCTTGTATTCTTCAACCGTACTAACTGCTTAAGTTTAATTCCCAACAGTATTATTTAACGTTTTAACGGTCAACTGACGGATCTGTTAGTCAAGGGACCAGATCCGTATGGGTCGTAAACCACAGAGACCAAATCCGGTTTTTTTAAACCACAGGGACCATATCCAAATGACCCGGTAAACCACAGGGACGATTTTTGAAGTTTACTCTTTATTTTAATGTGAGATTTTACGAATGGTTACACCTAGGACCTCCTTTTATAGACATAAGGAGTCCTTTACAAGATAAGTATCTACCCATATATTTCTAACTAATTGTGATATACATACGATCTATTCCATACTTATCCTTTACATATCTTCTAAAGCAGTCTTCATGCAGCAGTACCTTCTTTAATATACTAGCAGTACTAACTTGACAGTTTGTACTGTTAGTTGTTCTTCTACAGTCTTCAGTAATACACTAGCAGTTTGTACTGTTAGTGTATTCTTCCAGCAGTACTAAGTCTTGAACATTTAATTCCCAACAATCCTCCCCTAAACTTGTGATTTATGCTAAATCATCAAGTTTCTCTGAATTAAATGAGGACTGTGAGGACTCTTCCAAACACTACATTGTCAACCTTAGTATTCTGGCTTTTTCATCTCTTCTGACAGTTGAAATATTTTTCTGATCAACTTTTTTGCCATCTCTGAATCTTCTTCAACCTTGAGTCTGGAACTCTGGATGCTAGGCATGATCATTAGAATTTCTGCTCTTAGTGGTTAATCTTTTTCAACAAGCATGTAGATTTCTACTCCTGCTTTAGTAGACACCTTGTGCAATCCACAGTTGTCATACAGTCTCCATGTGGTGGCTAAGTGATGAGCTTGAAATCTCCATACAGCCTCACCTGTGTCAAGTTCATATAGTCTTTTCAATTCTACCCAAATCTCTTTGTCTTTATCATCTATTGGATCAATGGACTTGAACCACTCTTTAGCTAACTCCAAAGCTTATCCAAGTCCTCTCTGTCAAATGCTTTTATCATGTCTTCAAAGAACTTGTAGACTTCAAATTGAGCTCCTACCCTAATGATTTTCCAGCCTTTAATAACTCCTTCTGAATACACCTCCCAATCAATGATGGGATGTTTGGCTTGAATTGGATCTATATTCAGTAATTCTGGAACCACCACCATCATGCCATGGATTTGTTCTTTTGACAATATTTCCTCTTCTTCTTCAACAACTGTTTCATCATGCTTTTCTTCTTCTGTCTTCTGTTTTTTGGATTCTCCTGATTCCAATTGTCCTGCTGCTCTTTTCTCTCCTCTTCCTTCACTTCTTTCTAGATCACCTCTCAGAAACATCTGCATTCTTCTGTGAGTATCAATGTAGATCCTTTCAATCTCTTCAAAAGATCTTCCCTTGAAATGATGTTCTTTCCAGGTGTCTTGATGCTTTAGATAAGTTTTCATATTAGACAGTTGTTCTTTTCTGGAAGGAGGTTTCTTCTGAGCAGCTTTCTTCTTGCTCTGACTCTTTCTGATCTGCTGCAATAGGTCATCAATAGCTTGTTCTTGTTCTTCTTTAGTGAATTGTGACCTTTCTTCTTCTTGAAGCTTAGCAGCTAGCTCCATATCGGCAGCTTCTTGAGCAGCTAATTCTTGTACTTCAGTCAATAGCTTTTGCTCAGTCGGTAATTGAGCAATCTTCTCTTCTTCAGCTATTCTTGCTAATTCTTTTTCATGAATTCTCTGAGCTAGCTCTTCATCAAGAGCAATCAAAGATTGGCCCTTCTTGGTTGTTTTCAGTGATGGTTCTTCTTCTATCATGATTCCCTTACCCTTTTCTGCTCTTGATCTCTTTGGCCTTCTTGTGTATACTGCACCAGCAGTACCTTGTGAACCACCAGTACCTTCTTCTGGAATACTAGCAGTACCATGTATAGCACTACCAGTACCTTCTTTCATTCTACCAATACCTTGATCCATTTGATCTTCTTGCCTCCCCTGAGTATCAAACTCCTCTTGAATCAAAGAAACATGAGGATCTTCATCTAATTGGGCAATCTTCCTCCCCTGTTTGGAAGATTCCTCACCTTGATCTTTACTCTGACAATCTGATGAGCTTGATGAAGAAGATGATTCAGTGGATGCTACCATTTGAGCTGATCTCTTTCTTTTAAGTGTCTTGACCTGTTGCTCAAATTTCTTAACTTTGAGCACGAGCTTTGTATACACCTTGCCAAAAACCTTCTTGTGAGAGGTGAGCTCAGCTTCTAAAGTGGTTACCTTTTCAGACAATTTGGTACAAATTTCCATCAATTCCTTAAGTGACTTGCTGCCCTCAGCACTTTTTGATGTGTAACCTTTAGGGAGAGGTACATCATGGGGCATAGACTTAGATTCCACCACATGGTGAGCCTCTGAGCCACCCAATATTTTCGGTTGGCTTGGGATTCCACCAATAGTATTGGGTTAAAAGGAACTTGGTACTGTTGGTGTTGCCATAGATTGGGTCTTATTTATGTTACTTCTGTCCTGCCCAGCTTCTAATCCCGAGACAGTAGAAGCAGCCCTTTCTATATTGACAAAGCCAACCTCATCTACTGCATGGGGAGGGGTAGGGTCTCTGTGCTGAGGTACATCAGAGTCCTCTCTGGATAATGACCTATCTGGTGATGAGGCTGGTAGTAAAGGTGATTGTTCTGATGTTGTGGGTGTGTGTTGGGAGTCAACTGGGCTTGTTGATCCTTCACCCTATACCTGTAGCATAGAATCAAATAATGGAACTTCTTCCCCACTATACCCTTTTGAGGCCATCCTCATATTACTGAAAAGTTTTTGGGTAAGTTTGGGTGTTGGATAAACATTTTTATGAGAAAGAAGTTGATGTTTCCTCATGTTCAAAATAGTTTGAATGAACCTGGGATACATCAAAAACTTTGATTTGCTATCAATATTTTTGAATCATTCCTTCAAAGATGAGTTTTGAAAAATTGAAAGTTCTGTCAGTAGCTAAGCAGATGAGAGCAGTTACAATATTGCAACTGAACTGTTCCCATGAGGTTTTCATAGGACTGAGACAGTGAAGGATGGTGTGAATCAAAAACCTCCATTGTGGGGCAAAACAACCTTTTTGAAAAGTTAAAGATTGTGATTGGATGATGTACCCCATCCTGGTTAAAGTTTCAAAGATTTCATTGTTTGGCATAGCATTGATACCATTGTCATCATTCAGATGGAGATGCCTCCTGAGTGATGATTCAGTAAGAGTAATAGATTTACCATCCACTGTTGCATTTAACTCTTTGTCACCATTGTCAAATGTTTTGACAGTAGCAGTCTGCCAAAACTCTTTGATGTGGGAGACATAGATAGTGGGATTTAATGTTAAAGAATACCTTATGTGGGAACCATTTAAAAAGTCCACTATCTGATGTAATTGTGTATCATCCTCTTCTTTTTCTAAAAAAGCGACCATGTTGTGCTTATCAACGAAAGATAGAGAAGCCATTATTTGTCAGTAAAAGTGAGATTTGACTGCTGGGAATAGTGTAATTTTAGGCTAGAAAGTAGATGAAGAAAGTGAATTGAAATATTATGAAAGACTTATGAGGGTTTCTATTGGACCGAATTCAATTAAAAGATAACTTTTGATTGAAGATAAGGTGAATATAATAGATTAAAAGTAAAAATATCCAAAAAGGAAACAATGAAAATAAGGAATTGATCAATAAAAATCTCAACTAACTCTTAACGGTTATTTTCAAAAAGCAGTTATTTCGCACCAGTACTAACGTCTATCCAGCAGTACAAACTTAAGCCTACCAGTACTAACTTTTTGCCTGACAGTACAAACTTTTTGGAAAAATTTGACTCAGCAGTATGAACTCAATTTTGATTAAAAACCATACTGCTTACAACCATTTTGAAGGGATTAAGTGTAAAGACAGAAACTTAATCATAATATCGGTTTAATGCAACCTCTGGTTGTGTGAGAACCAATGATTTCAGTTATAAATAACTGCCTGTGATCAGATAAACTCATTAAAAGAGCTTTCTTGACAGGGTTTCCAGCTCGTGGCAGGTGTTGCCTCTAACACAAATGTGTTAGATTCACGTTTGCTCGCTGTTCTTTCTACCAGATGTCCTTGGACTAACACATTATACAAAAGTATAAAATGGTAGAGAGTGAGTTAGGTCAGTTACTATCTGACTAACTAAGCCATCAATTCCAATACAAAACATCATAATAAGATTTCAAGAATGAATTTTTAAAGAACCTCTTAAGTCAGATATAAAAACTTAGTTAAGAGATGCCCAAACTCAGTCTATCATCAATCCATTATATCAGCAACTATTCCACCATTTGCTGCTCACACAATGCACTAGTAATTCCTTTGTGCTTAAACTCCAAGATCAAGACAGAAGGGGAAGTCTAGATCTTTCATACATAACAACTTCAGGGAAGTTCGTGAATGATTTTGTCATTATCAACTCCACGACCAGCAAATGCTAGTCCAAAACCAAGAAAACAAATGGCAAAACATTTGCTTCATAGCAGTATAAACAAATGACTAACAGTTCTAACAAACAGACCGAATTTATACTGGCAGTACAAACTATACATAACAGTACTAATTGATAAGCCTAGCAGTACAAATCCATTTTAATGTACAAAAACACCCAGATTAAAAACTTTAAGGGTTAAGCATTCCAATACTTGCTACCAAGTATTGAAATCTTCCAACATCAAAGGCTTTTATGAGTAGATCTGCAAAGTTTTGATCAGTATCAGTTTTAACCACTTGAACTAACTTTTTCTCATTACAGTCTCTTATAAAATGATGCCTAATTTCTATGTGTTTTGTTTTAGAATGTTGCACTGGATTTTTAATAATGCATATTGTATTAATATTGTCAATATATATCATGGTATTCATAAAATTATACCCATAGTCAAGCAGTTGATTTTGAATCCAAAGCACTTGACCACAGCAACTTGCAACAACTACATACTCAGCTTCAGTTATAGAAGTTGCCATAATTGTTTGCTTCTTACACTGCCATGATATAAGTGTGAAACCAAGGAACTGAAATCTGCGAGTTGTTAATTTCCTATCCAGGCTTGCAACAACATAATCACTGTCTGAATATGCTACCAAATCAAAAGGTGATTCCTTGGGATACCAAATACCCAACCTAGGTTGACCCTTAAGGTATCTAAAGATCCTCTTGACAGCAGTTAAATGAGAAGCCTTGGGATTGAATTGAAACCTTGGACAGGCACACACAACAAACATAATATCTGGTCTTGATGAAGTAAGGTACATCAAGGACCTTATCATTGATCTGTAGGTGTGTACATCAATATTTCCTCCATCAGTATCTTTAATCAAAGGTTTCTCTGGATTAACTAGTGTGCTTGCCACTTTAGCATCAGTAAATTGAAACTTCCTTAGTATCTCTGTCACATATTTATCCTGACTGATAAATATGCCCTCAGTTGATTGCTTCACTTGCAACCTAAAAAGAAGGTAAGTTCCCCCATGGAACTCATCTAAAACTTATCATGCATAAGTTTCTCAAATTCCAAGCACATTTCCTTCCTTGTGGATCCAAATATAATATCATCCACATAAACCTGTACCAGCAAGATATCCTTCTTGTTTTTCTTGATGAATAGAGTCTTATCAATCATGCCCCTTTGAAATCTATTCTCTAACAAATAGGAAGCCAAAGTTTCATACCATGCCCTTGGAGCTTGATGTAGTCCATAAAGAGCTTTCACCACCTTGTACACCTTGTCAGGATGTTCTGGATCTACAAACCCTGGAGGTTGAGAGACATATACCTCCTCTTCAATAGTACCATATAGAAAGGCACTCTTGACATCCATTTGGAAAACAGTAAAGCCCATGAAAGAAGCATAAGCTAAGAATAGTCTGATTGCTTCAATCCTAGCTACTGGTGCAAAAACTTCTTCATAGTCTATTCCCTCTTCTTGTGTATACCCCTGGGCTACAAGCCTAGCCTTGTTTCTGATCACTATTCCCCTTTCATCTCTCTTGTTTCTAAAAACCCATTTGGTTCCAATTACTCTCATACCCTTGGGTAAATCCACTAATACCCAAACCTTCTGAATCTTGAATTGGAGAAGCTCCTCTTGCATTGCTTCTACCCAGCTTGAGTCTTCTAAGGCTTTGAGAACATTTTTGGGTTCAGATTGTGAAAGGAAACACACAAACAAATATGTGTTGGCATCTTCATGCTTATTTTCTTCATAAACAACACTAAGAAGGCCTTGTTGGTCTGAAGTCATAGTCTATTTTCTTGTTTTCACACCAGACTGTATGTCTCCAATCACATTGTCTAGGGAGTGATCTCTGTGTATCCTTCTGTGTGGTGTAGTGAGAACTGGATAGGTAGGTGGTAGATTGTTGATATCCACCTCATCTTCTGAGAAATCAGCAGTATTAGTATCTGATGGGCCAGCAGTATGAATATTTTGCCCAGCAGTACTAACTTGGGGCTCAACAGTGCAATATCCATTTGTACTGTTATCTTGATTCTCTTGATCTTTAGTTCCACCTTCATTGTTTTCATATTCAATACCTTCTTTGGCTTCATCCGTAGAAGGCTCACCATTCTTTGAAGATGAATCCACACTGTTCCATATTGGCATCAGTAAATGATCTTGATCTTTCTCCTTTCCCAAGCCTGCTTCATTTATTGCAACATCAGGTTCTGAACCTGTAAAATCACTAGAAAAGGTTCCTGCAACAACTGGCACATAGTTCATTGATTGGGTTAGAGTATCAAGGTCAAATAGCCATTTTGGACCTTCACCTACAACATTAGATTTATTTTCTAGAAACTGAACATGCAGGTTTTCCTCAACTTTCCTTGTTCTTGTGTTGTATACTCTAAAGGCTTTGCTATTTATTGAGTACCCAACCAAGAATCCTTCATCTGATTTTCCATCAAATTTGCCTAGATGGTCTAAGGTATTTAGAATAGTTACATGACACCCAAAAGGTCTTAGAAAACCTAATGCAGGAGTTCTACCCCTAAAAAGCTCATATGGTGTCTTGTTGTGAGGTTTAACTACCAAAACCCTGTTCTGCACATAACAAGCAGTATTAACTGCTTCAGCCCAAAAGTGATGGGCAGCTTAGAGTTAGCTAACATAGTTCTAGCAACTTCTATTAGTGTTCTATTTCTCCTTTCAGCAACCCCATTTTGCTGAGGAGTTCTAGCTACACTAAACTCTCTTCTAATATCTTTTTCCTTACAGAACTCATCCATAACTCTATTTTTGAACTTTGTCCCATTGTCACACCTAATGACTTTTACTTTCTTATCCACTAAGTTTTCTATCTCAGTTATAAATGTCTTAAGAATGCTAGGTGTCTCATCTTTATAACCTAAAAAGAAAACCCATGTGAATCTATTATAGTCATCAGTAACTATAAGACAGTACCTTTTATGCATAATACTACTCACAGATGTAGGGCCAAACAAATCTATATGTAGCATAAACAAAGGTTGATTAATAGAGCTTTGGGTCTTGGGCTTACAAGAAGCCTTGTGTCGTTTTTGGTGATTCAAATTGCTACGTTTTCCTTGAAAAATTCTCTTTAACAATATGTAAGTTTCCTATGGCCTATTATTGTAAAGGTATCAAAGAAAAATAAATATAAGGGGTTTGTTTTGGGCTCGACACAAAAAGAAAAAGGAAGGATCATGGTTTTTGATCTAAACTAGCTATTAGAACTTATGTAGTATTATTTTTAGAAGTATTTGAAGTATATAAAAGTAATAAAATAGAGGTTGATATACTTACTTGAAGATTGGTTCGATTTATGTGATTTTGGGCGAATAGACTTGGAAACGAGACACAAGAGTTTCTCTTCTTTCTAAGACCTTTCTAAACCTTCCCTTAGCTTCTAAATGAAATGTTTGATCAGATTTTATGTGAGTATGGGCTGTTTTGATTGTGGTTCGAATGGTGTGGGTATAGGTGAGGATATTTGGCTTGCTATTTATAGAAAAAGGAACTAGGGTTTTCTTGTGAAGATTAGGGGAGACAAGGAGGTGTGTTATCATCTTGTGGCGCCACTTGGTTGGAGGAGAAGGGATGGATGTGTAGGGTTTATAAGGTGGTGATGTGTTTTGCTAAATATCCATACAAGTTTTAAGCTTCTAGAGAAGGGAGATGTGGAAGGTTTAGAGTTTAACACATATTTTCACTTAGGGTTTAAGAAAACTAAATGCTTTGGTTGGTTTCTTATTGACTTCGAACTAGACATAGGAAAAATGGAAAGTTTGGTTCGAATTAGGCTTTGTGGGTTTGTACTCTATGCTTAGTCATGTGGTACTCTAGGGTTAGGGTTCTAGTTAGGGCTCCTAGGGTTTAGGGATTACTTAGAATTGATTTTTATAAGTTTTCTAAATAATTACTTATATATCGAATTAAATAAAATCAAAGGAAAATAGTTTTGTGCTTTGGGAAGTTGTACTTTAGGCTTAGGGATGTTGTACTAGGGTTTATAAAATAAGAAAAATATAATTTTTAATAATTACTTAATTTATATTATTTTTATATAAATTTTTTATTAGGGTTTTAAGGTAATTAAATAGGTTTTTAAGTTTTTGTGCATTATAGGGTTGTACTATAGGTTTAAGGGTTTATACAATTAGTTTATAAATTTATTTAATAATTAATGTATGAAATTATTACAAAATATGCTTTTAAAATAATTATTATTAAAGTTTATATAGGGTTTTTATTAATAATTGATTTTTATGCATTAATGACTTATACCCTGGTTTAAAGGACTTATACATATATATTTTATAAAAATATTATTTAGAGTTTGTGAATTTTATTACATATAATAATAGTTTTGCGAAATTAAGGTTTTATCGGGAGTTATAGTGGAACTAGGGTTTCTGTGCTTTAGTGACTTGTACATTACTCAGATAAATTGTATTTTAGTATTTTTAGGGTTTCATTATTTTTATATGTTGCTATGGTAGTTTAGGGTTTCATAAAACTCTTATTAAATAAGAAACGTTTAGTTTTTAAACGTATGCTAGCGAAATAACGTAAAGTGGTAAATGGGACCTCATAAAGTTTTAGGTCAAAGATGTTTAGATAGTTAAATACTAAATCAGTTAAGGTTGGGTTGCGAGCACGTTTATCGGGGATGTGATCTACGTCACATAAGATAATAGTTATAATCAGAAAAAAAAAATTATACGTGGAAAAAGGATAAATATTCTGTAAGATAATTTATTTTAATGTGAGATTTTACGAATGGTTACACCTAGGACCTCCTTTTATAGACATAAGGAGTCCTTTACAAGATAAGTATCTACCCATATATTTCTAACTAATTGTGATATACATACGATCTATTCCATACTTATCCTTTGCATATCTTCTAAAGCATCTTCATGCAGCAGTACCTTCTTTAATATACTAGCAGTACTAACTTGACAGTTTGTACTGTTAGTTGTTCTTCTACAGTCTTCAGTAATACACTAGCAGTTTGTACTGTTAGTGTATTCTTCCAGCAGTACTAAGTCTTGAACATTTAATTCCCAACAATCCTCCCCTAAACTTGTGATTTACGCTAAATCATCAAGTTTCTCTGAATTAAATGAGGACTGTGAGGACTCTTCCAAACACTACATTGTCAACCTTAGTCTTTTGGCTTTCATCTCTTCTGACAGTTGAAATATTTTTCTGATCAACTCTTTTGCCATCTCTGAATCTTCTTCAACCTTGAATCTGGAACTCTGGATGCTAGCATGATCATTAGAATTTCTGCTCTTAGTGGATAATCTTTTTCAGCAAGCATGTAGATTTCCACTCCTGCTTTAGTAGACACCTTGTGCACTCCACAGTTGTCATACAGTCTCCATGTGGTGGCTAAGTGATGAGCTTGAAATCTCCATATAGCCTCACCTGTGTCAGGTTCATATAGTCTTTTCAATTCTACCCAAAGCTCTTTGTCTTTATCATCTATTGGATCAGTGGACTTGAACCTCTCTTTAACTAACTCCAAAGCTTATCCAAGTTCTCTCTGTCAAATGCTTTTATCATGTCTTCAAAGAACTTGTAGACTTCAAATTGACCTCCTACCCTGATGATTTTCCAGCCTTTAATAACTCCTTCTGAATACACCTCCCAATCAATGATGGGATGTTTGGCTTGAATTGGATCTATATTCAGTGATTCTGGAACCACCACCATCATGCCATGGATTTGTTCTTTTGACAATATTTCCTCTTCTTCTTCAACAACTGTTTCATCATGCTTTTCTTCTTCTGTCTTCTGTTTCTTGGATTCTCCTGATTCCAATTGTCCTGCTGCTCTTTTCTCTCCTCTTCCTTCACTTCTTTCTAGATCACCTCTCAGAAACATCTGCATTCTTCTGTGAGTATCAATGTAGATCCTTTCAATCTCTTCAAAAGATCTTCCCTTGAAATGATGTTCTTTCCAGGTGTCTTGATGCTTTAGATAAGTTTTCATATTAGACAGTTGTTCTTTTCTGGAAGGAGGTTTCTTCTGAGCAGCTTTCTTCTTGCTCTGACTCTTTCTGATCTGCTGCAATAGGTCATCAATAGCTTGTTCTTGTTCTTCTTTAGTGAATTGTGACCTTTCTTCTTCTTGAAGCTTAGCAGCTAGCTCCCTATCGGCAGCTTCTTGAGCAGCTAATTCTTGTACTTCAGTCAATAGCTTTGGCTCAGTCAGTAATTGAGCAATCTTCTCTTCTTCAGCTATTCTTGCTAATTCTTTTTCATGAATTCTCTGAGCTAGCTCTTCATCAAGAGCAATCAAAGCTTGGCCCTTCTTGGTTGTTTTCTGTGATGGTTCTTCTTCTATCATGATTCCCTTACCCTTTTCTGCTCTTGATCTCTTTGGCCTTCTTGTGTATACTGCACCAGCAGTACCTTGTGAACCACCAGTACCTTCTTCTGGAATACTAGCAGTACCATGTATAGCACTACCAGTACCTTCTGTCATTCTACCAATACCTTGATCCATTTGTTCTTCTTGCCTCCCCTGAGTATCAAACTCCTCTTGAATCAAAGAAACATGAGGATCTTCATCTAATTGGGCAATCTTCCTCCCCTGTTTGGAAGATTCCTCACCTTGATCTTTACTCTGAAAATCTGATGAGCTTGCTGAAGAAGATGATTCAGTGGATGCTACCATTTGAGCTGATCTCTTTCTTTTAAGTGTCTTGACCAGTTGCTCAAATTTCTTGACTTTGAGCACGAGCTTTGTATACACCTTGCCAAAAACCTTCTTGTGAGAGGTGAGCTCAGCTTCTAAAGTAGTTACCTTTTCAGACAATTTGGTACAAATTTCCATCAATTCCTTAAGTGGCTTGCTGCCCTCAGCACTTTTTGATGTGTAACCTTTAGGGAGAGGTACATCATGGGGTATAGACTTAGATTCCACCACATGGTGAGCCTCTGAGCCACCCAATATTTTCGGTTGGCTTGGGATTCCACCAATAGTATTGGGTTAAAAGAACTTGGTAGTGTTGGTGTTGCCATAGATTGGGTCTTATTTATGTTACTTCTATCGTGCCCAGCTTCTAAGCCTGAGACAGTAGAAGCAGCCCTTTCTATATTGACAAAGCCAACCTCATCTACTGCATGGGGAGGGGTAGGGTCTCTGTGCTGAGGTACATCAGAGTCCTCTCTGGATAATGACCTATCTGGTGATGAGGTTGGTTGTGAAGGTGATTGTTCTGATGTTGTGGGTGTGTGTTGGGAGTCAACTGGGCTTGTTGATCCTTCACCCATTACCTGTAGCATAGAATCAAATAATGGAACTTCTTCCCCACTATACCCTTTTGAGGCCATCCTCATATTACTGAAAAGTTTTTGGGTAAGTTTGGGTGTTGGATAAACATTTTTATGAGAAAGAAGTTGATGTTTCCTCATGTTCAAAATAGTTTGAATGAACCTGGGATACATCAAAAACTTTGATTTGCTATCAATATTTTTAACCATTCCTTCAAAGATGAGTTTTGAAAAATTGAAAGTTCTGTCAGTAGCTAAGCAGATGAGAGCAGTTACAATATTGCTACTGAACTGTTCCCATGAGGTTTTCTTAGGACTGAGACAGTGAAGGATGGTGTGAATCAAAAACCTCCATTGTGGGGCAAAACAACCTTTTTGAAAAGTTAAAGATTGTGATTGGATGATGTACCCCATCCTGGTTAAAGTTTCAAAGATTTCAGTGTTTGGCATAACATTGATACCATTGTCATCATTCAGATGGAGATGCCTCCTAAGTGATGATTCAGTAAGAGTAATAGATTTACCATCCACTATTGCATTTAACTCTTTGTCACCATTGTCAAATGTTTTGACAGTAGCAGTCTGCCAAAACTCTTTGATGTGGGAGACATAGATAGTGGGATTTAATGTTAAAGAATACCTTATGTGGGAACCATTTAAAAAGTCCACTATCTAATGTAATTGTGTATCATCTTCTTCTTTTTTCAAAAAAGCGACCATGTTGTACTTATCAACGAAAGATAGAGAAGCCATTATTTGTCAGTAAAAGTGAGATTTGACTGCTGGGAATAGTGTAATTTTAGGCTAGAAAGTAGATGAAGAAAGTGAATTGAAATATTATGAAAGACTTATGAGGGTTTCTATTGGACCGACTTCAATTAAAAGATAACTTTTGATTGAAGATAAGGTGAATATAATAGATTAAAAGTAAAAATATCCAAAAAGGAAACAATGAAAATAAGGAATTGATCAATAAAAATCTCAACTAACTCTCAACGGTTATTTTCAAAAAGCTGTATTTCGCACCAATACTAACGTCTATCCAGCAGTACAAACTTAAGCCTACCAGTAATAACTTTTTGCCTGACAGTACAAACTTTTTGTAAAAATTTGACTCAGCAGTATGAACTCAATTTTGATTAAAAACCATACTGCTTACAACCATTTTGAAGGGATTAAGTGTAAAGACAGACTCTTAATCATAATTTCGGTTTAATGCAACCTTTGGTTGTGTGAGAACCAATGATTTCAGTTATAAATAACTGCCTGTGATCAGATAAACTCATTAAAAGAGCTTTCTTGACAGGGTTTCCAGCTCGTGGCAGGTGTTGCCTCTAACACAAATGTGTTAGATTCACGTTTGCTCGCTGTTCTTTCTACCAGATGTCCTTGGACTAACACATTATACAAAAGTATAAAATGGTAGAGAGTGAGTTAGGTCAGTTACTATCTGACTAACTAAGCCATCAATTCCAGTACAAAACATCATAATAAGATTTCAAGAATGAATTTTTAAAGAACCTCTTAAGTCAGATATAAAAACTTAGTTAAGAGATGCCCAAACTCAGTCTATCATCAATCCATTATATCAGCAACTATTCCACCATTTGCTGCTCACACAATGCACTAGTAATTCCTTTGTGCTTAAACTCCAAGATCAAGACAGAAGGGGAAGTCTAGATCTTTCATACATAACAACTTCAGGGGAAGTTCGTGATTGATTTTGTCATTATCAACTCCATGACCAGCAAATGTTAGTCCAAAACCAAGAAAACAAATGGCAAAACATTTGCTTCATAGCAGTATAAACAAATGACTAACAGTTCTAACAAACAGACCGAATTTATACTGGCAGTACAAACTATACATAACAGTACTAATTGATAAGCCTAGCAGTACAAATCCATTTTAATGTACAAAAACACCCAGATTAAAAACTTTAAGGGTTAAGCATTCCAATACTTGCTACCAAGTATTGAAATCTTCCAACATCAAAGGCTTTTGTGAGTAGATCTGCAAAGTTTTGATCAGTATCAGTTTTAACCACTTGAACTAACTTTTTCTCATTACAGTCTCTTATAAAATGATGCCTAATTTCTATGTGTTTTGTTTTAGAATGTTGCACTGGATTTTTAATAATGCATATTGTATTACTATTGTCAATATATATCATGGTATTCATAAAATTATACCCATAGTCAAGCAGTTGATTTTGAATCCAAAGCACTTGACCACAGCAACTTGCAACAACTACATACTCAGCTTCAGTTATAGAAGTTGCCTCAATTGTTTGCTTCTTATACTGCCATGATATAAGTGTGCAACCAAGGAACTAACATCTACCAGTTGTTAATTTCCTATCCAGGCTTGCACCAGCATAATCACTGTCTGAATATGCTACCAAATCAAAAGGTGATTCCTTGGGATACCAAATACCCAACCTAGGTTGACCCTTAAGGTATCTAAAGATCCTCTTGACAGCAGTTAAATGAGAAGCCTTGGGATTGAATTGAAACCTTGGACAGGCACACACAACAAACATAATATCTGGTCTTGATGAAGTAAGGTACATCAAGGACCTTATCATTGATCTGTAGGTGTGTACATCAATATTTCCTCCATCAGTATCTTTAATCAAAGGTTTCTCTGGATTAACTAGTGTGCTTGCCACTTTAGCATCAGTAAATTGAAACTTCCTTAGTATCTCTGTCACATATTTATCCTGACTGATAAATATGCCTTCAGTTGATTGCTTCACTTGCAACCTAAAAAGAAGGTAAGTTCCCCCATGGAACTCATCTGAAACTTATCATGCATAAGTTTCTCAAATTCCAAGCACATTTCCTTCCTTGTGGATCCAAATATAATATCATCCATATAAACCTGTACCAGCAAGATATCCTTCTTGTTTTTCTTGATGAATAAAGTCTGATCAATCATGCCCCTTTAAAATCTATTCTCTAACAAATAGGAAGCCAAAGTTTCATACCATGCCCTTGGAGCTTGATGTAGTCCATAAAGAGCTTTCACCACCTTGTACACCTTGTCAGGATGTTCTGGATCTACAAAACCTGGAGGTTGAGAGACATATACCTCCTCTTCAATAGTACCATATAGAAAGGCACTCTTGACATCCATCTGATAAACAGTAAAGCCCATGAAAGAAGCATAAGCTAAGAATAGTCTGATTGCTTCAATCCTAACTACTGGTGCAAGAACTTCTTCATAGTCTATTCCCTCTTCTTGTGTATACCCCTGGGCTACAAGCCTAGCCTTGTTTCTGATCACTATTCCCCTTTCACCTCTCTTGTTTCTAAAAACCCATTTGGTTCCAATTACTCTCATACCCTTGGGTAAATCCACTAATACCCAAACCTTCTGAATCTTGAATTGGAGAAGCTCCTCTTGCATTGCTTCTACCCAGCTTGAGTCTTCTAAGGCTTTGAGAACATTTTTGGGTTCAGATTGTGAAAAGAAACACACAAACAAACATGTTTTGGCATCTTCATGCTTATTTTCTTCATAAACAACACTAAGAAGGCCTTGTTGGTCTGAAGTCATAGTCTGTTTTCTTGTTTTCACACCAGACTGTATGTCTCCAATCACATTGTCTAGGGAGTGATCTCTGTGTATCCTTCTGTGTGGTGTAGTGAGAACTGGATAGGTAGGTGGTAGATTGTTGATATCCACCTCATCTTCTGATAAATCAGCAGTATTAGTATCTGATGGGCCAGCAGTATGAATATTTTGCCCAGCAGTACTAACTTGGGGCTCAACAGTGCAATCTCCATTTGTACTGTTATCTTGATTCTCTTGATCTTTAGTTCCACCTTCATTGTTTTCATCTTCAATACCTTCTTTGGCTTCATCAGTAGAAGGCTCACCATTCTTTGAAGATGAATCCACATTGTTCGATATTGGCATCAGTAAATGATCTTAATCTTTCTCCTTTCCCAAGCCTGCTTCATTTGTTGCAACATCAGCTTCTGAACCTGTAAAATCACTAGAAAAGGTTCCTGCAACAACTGGCACATAGATCATTGATTGGGTTAGAGTATCAAGGTCAAATAGCCATTTTGGACCTTCACCTACAACATTAGATTTATTTTCTAGAAACTGAACATGAAGGTTTTCCTCAACTTTCCTTGTTCTTTTGTTGTATACTCTAAAAGCTTTGCTATTTATTGAGTACCCAACCAAGAATCCTTCATCTGATTTGCCATCAGATTTGCCTAGATGGTCTAAGGTATTTAGAATAGTTACATGATACCCAAAAGGTCTTAGAAAACCTAATGCAGGAGTTCTACCCCTAAAAAGCTCATATGGTGTCTTGTTGTGAGGTTTAACTACCAAAACCCTGTTCTGCACATAACAAGCAGTATTAACTGCTTCAGCCCAAAAGTGATGGGCAGCTTAGAGTTAGCTAACATAGTTCTAGCAACTTCTATTAGTGTTCTATTTCTCCTTTCAGCAACCCCATTTTGCTGAGGAGTTCTAGCAACACTAAACTCTCTTCTAATATCTTTTTCCTTACAGAACTCATCCATAACTCTATTTTTGAACTTTGTCCCATTGTCATACCTAATGACTTTTACTTTCTTATCCACTAAGTTTTCTATCTCAGTTATAAATGTCTTAAGAATGCTAGGTGTCTCTTCTTTAGAACCTAAAAAGAAAACCCATGTGAATCTATTATAGTCATCAGTAACTATAAGACAGTACCTTTTATGCATAATACTACTCACAGATGTAGGGCCAAACAAATCTATATGTAGCATAAACAAAGGTTGATTAATAGAGCTTTGGGTCTTGGGCTTACAAGAAGCCTTGTGTTGTTTGCCTTTGAGACAGGCAACACAAGTCTGGTCATTTTCAAAACGTTTTTGAGGCAATCCTCTTACCAAACCATCTTTAACAATTTTATTTATGGTTTTAAAATTTATATGACCAAGTATTCTATGCCATAACATGGACTCATCAAATGTGGCTTTTGTAACAAGACAAGTAAGAGCCTCTTTAGGAACAATCTTCTTTATATCAACACTATACATGTTGTCCTTTCTTAGAACTTTAAGTAGCACCTGACTTTCATCAGGCAGCTTAAAGTCTAGAGAAAGCACAAGACATTCAGTGTCAGTAAAAAGAACCTTTTTCTTTTTGTCACACATTTGTGAGACACTAAACATGTTATACTTAAGCTCTTGCACAAAATACACATCTTCAAAGTCTAATTTACCAGTTTTCAATGTGCCTTTACCAGTAATCCTTCCTCCTATTCCTCCCCCAAAGGTAACATATCCTCCATCCAATGGTTGAAAGTCTGAAAGATAGGACATGTTGCCTGTCATGTGCCTGGAACATCCACTGTCTGCATAACCTTGATCTTCCTCATCATCTTGTGAATGTCCCTACACATAAAATAAGAAAATTAGTTTTCTTGGGGTACCCAAGCCATCACTGACTTGGGTTTGCCTCGTGCATCAATATAGTCAAATCTTTTTAATACAATTGATGCACCATTGGGTTTGATTGGTCTCCATACCCAACATGCTGAGGCCTTAACAACATTTGCCCTTTTATCCCTAGCAGTATTTTTAGAGTTACCAGCACTAACTGCTTGGCTAGCAGTACTAACTGCTGGCCTTGCAGTTTTTAGCCTTTGGTTTCCAAAATTGTTTTTGAACCACTGCTTTCTTATGAAAAGGCCTTTTAACAGTTTGTTGTACATATTTGAAAGTTGGTTTTGCACTTAAAACTGCTGGTTTAGCGTAAACAGTCTTAAATGGTCTGGCAGTACTAATTGTTGATCGAGCAGTACTAATTGGTTTGAGGCCAGACTTCAATAAAAGTGCCCTGGGAGTCATTCTATTAGCATTGGGGTGAATTTGAGACCTGTTTGAGTTCACCCTATGACTTGTGTTCCCAAGAACCCTATTGTTCCCAGTAACCATCTTTCTCCCATGATAGTTATGACAAAAAGCCTCTAGGTGGTCAAAGCTACCACAAGTAAAACAAGCTTTTCTATACATGACAAAGTCATCACCTAGTTGTTGAGACTTGAGGTTATTCCAGTTCCTCTGGTTACCTCTTGGCTTGCTTGTGGAGCTATACATCTCACAATACCTAACTGTTTTCCTAACTGGTTTAAAATTTGTTTTAGGCTTAACAGTTTTATTACTAACCACCTCAGGAACATTTGTTCCATCTAACTTTACCACATCAGGTGTAGCTACAACCTGATCTTCATCATCAGATTCCTAATCCTCAATGATGGGAGTATCTGAATTCCTATCAGTTGACACCTTGTCCTCAGTAAGAGAGGTGTCACTTGCACTCTCAAAAGGCTCACTAGTTTCTATAGGTTTATTAGCAATTGAATTTTCTTTAGGCTTACAACCATATTCTAACTTAGGCTGTTGAAACTCAGTCAAACCTGTATGCTCTAGGTCAATTCCTGGGGGTGCAGGCACTCCTCTATGAGGAGGTGGACATGTTTTATACCCCAACCCAGACTTAGCCTTATTAACCATTTGACACTCTATAATTTTATTAACACCTTTTGATGCATACTCTAAAGTGTCTATAGTTAATTGAATGTTTTCTTTTGCCTTAATGATTTTATCTAATTCAGCTTTAAGCAAACTAATCTCAGCATTTTTAAGAGTAAAGTCTCTCTTAAGAACTGCTTGATGAAGCGAAAAGTGTACCGCTTTTAGGGGGTCATTTAAGCCCTAAATCGTATTTATTTGATCAAATATTGCCCTAAATCGTTCCTTTTGTCATTTTAGGTACTTTGGAGAAGAAATCTGGAAAAGGAAGCATTTTGGATGTTTTTGGAGCATAAAAGTGAAGAAAACGACAAAGTCTTCAAAGTTGCTGGAAAAGTACACTTGACGGCGTCAAGGATTGCTCCTGACGGCGTCATGGCTTGGCAAAAGAGGTGGATATGAAAAATACACGTGACGCGCCAGAGAGTTTTACAATGGAAAGTCTGACGGCGTCACCCTTTAAGGTGATCAAGGCCATCACGGTTTAAGTTAAAGAGAGACGGCGTCAAGCACATTTCTGATGGCGTCAACCCTTGATAGGCCAGAGCGGATTTTGGAGGACTAAAGAGGGACGGCGTCAGGAAGACTATCCGGGAACCCTAGCCACGGCGAGGTGACGGCGTCACCTCCTACCACGTGACGCCGTCAGCCCCTAAACTCTATATATAGTTTTGCAATTTTTAGTCATTAGTGTGCAACTTTGTGAGGAGAAACCCTAAGACGAATTTTCTGCCATTTTTAAGGGTTTTATACCCTTGGATCTCCCATGTTTAATTGAAGATAAGTAATCATTTAATCATTCAATATGTCTATGTGTTGTTTGATTATATCTTGTTCTTGTCTTTTGATTAACATGCTAGGCTAGATTTATCTTGTGTTTGCTTAGATCTAATGAAACCTAACTATTGATTATTGGTTGTTGGTGTGTTATTAATTGTATTGGATGATTGTTTATCGATGTTAGGCTTAAGAAAACTGGCTAACTTCCTATACGGTAACTTGCTTGAACGTCTTAAGAAACATGAACCAATGCGTACTAAGGTTTTTATGGTTGTATTTAATGCATGAGCGAATTCTAGTGATCCCATGTTAGGAGCTTCTTAGCCGGCTCGACATAGGAGTGAAGTAGGAGCTTGTAGAGTTGGGGAAGTACGTACGCCACCCCACGATTGGTATTAAGGAATACACCCGTCATCCACGCAATTAATACACACTAATCAACCAGTAAAAGATAGTTAGGGAGTAAGGAAATCTAAGTAAACACATTTCTCTCCATATAAGTTTCACAACCTTTTCATTTTCAGTTATTTTATTTTATTTGCATTTGTAGTCATTTGGGTTAGTTGACTAGCAACTAATTCCGCCCACTCTTTCAAACCCGAGATTTTACTTGCTTTTATAAAATATAAAAATACAAAAAGAATCTTCCCTCACCCTTAGACCTATTAGAGTAGTTATTCAATCCTAACGACACTATTCCCCTAGAGAACGATCAATCCCCCGGTACTTGCCACTTCACTATACCACATCGGCCAGGTACACTGCCTGGTGGGGATTGCAAGCCTCTTGAGATCCCTCTAGAGGTAAAACCTGTTGTAAGGTCGCAAAACCACGCATCAAGTTTTTGGCGCCGTTGCCGGGGAATAGTTATTGTTTAGGTTGAATTTTTATTTTATTAGGTCTACTCACTAGATTCCTTTCTAGTGAGATTTTTATTTTATTTTTCTAGATTTTCTTTAGTCTATCTTTTTTCTTCGTTTCTTTGTTCGGAACCATTACCATCCGACACCATGGAAGGTGGTAATATCCTCGATCCCAACAACCCACCACCACAACAACACCCTCCTCCTAGAGCCCGTACCTTAGGAGACTACTCCCGTCCTAGCCACCATGGCTATCGAAACACCATTGAGCTCACTCAAGGAGCCAATGTCACTCCCTTGCGATCCGACACCATCCGGTTGGTGCAAAGCGGATGCGCATTCCATGGACTTCGTTCCGAAGATCCTAATCAACATCTCAAGGACTTTCTCAAAATTGTTGATTCCATAGACCTTGATGTTGCCACTCGAGAGACGACCCGACTGCGTCTCTTTCAATTCTCTCTGCGGGACCAAGCTAGTCAATGGCTAGAGCGTCTACCCGCAGGATCCATCACCTCTTGGGATGATCTCACCACTCGTTTCCTTGCTCAGTTTTTCCCACCAGGAAGAACTACCAAGCTAAGGAATGATATCTTGATGTTCCAACAACGTCAAGGCGAAACCCTCTACGAGGCATGGACTCGATTCAAGGACTTACTCCAAAAAGTCCCTCACCATGGCATAGAACTTTGGCTCCAAGTCCAAATCTTCTATGACCATATCAATCTCTCCACGAGGCAAACCATTGACCAATCGGCCAGTGGTAAGCTACGTGATCTAAGTGCGGAACAATCATGGGCTCTCCTAGAAGATCTTGCTCTTTATGACAACGAAAGTTGGAGTGATCCCCGTGATTTGAATAAAACGGTCAAGGCAATATCTTTGCCTTCGAACAATTCAAGCACTTCCGACCGTAGGATCATAGAACTTGAAGACCAAGTCAAGTTTCTTATGAAATCCTACGAGGCTCCTAAACCTTCAAGCCAAGTGAACAAAATCACTTCTTCGTGTAAATTATGTAGTGGTCCCCACGACACTCATGATTGCATGGAACTCCCCAAACAGGCTTTCAAAGAATTCGCATCCTCGCGAATCGATAAGGTGGGAGATAAGTGGCTCACCACTAATTATGGACCCATGAATTCCGAAGATAGGTATGAGGCATGGAAGAGTAAGCCAAACTTTAGTTGGAACCAAACTCGAAGCGTATCATTCAATGACTCTCCCCCGCTCACCTGGTCTGAACATTATCCTCATCAGCATACGCATAAACAACAAAATCGCGAGGAATCACTGCAAAAATTCATTCTCTCTCAAGAAACACAACTCTCCAAACTTGAGAATCAGTTCAGACAACAGCAAGTTGATATGAACAACAAGGTTGATAACCTGTTAAAAGTTATCAATGATCGCATTGCTGGCAGGTCAACTTGTGAGTTGGCACGAGTTAATGAGATCAAATCTGTCACGGTGACTCACCAAACACCCCCTCTTGTAAAAATCAAGCACCCTAGTAAACTCTTCAAACACGTATCACAAAACGGAAAAGAAACTAGAGATACTCATACCCCTTCAAAACTACTCCACTTCGTGAACACCATTACAACAATACCTATTCCTAAACCCAATCTGGACCAACAATCAACCGAGAACGTGGACAATAAAATGGAGGGTGAAGTTCCTGAAAAGAACCCCGAGGCGCCCGGCGACTATCTAGACTCACTAAAGAACTCTAGTACAAGAGAGTTGAATGATGAGGAGGGCTCGGAAGAGAAATCCGAAATGCCTCATGGGCTCCCAGGACTGCTAGACCGCCCCCTGGTGGAGGAACTTGAGAGGGGCATAGCAAAGCTGCCTATGGGATTTGGAGAGAGAATAAAGGATGGCGCTCCCAGGGTCTTTAAGATATCTTGCACCACTAGGAAAATTTTTATAAAAGATGCCTGCATAAACCCCAACTCTTCTATGAATGCAATATCCCTTTCTCTATATAACGAAGCCTTCACCAAACAGGTCAAATATGAAGGATTTAATATCATCGGGGTAATAGAAAGGGTACCAATTGTGATAGAAAAGTTCCTCTTTCATATCGAGCTAACTGTATTTAATAACATGAACTCGATCATCAGCCCATCCTTAACTAGCCTTGTTCTAGGCAAACCATTCATAAAAGCAACAGGAGTGATACTCGATGAGGATGATAGTAGTGCATTATTTACCGATGGTGTCAGGAAAGTGATTTTTCGGGATGGCAGTAAAGAAGTGTATGAGTATCAACCATCAGCGATTTGCAACACATGGGGGCTACACGGTAGAAGGCCTGGCCGAATTAAGCGACGTGATCCGAATAATCTCAAAATACCTTGCATGATTGGTCACAAGCATTTTTATAATGTTTACATTGACACATGTTTACCGAAAAATGTGATGTCCTTGTTTCATTATAACAACATTTGCAGATGGGGGATGATTCATAAAGGGAAGGATGACATCGGCATAGATGATGATGTACGGGGGTTTGTAGGAAATATGACATTCACTATGAGCTTCGTAATCGTCGATAATATCGAAAAGTACATCGATCCCAGATTATCACAAGTTGTTTTTGGGGCACCTTTTTGCAAGGCCACAAGCTTGGTTGTGGACGAGCTCAATGGGATCATGACTTTCACCGATGAGACTAGGGAAATCTCATACCAAACGCCTTACAAGATGAGAGAATTCAAGGAGATTGATTATGGAGGGCTCGATGGGTTAAGTTCCCAATTCGTGTTATGTGATGATGATGTGAGAAGAGGATGCAAGGACACTTTTGACCTGTCGAGTGGATTCTTTAAGCAGGTTAAGGAGCTTAGTTCTAAATACCAAAACAATCCTTTTGATCTCGAGGACCCGAAATACCTTTACTATGAAAGTGATTCTGATAGAGAATCAAAGGAAAATGGCCTAGAAACCGTGACCAATGATGGAATCACGTAATGTACGTGACTTTGAGTCTAGCTACAAGACTCGTTAATAAAGAAAAGCGCTTCTTGGGAGGCAACCCAAGCTTTATTTGCTTTGTGTGTTTATTTATTTGTTTGTTTGATTTTATTTACTTCCGTATGTGTGTTTAATTTTTATTATTATTGATTCATGTTCAAAAACTAAATTGTGAAAATGCTTTATTTTGTTTTTAATTTCGTCTTAACTACATATAAAGGTATTTTGCAAAAGATAAGTGTAAGGGAAATCCAAATCGGTTTATTAGAACAAATGAGCATGAATCATAGCAATAATAAATTAACATACATATTAGTAATTGTTTGAGTCAAATGCTTGTATCGAGTCATAATGATGTTTTGCAGGAATTCCAGGAAGTAAGGTATAGGTTTTTCCAGAAATTTTCTGGAAACTTAACATGAGAATTCTGTCAGATCATTTCTGACGGCGTCAGGCCTTACAACCTGACGGCGTCAGGTTTTAATTTTCTGAAATTTTTGAAAGTTTTGTTTTCATAAAAAGTTTTTATTAAATCTCTAACTTATAAACTCCAGGAATCTGCAAAATAATCATTCCACAAGCATTATATCCTTATATAGATTTATCCCGCCGTTGTTATGCAGGTTTTCGTGTTTGTTTTCTCAGGTTTAACAGGTTATTTTGGACAAGGAGATGTATGTGAAATCAAGCTTTTGGCGAGGCTTTAGTCTTGGAGCTTCTACATTCTCTTGGAAGAAGATCTAACCATGTTACCTCTTTATCCACCAAACGAATCAGGGGAGTATTTGATTGCATTCTTTTACCTTATTACTTTTACATCTTGTTATTTGAACATTGGGGACAATGTTCATCTTAAGTGTAAGGGGGGGGGGGGGGGTAAAGTACGATACTTTAGAGAATGCTATTACGCTTGGTTTTTGTTTGTTTAATGGTAGATGTGTAATAAAACTGAGAGAAATACCTGTTAAGGCAATTTTAGTGCCAAATTTAAAATTTTTTACAACATATAGGAGTGAAACTTTGATCTTAATGAGCGTCTCACGGATAGAAGTTATATGACTAGCATAAAAAACCGTACCACTAAAAATTTTTCCACCCCCAAATATGTGAGGTTCGCCCCTAGAATTGGTAGGAAAAGCATTTATGCTATGATGTGTGTACCGGTAGCACTTAGATTCTAGAACTTGCGTTAGGACCATTCCGAGGCCACAAGTGAGACTACATTCGTGTAGTTAGATTTACTACATGATAAGAGGCATTAGGATTAACCCATTGTTTTACACCTGTGTTTTTGTTATAATTACATTGGCTACATTGGTCAAGTAATTCTCCCACACCCTTTGTGTTGTACTCATTTTTAGTACACGATACCCCTAGTACACCCCTCAGAGCCTATCTTTTCGTTTCTAACTTTAAGCATTTTACTTAAAGTAAGAATTTGTTTACACCCCACTTAAATGTACACCCAAATCGCCTTAGCTTACCTTGTGTGCACTCATTTTTAGTGCATTATTGTGACAACATTTGTTTAAACCCTTAGTTAATTATCTAATTGATTACATGGTTGCTAAGTCGAGTCATATCCTTGTACATATTGTTTTGGGACGATTGGGACACATGGGTAAAGTACTAGTGTAATGGAGTAATGGGGAAGAACATCATTTATTACCCCCATATGTGCTAAATATTTTAAAAAGTACTCCAAGTGTTTCGATTATCTTAATTCGAGTCATTAGAATAGTAATTGTAAAGTTATGTAAAAGTTCAAGTGTAAGGGGAATGCAACGCCCCTATGATGTATTATTTTGGATGGTAGGGCAAGAATGTATGAAAATAAAAATCAAAAAAATCAAGAAAAATACAAAAAAATGAGAAAAAGAAAAGTAGAAAAAACATACGGACTACCATCCCGTTTCATTTCATGTTTGTTTTATGTTTTTGTTATTTTGTTTTTAGCTTAAGTCGAGTCTAGTCTTGGCTTAGCAACGCCATATTGTACATGTAATTAATCAAGATCTTTAATTCGCCACCAGTAAAATATCCTTTATCCAACAAAACCGTGTTTATCATATCCCTACACCTCACGTTATAACCCATGTAAAAGCCCTCTTTGATAGTTTATCTTAGGTGCTTACGCCTAGTGGAGAAGGTTTTCGATCCTTTCCCAAGCCTATGGTAATCTATTTGCTATGACAGGTAGTGAGAGATATTATCCGTTTTCATTTATGAGATATACTTTTATGACACCTGAGAGATGTGAGTATCTAAACACTACTTGTGAGGTGCTAGTTTGTAATCTCCGTGCTTATTATGATTAAAGTGGAACGACTATTTGTTGTAATTACTTTTATATTAGCATTAAATGACCCCTAACTTGTATTTTGATTAGAATAAAAGCGCATTTGCTTGAGGACAAGCAAATCTCAAGTGTAAGGGTATTTGATGAAGCAAAAAGTGTACCGCTTTTAGGGGGTCATTTAAGCCCTAAATCGTATTTATTTGATCAAATATTGCCCTAAATCATTCCTTTTGTCATTTTAGGTACTTTGGAGAGAAGAAATCTGGAAAATGAAGCATTTTGGATGTTTTTGGAGAATAAAAGTGAAGAAAACGACAAAGTCTTCAAAGTTGCTGGAAAAGTACACTTGACGGCGTCAAGGATTGCTCCTGACGGCGTCATGGCTTGGCAAAAGAGGTGGATATGAAAAATACACGTGACGCGCCAGAGAGTTTTACAATGGAAAGTCTGACGGCGTCACCCTTTAAGGTGATCAAGGCCATCACGGTTTAAGTTAAAGAGAGACGGCGTCAAGCACATTTCTGACGGCGTCAACCCTTGATAGGCCAGAGCGGATTTTGGAGGACTAAAGAGGGACGGCGTCAGGAAGACCATCCGGGAACCCTAGCCACGGCGAGGTGACGGCGTCACCTCCTACCACGTGACGCCGTCAACCCCTAAACTCTATATATAGTTTTGCAATTTTTAGTCATTAGTGTGCAACTTTGTGAGGAGAAACCCTAAGACGAATTTTCTGCCATTTTTAAGGGTTTTATACCCTTGGATCTCCCATGTTTAATTGAAGATAAGTAATCATTTAATCATTCAATATGTCTATGTGTTGTTTGATTATATCTTGTTCTTGTCTTTTGATTAACATGCTAGGCTAGATTTATCTTGTGTTTGCTTAGATCTAATGAAACCTAACTATTGATTATTGGTTGTTGGTGTGTTATTAATTGTATTGGATGATTGTTTATCAATGTTAGGCTTAAGAAAACTGGCTAACTTCCTATACGGTAACTTGCTTGAATGATATGTGTCTAATTACACATATATTTTATATTGTTAAACCCACATAAACTGCCAAAAACACTTTGAAAGTCAAATAATACAGGAAATATCATTAAATTGTGTTTTTATGTGTTACAAATGCAAAAGGGTTGAAAACTGATGAAAAACATGCAAAATATACATAATTTACAGTTTCAGTCCTTGAACTTTCATAAAAATAGCAAAACTAGTCCCTGGATGTTCAAATCATGTAAAAAGTCATTTAAGGTCCTTAGGGATTCATTAGTTGTCAAACTTAGTCCTTGAAAGTTAAAATTGCAAAAATGACAACTTAGGTCCCTGAACTTTTAAAATTGGCATAATAGATCCTTGGAAATTTAAAATGGAAAATAATTACATTTATGGTCCTTGGTTTATAATATGTTGCAGGTTAGGTCCTTGAAGACACTTTGGAATATTACACAACACACCCTCAAAAATCAGCAAGTTACTAAAATGGTCCTTGTGATAATTTAACAAACCAAATCCGGATCCTAAAACTTGATGCGCGTGATGTGTCGTTGCGGTTTAGCAGTTTTAATGCCTACTCAAGTTTTAAATTTATATTTAGCCGACTTATCAATAACACACACACTTAACGAGCAGTGTACCCGGTCAGTATGAAGATAATGGTAAGTAGAGTGTCGATCACTAAGAGTGAAACGTATTATCTAGTTAATCTAATCAGTATTTTAATATCCTAACGCAAGGGGGTTTCAGCCTGAGAGACTGGCACGATTTGTTGTAATTTAAATAATAAAATAAACCAATAGGCACGAATCAGCAAGTAGCACACACGTACACAGATAGATACTAGAGACAATAAGAGGGCTGTCCTTATGATTAAGTAGTTTGTCACTTGTTTTATTGATAGCTTTATATGAAGTGTATGTAATTAACCCTTTCTCGTTGGTCCTATTCTTATCGGCGAGTAAACCCTTAATGATTACTTATGTCTAAAAGTTATTCCTAAGTGATCAATTTAGAAACAACCGTGGGAGCCACATTATGTCCCGCAGTCAAATGCCCGCAAGCCACTAATAAACACAGAGGTTATCAATGCACTAATAAGTAGTAACCAAAGACATCAACATATAAACTTTAATTGATGGGAAAGCAAGTATTAAAGGGAGTGCAATCTTTCCGTTGTCACATTACACAAGCCACCAATCCTGATGAATTAAAGTTTGCTAACACAATAAAACAAAACTACTTAATGAATTAAATACATGCAGCACCTTCTTACAGCTCTTGTATCTTCGATTTGGGTGTGTCTTGTGCTGCCTCCTTGACTGAATTCGTCCTTTTGCTCTGCTATCCGAACTTCGGTTTTAGGTTTTCGAACTCTTAAATTCGTCTGGTCTACGGGGTATTTATAGTTTCTGTCTGAGGAAAGATGCGGCGCATCTACTAAGTAGATGCGGCGTATGTTCTTAACTTCGCGTGGGGTCCAAGATTATAATATTCAGGAATATTCGTACACCGCCAGAAGATGCGGCGTAACTCTTTATTAGATGCGGCGCATGTCCTCTTGTATCTTGGATTGTATCTGGTGATATCTTGATAGAGATGCGGCGCATGTCGAGAGTGAGATGCGGCGCATCTGGAGCAGAATTGACTTGATCTTGTCCATGTCAGTAGACTTTCGCTTTATGCACGTTTTGCTCCGTTATTAGTCCAAAATCGCTAAGTTTCACCAAATGCTTGTTTTTACCTAAGAATTACAAAAGTAAACGATTAAGTATCAATCCTCATACATAATATAGTAAAACAAGTCAAATTAATAGGATAAATGATAGTAATAAAATGTACTTATTTGAGTTCATCAAATATCCCCCCACTTGAACTTTACTTGTCCCCAAGTAAACCTTAGAATTTCTCTTATGAAAATGTATCCTAAAAGATGTTTAGGATTTATTTTTATATTTAAGCATGTATTCGTTTATTTCATAATCACACAACTAAACACTTAACGAATTAGAAGTAAAATAAAATAAGTCGATAAAAGCAAATCTAATCGTTTAACTGTCCAGTCGCGACGAATATTCTATCATAAGCTTGGCAAGTATACACATCTCCACCACTAAAGCTAAGGAATAACAAGTCTAAAGCGGTAAAAAGGGTTTTTAGGCTTAAGGGTTAATTATTCTTAATCACTATCGATCTCAAATTCCAGAAAAGGCGACAAAATCACAAATACATGATCGAATCCACGAACACGATACTTGCAATTGCTCAAATCCTTAACTCGAATAGGCTAAAGATAGGTCCAAACTTCACCAATAATAATATATCAAAAAGGGCGACAAAATCATAAATACATAGCCGAATCCACGACTACGATACTTAAGATTGCTCAAATCCCTAATCTCAATAAATCAAAGGTTCGGTTGGATAAAGAACAATACAGGGTATGGATAACATTTGGGATATAAATTGGCGTAAAAATAAAAATGAACAAAACAAAACAAATAAATTAAAATCCTAAGTGTGGTTAATCACTATCCCAACCATCCCATGAATAAGACTCATATTATTGAATAACTCACGCTTTAACACTTGAAACACACGCTTTAGGTAGACACGAATTATACTCAACAAGATCTTAATCAAAGAAAAAACCTTAATTGGCGTTCCCATAACTGCCAATTCCCATTCAATCCATATATATAGTACAACAAATAGTGGTGATATCGACCACTTACATAACTCTACATCGTTGGCTTAAAATAAACATCCAACTCTTTTTTTCTTTCTTTTTCTTTTCTCATTTTTTTTCGATTTTTTTTTTTTTTTTTTTTTTTTTTTTTTTTTTTTTTTACTTGAAACATAAACATAGATGTGTAAAATTTCACCACATCACTACAACTTTCTTTCCGGATAATTTTTATTCATACTTTTCATACTTTCAGAAATAATGGTAATAGTGAAAGTAGTAAACACACGAAAAAAATAAACTCAAAGATATACAATATTTACTTTCACTCCAATTTGCATTGTGCAATTTCCCGACCTAACCATAGATAATGAATTACGCACGCGGACACAGGTAATGTAAGGAAACACACTCTGCCTATAGCAATTAACCAACCACGGATTCTAATCTACAGGGTAGGCTAAGGTGTAAGGGTGTAACGAAACATTTTAAACATAGGTGTAAGAAACGAAAGGAATGGCTCTGAGTGTTTTTATAGGGGTATCTTACTCTAAAAATGAGAGTAACAAAAGGTTTTATACGGGGGTTAACTAACCAGTGTAGTTAGTTAATAACACATAACATATAAAGGCTATTTGGTGTAATCCTAGAATTTTACCAAGTTAGACAAGTCATTCCAATTATATAAATAATACTCATTATGGTGGTCTCGAATAGTATACAAGCCAAGTTCTAAAGTTTACAAGTCACCGGCACACTCATAGATTTGTGAATTTTGAAAAATCACAATTTTTGAAAATAATGTCATGTGTGCAGTTATGTAACTTAGATCTTAAACAAAAACATGCTAAAAAAATTTTAAGTTTGATATATTAAGCACATTTTAAGCATAATTTTTGAAAAAGTTTAGGACAAGTAAGTGTTAAGTGTTCTAATTCTCCAATCCCCCCACTTAAGTTAAACAACGTCCTCGTTGTTTGTATAAAAGGTTAAAAACTGGAAAATAAAAGAATTAGAACAAGAAAAACTCCCCTGAGATTTGCTCGGTATGATCCTCCATTAATATAAGAGCAAAAATCAACTTCTTGTGGATTAGAACGTTAAAACTTCATACTTGATGTATCCACAGGAAATCCAGGAAACTATAATACCACCAACACTTTAAAACACACCTAAGATAAGAAAGGTTCAACTTGCATAATACATTAGTAGTTAGGAAAAATAAAACTTAAAAATTAAAACTGAAAATCATCAGGTCAGTCGATGCGCCGTATCTTATTGAAGAAGATACGCCGTATCGAGCCTGGAATAAATACGGATCAGAATAAAGATGCGCCGCATCCTTAACCAGGGATGCGCCGCATTAAAATAAACTGATAAATAGTTTTAAAGTCGAAAATAAAAATGCAGAAAAATAAAATAAGATATGACCATTGCAGAAGATGCGTCGCATCTCAGGATTGAGATGCGCCGTATCTTCGTGCGGCCTGGACTGACTCGACACAGAAAACAGAATAATAAAAGATAAATCCGGGTTGTCTCCCGGTAAGCACTTGTCTTTATTCCAGAGTCTTCAAGTTAGACTCACGTTCAGCTCCTTAGTATCGATCATTGAAGGAGTCGGAAACATCACGCTCCTTCATCGCCAATTCAGTAATATTGAACACTCCTTGCTCGTCCTTAATTTCCACGCCGTTCTTCTTTAATATCTGTATAAACAAAGTCCTGTCCCTTTCGGGCAGAGATGACAAAATGATAGACGGGAAATTCTTATTATTATGTAGGCACAAATAAGCAAGGTGGGGTGGTAGTTCAATAAACACATCATTATTCAAATTCGTTTTCTCAACTACTCTCCTACGTTTATTAATTACTACACAATCATACCACTCATCATCAGAATCACTAACAATATTGCGTCTAAGTTCCGTAGGTACATTAAGGTCAATGAATTCCTCAAAGTCTTCATGATTAGGATTAGTTGAGTTGTTTTGAATAAATGTTTCTCCCATAAGTCTAGCTTCAAGATCGAGGTCCATACGCTCTCTTAATCCTAGCACATAAACACCTCTAATTATGCTTTTAACCGGATCTTGGCACTTATAGACTAGTTTATTATTCCCAACCCTTAATGAAATTTTCCTCTTAAACACATCAATCTTAGCATGGGCAGTAGACAAGAAAGGTCTTCCGAGGATTAAAGGAATCTTAACATCCTCGGGCATGTCTAGTATAATAAAGTCTACGGGAAAAATAAACTGCTCAATCTTAACTAGCACATTATTAGCAATCCCTTCAGGTCGTTTTACTGTTTTATCAGCCAATTCAATAAGTAATTTAGTTGGTGCTAATTTTCCTAGTCCTAGGGTAGCGAATGTCTTAAGAGGCATAACACTAACACTAGCTCCTAAGTCAGCCAACACATTATTGAAAGATATATTATTAATAGAACAAGGTAGAGTAAAACTTCCTGGGTCTCTTTCTTTATGAGGCAAGGCGTTTGAATCGGTTGCAGGGCTCTCTTCTTTCATTGTAGCCTTGATCTCCTCTTCAATTTTTGTCTTCTCTTTTAGTAGTCTCCTTAAGCTGATTGAAGAGTTAAAGAAAAATTCGGGTCTTGCACCATCATTACCATTCATCGACCTTCCAGGTATATTAGGAGTGACTTCTTCAGTGGTGCTTATGGCCTTGACATGATCCCTTGGATTTGTTTCAGTTGAGCTCGGTAAACTTCCATATCCCCTTTCTTGAAGAACTTTGCTCATTTGACCAATTTGTTGTTCCAATGCTTTGATCGAAGCTCCTTGATTTCTTGTGGTAGTGTCCGTTGAAGCTCGAATTTCCTTGATCATAGCAGTATTCTCTTCATGTCTTTTAGCAGCATCGGCCATAATTTGCTTTAAAGTATCATCTAAAGTCTGCCTCCTCTCTTGATAAGCGGGATTGAAGTTGTTCTTTTGATAGAATCCCGGACTAGCTTCCCTAAATCTTGCTGAAGGTCGGAACGGTTGTCCAAATTGGGTGTAATAAGCTTCTTCAAACGTCTCACTTTCATTCTTGTTCGGGCAATCTTTAGTGTAGTGAGGTCCTTCGCACTTTTCACATCCAACTTGGGCAGCATATGCTCTTTCATCTCGCTTCTTCATCTCTCTACTAATTTTATCCAATTGAGCTTGAATAGCGGCAATCCCGTCAAAATTAGTGCTGCTCTTAGATCTAGTAGAGGTCCCATCGTGCCATTTCTGAGAATGATCAGCAGCTTCTTGGATCGCTTTCCTAGCATTAGTTGCACTCATCTGAGGTACAGCTCCCTTAGCATCCAAAATCTGTCTTGTAGGCACGTCCAATCCCTGATAAAACAATATTATTTCCTGCATAGGGGTTAGATAGTGTTGAGGACATTTTATCAATAAATCTTTAAATCGTTCCCAAGCTTGATAAAGGGTTTCATCAGGCTCTTGCTTGAAACTATTGATAGCCTCCATTTTCTTAGCAGTCTTAGCAGGTGGACAATATCTCTTCAGGAATTTGCTCTTCAAACCTTCCCACGTAGTGATTGAACTAGCAGGTTCATTCCTTAGCCACTTGTTAGCAGCTCCTTTTAGTGAGATTGGGAAGATTCTTAGCATGAGTTGATCGGTATTGACACTTTCTGTAGTAAACAAATCTGCAATCTCCAGGACCTTTTCAACATGCTCATTAGCATCCTCTTGTTCCGTCCCACTGAAAGCATTCTCTCTGAGCTCTTTGAGAAATTGTCCCTTCAACTCAAATTTTGACTTGTCATCAAACTTAGGTCTAGCAACTCCTGAAGTGTAATCAGCACGGGTATTGTTCATGTATTCCTCCATAGTAGTGTTTTCGCCCATTGTTTCTGTTTCAACTTCCTCTTTTTCTTCAGAAAAGTAATCAAGCTCGAGTGAACTTGAAAGATCAAAGCTTCTTGTGTTGAAAAGCCTTTTAAGCGAATGTAGGGCTCGTTCAGGATCTTCGAAAGGTTGAATCAAGTTCTTCGTAGAACTCCTGGTCATGCACTTCCTGAAATCAATCACAAAAGCATCAGTAGGGTATGCTCGAGAAAGTAATATATCAGATAATTAATAACGAAAACGGAATACGAAAAATTAAAGTTACTGATATCTGCAGACGATGCGCCGTATCCAAAAAGTTGGATACGCCGTATCTTATAATCGTTAAAATTTAATCAGACTTTATTCAGAAAATAGATACGCCGCTTTAGAATTTAAGAATGCGCCGTATCGAATTAATTAATCAGAAATCAATTTATCTAATTAAAATAAAATGCGTCGTATTAACGAAAGTTAATGCGCCGTATTTTCGTTACGTTTAATGAAAAAGATTTTTGATTCAGTAGGATGCGCCGTATCGACAGAGATCGATACGCCGTATCTGTTTAATAATTCGCAAACTGTTTTTAATCAAAATAATAGATACGCCGTATCTGCGAAAGCAGATGCGTCGTATGGCGTTAATGTTTAGAAAAAAAATTTTATCAAAAACAGATACGCCGTATCTGCAAAAGCAGATGCGTCGTATTACTTTATCGCTTAGAAAAATTTTCTTATTAAAAACAGATACGCTGTATCTTGGGGAAAAGATGCGTCGTATCGAATTAATTAAACGCGTTGTATTTAAAAAAAAAATTAAACGCAATACGCCGTATCTGAGAGATCAGATGCGCCGTATCGTTTGATTTAGCACAGTACAACTATTGCAGAACAGAAAAATACGAAAAATAAAAACAAAAATTTAAACACACAAACGAAAATAAACACACAAAAATAAAAGAAAACAATTAACACACAATACAACAAATATGCAAAATAGTACAATGATGCAATTAATCTAATAAAAAGAAAAACCTAATTAAAATACTAATCAAATTAACAGATAATAACAATTCACTCCCCGGCAGCGGCGCCAAAAACTTGATGCGCGTGATGTGTCGTTGCGGTTTAGCAGTTTTAATGCCTACTCAAGTTTTAAATTTATATTTAGCCGACTTATCAATAACACACACACTTAACGAGCAGTGTACCCGGTCAGTATGAAGATAATGGTAAGTAGAGTGTCGATCACTAAGAGTGGAACGTATTATCTAGTTAATCTAATCAGTATTTTAATATCCTAACGCAAGGGGGTTTCAGCCTGAGAGACTGGCACGATTTGTTGTAATTTAAATAATAAAATAAACCAATAGGCACGAATCAGCAAGTAGCACACACGTACACAGATAGATACTAGAGACAATAAGAGGGCTGTCCTTATGATTAAGTAGTTTGTCACTTGTTTTATTGATAGCTTTATATGAAGTGTATGTAATTAACCCTTTCTCGTTGGTCCTATTCTTATCGGCGAGTAAACCCTTAATGATTACTTATGTCTAAAAGTTATTCCTAAGTGATCAATTTAGAAACAACCGTGGGAGCCACATTATGTCCCGCAGTCAAATGCCCGCAAGCCACTAATAAACACAGAGGTTATCAATGCACTAATAAGTAGTAACCAAAGACATCAACATATAAACTTTAATTGATGGGAAAGCAAGTATTAAAGGGAGTGCAATCTTTCCGTTGTCACATTACACAAGCCACCAATCCTGATGAATTAAAGTTTGCTAACACAATAAAACAAAACTACTTAATGAATTAAATACATGCAGCACCTTCTTACAGCTCTTGTATCTTCGATTTGGGTGTGTCTTGTGCTGCCTCCTTGACTGAATTCGTCCTTTTGCTCTGCTATCCGAACTTCGGTTTTAGGTTTTCGAACTCTTAAATTCGTCTGGTCTACGGGGTATTTATAGTTTCTGTCTGAGGAAAGATGCGGCGCATCTACTAAGTAGATGCGGCGTATGTTCTTAACTTCGCGTGGGGTCCAAGATTATAATATTCAGGAATATTCGTACACCGCCAGAAGATGCGGCGTAACTCTTTATTAGATGCGGCGCATGTCCTCTTGTATCTTGGATTGTATCTGGTGATATCTTGATAGAGATGCGGCGCATGTCGAGAGTGAGATGCGGCGCATCTGGAGCAGAATTGACTTGATCTTGTCCATGTCAGTAGACTTTCGCTTTATGCACGTTTTGCTCCGTTATTAGTCCAAAATCGCTAAGTTTCACCAAATGCTTGTTTTTACCTGAGAATTACAAAAGTAAACGATTAAGTATCAATCCTCATACATAATATAGTAAAACAAGTCAAATTAATAGGATAAATGATAGTAATAAAATGTACTTATTTGAGTTCATCAAACCAAATCCGGATCCTATCTATATTAAACCCTTAACCCATAAATACAACCCAACCTAAAATAACCCAACCCCATTATCCAAGCCCAAATACCTAAACCAAATAACCCGGCCCACTTTCTATAACAAATATCCCAGGGTCAAACCTTCTTTGACCCGTCTCCTTCCCTCCACCTCATTGGTATATCAATACCACCACCACCACTTGCTCTGTCACCACCTTATCCCTTATCCCTCCATTACACGCCACAAGAGACATTTAATGCACCCCCCCCTAGTGGCACGCTATCACAGACCCAATTGGCTTAAAAGCCTTTTCCCGCCAAAAACCAAGGACGGCCAAGATCAAGCCTCTCCTATCCAATGGCTCTCAAGTGAAGTGGGAAAGTCAAAGAAAGTTGCTTGGACTTCAAAAAGTCACTACAAATAGAGAAAGAAGCAGTAGAATACTTTGTCACTCGTTTTAGACCAAATTTGTTAGTGTAATTTTTAAGTTTAATTGTCATTTAAATTTCAGTCTCATTGTATCTTTTAAATTCAGTTAAGTGTAATTTCAATTTCAGTTAAGTTATTTGTACTTTTTATATTGTAATTCAATTTCAAGGTTAAGTCAGTATTTATAGTTTGTTGTTGTTTAGAGTTTCAAATGCTCTTTTTCTGATTTCAAATAGTTTATTTAAGCTAGTTCTTAGCTTATTGTAAGTTCCTTGGTTTAATTCTGTGTTAATTTCCAAAGTCAACATTTGGTCATAGAAGCAATTCTGGAAGATTAAGCTGACTTGATCAGCTTATTTGGGGTATTTGGCTTATTTGGATAAGCCTGGGTTATCAGTAGTTCTTGGGTTCATTCTTGATCAGCATATCAGTGTGAGTACCAAGTTTTATTTTTAGCTTATTTCCTGTTTTGTGTGTTCAGCTATTTTTCTGCTTATTGTCCTGTATTTTTCTGATTCCCAGATTGTAAAACACTTAGATAATTATAGTTTAAAATTAATGATAGCTTAAATCAGTTGGTTATATAGTTAAATTGCAAATTCAGTCCACTATAGGGGTGTTTGGATTTAGTCTCAGTTTTGTGTTTAAGATTGTTGTAGGTGATAAAACCTGTTTAGCTAAGTCAAATAGAGTCACAAAGGAGTAGTCAAGCAATAAAATCCATAGGTCATAGCTTTAAAGTCAAATTCACTCTTTAATCTCTCTTGTCAGTTGACTGTTTAGATTTTAGTGATCATGATCATTCATATCAGTTATAAAGTTGTTAATGTTGTTTGTTATAATCTTATTTTAGCTTATTATTGCAATTTCATTCAGTAAATTAGAATCAAAACTCACAAAAGTCAAAATCTTCAAAAACAGCCATAAGTCAAAACTAAGGTTTTAACCCAGTTGCTGTTAGCTGCTGATCTAGGGGCTAATTGGACCTCAATTGGGGTTGTTGTCATGGGGCTTTTTAGGTTTTTAGATAGCCAGTAGTATCACCTTGATTTTTCCCCCCTAATATTGAATCTCAATAGCTTATTTCACTGCTTAAATTGCTCTGCAAAATTGCCATATTCCTGAGTTTCTGTCTCAACTTTGCAACTGCTTATGTGTCCATTTGGCTTATTTTGTGGATTTTCTGTTTGATCTAAGTTGTTTCAAGCTTATTATAGTTGTTTAAACTTGTCCTGATCATTTGGTCATTTTTCCTAGCTTATTAGCTTATTTTGGGCTTATTCACAACTGCTTATTAGCCCAAATCTGCTTTTTAGGCTTAGCCAACTTCCAATTTTATTTTTCTTATCTTTCTAATATTATTTTAGATTTACTCAGAAATTTTCATAATTTTCTGAATAGTTTTAATATTTTTAATCTTTTTAATTAGTTTCTAATAGTAATAAAATCATAATAAATAGAAAAATAATCAGAAAAATATAAATCCAATTTTCATAATTTTCTTTTGTCATTTTTAATCTAGGAAAAATATAAAAATATTTTTAGACCTTAAGAAAAACCAAAAATAGAAATAAAGTGATAGCTTCTATTTAATAGAATTTATCTTTTAAAATTTTAATTAAGTAAGTTTCATTTTTATAATTTTCTTAGCTTCTATTTACTTAATAATATTTTTAGAAAAAGTTTTAGAATTTTCTTTGTTCATTTAGTATTTTTTATAATTTAAATTAGTTTAATAAGTTATTAAATAATAAATAATTAATAATAATTAAATAAAAGTATAAAAAAAATATAATTTAAGTTTTTAAATAAGTTTTAAGTTATTTTACATTTTTAGGTTTTAAATTTTATAAATTTTATTTTTTGTCCCATTTTAGCTTTCCCGTTACGCGTTTGTAATTTATTAATTCGCGTTTAATTTTCCTGTGTATATCTGTTTTCATTTGTTATTTAGAATTGTTAAACAAGCAAAATCAAAAGCAATCTAAATCATCTGTCATTATAATCCTAGCTTTTCACAGTTTTCCATTCACATCTCGTTGGGAAACGATCCGGGTGATCACTTGCCTGGTTTCACACACTACACACGAGCATTCGTTCCGAGACTGTTTGCCTTTTATCATTTATTACGGTTGACCATTCACAAGTGGTTGACTTGTGTGATAGAGAAGTAAAAGACGACCGTTTTCAGACGGATCAAATTTTAGCGCCGCTGCCGGGGAGGTGTGCTGCGACTATTGTGAAGAATTTTAGCGATTAGTGATTCGAGATCCTTCTATCAGAAGTTCCTATTTCCCAAAAACAATATAAAATACAAAAAAAATATTTTCTTTTCTTTTCTATATATATTATTATTATAATTATCATATAAAAATTAAAAAACCCAAAAATATTTTCCGTTTTCTTTAATAATAAACAATAAAAATTAACCATCGAGAACCAAGACTGAGTACTACCTAACTGGAGGTACGGCCATAATAAGTTCCCAAACCAAAGAATTAAAACTTGCCTCTGTATCACTTGCGAATTCGGCTCACCTTTGATTGATAAACAAACTATAACGGAGGTTCTAGGATAGTCTGACATTAAATTGTCGGACTGAAAGAAGCGGGTTTTTAAGGAGCATTAAGTTGCCCACCTTTGCTTCTCCGCCACTCTGTGCGTTTATCTTTTAGAGAGCTACCGTACGCTTGTTGATTGTTGGTTAAGTTTACTTGTGTTTTTTCTCGATCTTGTTTTAATTGAAAAACCAAAAACCCAAAAATATTCATCTTTACCCTCTTACCCTTTTTGATTCTTTATCCCTTTACCCTCTATCCATTTGATTCTAAACTTCTTATACCTTTCTTCTATGTCGTCACTGGGCTATTGCTGCTTTCGTTGCAGAGGTCCAGTGGGTGATAATTTTCATTGTTCCAAGTGTTCGTGTGAGAAGTGTGGAAATGATGCACCTAACGGATCTTGTTATTGGTGTGATTTAGCCCTCGAAAGAGAGCTTAATTCCATCAATGATTCTCAAAGTTCTTCCGACTGTCCTTCACAGCCCAAGATACATGCTATTAATGGCAAACAGTCAAGAATTAATCCAGACCTTTCACAATTTACGGTTAAAAGTTTGTCAAGCAAACGTACAGAACTTAGAACAGTGACTAAAAAGAACGACTTGCCCAATCTTCACGTTTATCAAGAACAAGAACCAGAGACCATAACGGAAGTGGTGGAAATTCCTAGCTCTCAGAGCACACCACTTGTCCCACCTCCGGATTTTATTCCTTGTGTCGGTTGTGGTGAGCCGCTTTTCGGTTTGCCATGTCGTTGGTGTACATGTGAACAATGTGGTAATGATATTCGAGACGGAAGTTGTTTGTTTTGCGGTTCAAGGGATTCAATTACTTATAATCCAAATTCTTTCAATGAACCGCCAAATTTCTCCGACTACTCTCCACAGCCCCAAATGTCTTCATCTTACAACTATGGTTGTGAACAGTGTGGGGGACCTCCTAATGGTGGAAATTGCCATGGTTGTAGCATTGTGAATCCGGGAAACGGGTTTGTCTATGACCAATATCCTTATGATTCGCCGAATCAGTCGCAGCAAATGTATTGTTGTGAGTACTGTGGTGGTCCACATTATGAATCCGATTGTCAAACGAGGACCCCGCTTGTCTATGAGCATGGCCCTTGTGACAATTTTGATCATTCTTATCAGGACCAACTTCCACAGTATCAAATGATTCAACCTCAGTCATCACCTCTTGAAGAATCTTTCGAAGATGTATTACAAAAACTTAAAAATTTTGTGGATACACTTAATGATTCGGCTGTTAATAATGCCCAAGAAAATTCACATGAGAAATCCATGGCAGAATTGTTAGCTGAAGAGCGGGCTGCTAAAATAAATTCCCAAGATGCATTTGAAAAATCTATTAAGGAATCAATTGCAAAAGAAAAAGCAGCCAGATCTAGCTCTCAATTTCGTTTCATTCCTGATGACAGTGATGATGAAGATATCTTTGATGATGATTCATCAAGTTCATCAGTTGAAACTCAGTCTGTTGTTATCACACCCGAGGTTCCCACTAACTCTCTAAGCATGGGAGATGAGCATCTTAACACTGTTCCTGAAAAGGAATCGAACGAATTCATAAAGTCTTGTGTTGAGAACCTTGTCTCAATCCCAAGTGAGTCACGGGGAACTTTTGATCAAATGTGTGATATCCCTCCTCCTTTTGATTTTTCAAAAGATCATATTGAGATGTTCTCCGATTCCACTAATGATGATACTTTATCATGTGGAGACATCATTTATATGGAGGAATTTCCTTCTGAGCCAGTCAGCTTAGAAGAAGAGAATGATGAAATTGACACTGAAATCAAAGATGAAGCTCTTCGAGCAACATTATTGAATGTCAATCTTCTCATTTCTAAAATCGAGGCTTTCAAAGAAAAACCCATTTCATCTCCTATCCCCATAAAGGATAGTGACATATTTTCCGATGATTCTATTCCGGAATTGGAAGCCTTCTGTTTTGATCAGATGGGAGAGAAAATTAGTGGCAATACCACTTCTCATTCTCATAATTCTCTCCCCGATTATGATTCATTCACCTTTGAGGAGTTCCCAGTGAACTCACTCATATCATATCTCCGCCGGAGTATGATAACTTTTACCTTGATCTTGACAAAGAAAATCTTTATGTCTGGGAGGGAAATATTCTCAACACTGAGAATTTGATTGCTATCAAAATTCCATCCCTCCCACCCAGAATATGTCTTGATCAGCCGAGCTTAAATGATGAGAATCATGATGCTGAAATCATGAATTCTCCTTCTACTGATGATGAGTTAGTCATGATTTTTATCATGACTTTCTTTCTTTTCTTCACCTACACGGTGACTTCTCCTGTTCTTCACTCCTTAGGGAATGAAGACACTATCTTTGATCCCGGCATTTTCATTTATCATTTATGAGCCGGATCTCTGTGTATATCTCATCGGAGTGGAACTTTCAAGTACTTCAGTGTTTATCCAAACATTTTTAATGAAAGTCCGATGGAGATGGTTTCTTCCACTTACTTCCCCAAGAACCAATGAATTCGGGGTCGAGTCAAGCTAGCGACTCGGTTAATAAAAACAGTAGCACAATACGGGTTTTCACCCATGTCTCACCCTAGTGTGGGGGAGATGCCCCACATGTTGTATATATGTACAGTCAAAAAAAAAAAAAAAAAAAAAAAAAAAAAAAAAAAAAAAAGAAAAAGAAAAAGTGTGTATATAAAAATAATGGCTATTAATATTTCCCTTTCACGTTCTAAGTGTTGGTTTAACAACCGGTTCTTTGAATATTGAGGGCAATATTCAGTTCTAAGTGTGGGGGGGGGGAATTCTTGCGAATTTGATCAAATGTACCATCTTGTACCCCCATTTTAGCCAAAATTTTAAAATTTTTTCTCACTTAGAACGCAATAAATGGTTATCAGTCCGCCATGTCTAACCCACATAAGGATTGGCTAATCCGAGAGCAAACGGCTCTTGGTAAAGATAAATCAAATCCGTTTATGGCTTGCAATTTGCCCAAAATTGTATGGTATTCGACTCACCATATCTTTATAAGTGAAGAGTTGGCTAGCCCGCAAGGTTATGGCTTGTGGTTAAGGCAGTGAAAATCCATAATTGGTAATCAGCTCACCAAAGATAATAGTGATAATTTATCTAAGAGTTGGCTAGTCCAGAAGCAAACGGCTTTTGGTAAAGACAAATCAAAACCGTTGACAGCTGATGGTTTGCTCAAAATCATTTGGTTATCATTGTACCAAAGTATCACATACTGAAACATTGGCTACTCCAGAAGTAATGGCTTTTGGTAAAGAGATAAAATCCATTAAATTTTCATAAAAGATTGCTAGGGACTAGCAATAGTTTAGTGTGGGGGATTTGATATGTGTCTAATTACACATATATTTTATATTGTTAAACCCACATAAACTGCCAAAAACACTTTGAAAGTCAAATAATACAGGAAATATCATTAAATTGTGTTTTTATGTGTTACAAATGCAAAAGGGTTGAAAACTGATGAAAAACATGCAAAATATACATAATTTACAGTTTCAGTCCCTGAACTTTCATAAAATAGCAAAACTAGTCCCTGGATGTTCAAATCATGTAAAAAGTCATTTAAGGTCCTTAGGGATTCATTAGTTGTCAAACTTAGTCCTTGAAAGTTAAAATTGCAAAAATGACAACTTAGGTCCCTGAACTTTTAAAATTGGCAAAATAGGTCCTTGGAAATTTAAAATGGAAAATAATTACATTTATGGTCCTTGGTTTATAATATGTTGCAGGTTAGGTCCTTGAAGACACTTTGGAATATTACACAACACACCCTCAAAAATCAGCAAGTTACTAAAATGGTCCATGTGATAATTTAACAAACCAAATCCGGATCCTATCTATATTAAACCCTTAACCCATAAATACAACCCAACCTAAAATAACCCAACCCCATTATCCAAGCCCAAATACCTAAACCAAATAACCCGGCCCACTTTCTATAACAAATATCCCAGGGTCAAACCTTCTTTGACCCGTCTCCTTCCCTCCACCTCACTGGTATATCAATACCACCACCACCACTTGCTCTGTCACCACCTTATCCCTTATCCCTCCATTACACGCCACAAGAGACATTTAATGCACCCCCCTAGTGGCACGCTATCACAGACCCAATTGGCTTAAAAGCCTTTTCCCGCCAAAAACCAAGGACGGCCAAGATCAAGCCTCTCCTATCCAATGGCTCTCAAGTGAAGTGGGAAAGTCAAAGAAAGTTGCTTGGACTTCAAAAAGTCACTACAAATAGAGAAAGAAGCAGTAGAATACTTTGTCACTCGTTTTAGACCAAATTTGTTAGTGTAATTTTTAAGTTTAATTGTCATTTAAATTTCAGTCTCATTGTATCTTTTAAATTCAGTTAAGTGTAATTTCAATTTCAGTTAAGTTATTTGTACTTTTTATATTGTAATTCAATTTCAAGGTTAAGTCAGTATTTATAGTTTGTTGTTGTTTAGAGTTTCAAATGCTCTTTTTCTGATTTCAAATAGTTTATTTAAGCTAGTTCTTAGCTTATTGTAAGTTCCTTGGTTTAATTCTGTGTTAATTTCCAAAGTCAACATTTGGTCATAGAAGCAATTCTGGAAGATTAAGCTGACTTGATCAGCTTATTTGGGGTATTTGGCTTATTTGGATAAGCCTGGGTTATCAGTAGTTCTTGGGTTCATTCTTGATCAGCATATCAGTGTGAGTACCAAGTTTTATTTTTAGCTTATTTCCTGTTTTGTGTGTTCAGCTATTTTTCTGCTTATTGTCCTGTATTTTTCTGATTCCCAGATTGTAAAACACTTAGATAATTATAGTTTAAAATTAATGATAGCTTAAATCAGTTGGTTATATAGTTAAATTGCAAATTCAGTCCACTATAGGGGTGTTTGGATTTAGTCTCAGTTTTGTGTTTAAGATTGTTGTAGGTGATAAAACCTGTTTAGCTAAGTCAAATAGAGTCACAAAGGAGTAGTCAAGCAATAAAATCCATAGGTCATAGCTTTAAAGTCAAATTCACTCTTTAATCTCTCTTGTCAGTTGACTGTTTAGATTTTAGTGATCAAGATCATTCATATCAGTTATAAAGTTGTTAATGTTGTTTGTTATAATCTTATTTTAGCTTATTATTGCAATTTCATTCAGTAAATTAGAATCAAAACTCACAAAAGTCAAAATCTTCAAAAACAGCCATAATCAAAACTAAGGTTTTAACCCAGTTGCTGTTAGCTGCTGATCTAGGGGCTAATTGGACCTCAATTGGGGTTGTTGTCATGGGGCTTTTTAGGTTTTTAGATAGCCAGTAGTATCACCTTGATTTTGCCCCCCTAATATTGAATCTCAATAGCTTATTTCACTGCTTAAATTGCTCTGCAAAATTGCCATATTCCTGAGTTTCTGTCTCAACTTTGCAACTGCTTATGTGTCCATTTGGCTTATTTTGTGGATTTGCTGTTTGATCTAAGTTGTTTCAAGCTTATTATAGTTGTTTAAACTTGTCCTGATCATTTGGTCATTTTTCCTAGCTTATTAGCTTATTTTGGGCTTATTCACAACTGCTTATTAGCCCAAATCTGCTTTTTAGGCTTAGCCAACTTCCAATATTATTTTTCTTATCTTTCTAATATTATTTTAGATTTACTCAGAAATTTTCATAATTTTTTGAATAGTTTTAATATTTTTAATCTTTTTAATTAGTTTCTAATAGTAATAAAATCATAATAAATAGAAAAATAATCAGAAAAATATAAATCCAATTTTCATAATTTTCTTTTGTCATTTTTAATCTAGGAAAAATATAAAAATATTTTTAGACCATAAGAAAAACCAAAATAGAAATAAAGTGATAGCTTCTATTTAATAGAATTTATCTTTTAAAATTTTAATTAAGTAAGTTTCATTTTTATAATTTTATTAGCTTCTATTTACTTAATAATATTTTTAGAAAAAGTTTTAGAATTTTCTTTGTTCATTTAGTATTTTTTATAATTTAAATTAGTTTAATAAGTTATTAAATAATAAATAATTAATAATAATTAAATAAAAGTATAAAAAAAATATAATTTAAGTTTTTAAATATGTTTTAAGTTATTTTACATTTTTAGGTTTTAAATTTTATAAATTTTATTTTTTGTCCCATTTTAGCTTTCCCGTTACGCGTTTGTAATTTATTAATTCGCGTTTAATTTTCCTGTGTATATCTGTTTTCATTTGTTATTTAGAATTGTTAAACAAGCAAAATCAAAAGCAATCTAAATCATCTGTCATTATAATCCTAGCTTTTCACAGTTTTCCATTCACATCTCGTTGGGAAACGATCCGGGTGATCACTTGCCTGGTTTCACACACTACACACGAGCATTCGTTCCGAGACTGTTTGCCTTTTATCATTTATTACGGTTGACCATTCACAAGTGGTTGACTTGTGTGATAGAGAAGTAAAAGATGACCGTTTTCAGACGGATCATTGAACGTCTTAAGAAACATGAACCAATGCGTACTAAGGTTTTTATGGTTGTATTTAATACATGAGCGAATTCTAGTGATCCCATGTTAGGAGCTTCTTAGCCGGCTCGACATAGGAGTGAAGTAGGAGCTTGTAGAGTTGGGGAAGTACGTACGCCACCCCACGATTGGTATTAAGGAATACACCCGTCATCCACGCAATTAATACACACTAATCAACCAGTAAAAGATAGTTAGGGAGTAAGGAAATCTAAGTAAACACATTTCTCTCCATATAAGTTTCACAACCTTTTCATTTTCAGTTATTTTATTTTATTTGCATTTGTAGTCATTTGGGTTAGTTGACTAGCAACTAATTCCGCCCACTCTTTCAAACCCGAGATTTTACTTGCTTTTATAAAATATAAAAATACAAAAAGAATCTTCCCTCACCCTTAGACCTATTAGAGTAGTTTTTCAATCCTAACGACACTATTCCCATAGAGAACGATCAATCCCCCGGTACTTGCCACTACACTATACTACATCGGTCAGGTACACTGCCTGGTGGGGATTGCAAGCCTCTTGAGATCCCTCGAGAGGTAAAACCTGTTGTAAGGTCTCAAAACCACGCATCACTGCTATGTCCTCAGTAAAAACAGGCTCATTGTTCTTATAATGCACTATTTGTTCTTCTAGGACTGCTAAACCTCTTTTGTGATTAGACAAATTATAATTTGTTTGGTTTAATTCAATCCTCTGCTCATCATAGTGTTTCTTTAATGCTTCATATTCTTTAAGAGCAGTACATGTTTTAGAACAACTTTTAGCAGATAGTACCTCAGAGTCAGAGAAGGCCATAAGTGCCATCTCAGCAGGTGCTTCCTCTTCATCTGCCATGAAACTCCAGTCATAGCCTAGGCCATCAATAGCTACCATAGCCTTTGAAGATGGCTCAGCTTCTTCCACTGCCTTAGGCTTGCTTCCATACCCCTTGTTCCTGCTATCCTGTTTCCTGGGTCTCCTACATTCTCTATAAAAATGCCCCAACTTGTAACAGTTGTAGCATTCTACCTTAGATTTGTCAAAACCAGCAGTATCATTACTACTGATGTTGATCTTCTTGCCAGTTCTTTGATAGAATTTCTTAGCCCTTATGCTAAGAAGTGAAATCTGCCACTTGAGATCCATCTCTTCCAAGTCATCATCATTAATCTCCTAGAGATCTTCATGTGTCAACATTGACCCGTTATTCTGGCTGGTCAGGAAAGCACAATAGGTGGTATCGTTCAGGATACCAATAGTACTGTTAGATGAGCTAGCAGTACTAACACTAGGGTTAGCAGTACTAACCCCTACAACCACTTTTACTTCATCTGGATTTGAATTACTGGGGGATGACACAAATTCCATGTTCCTAGTGCTTGAACTAGTACCTCTAGTTTTCTTCACATCCTGTTCAACAATCTTGAAATTGTTTTATAGATCATTGAGGCTCATAGTATCAATGTCTGGCTTATTCTTCCAAACTACCACATGCATAGCCTATTCAGCAGGTAAACTCCTCAAGAACTTGGAGTTCAGATCTTCTTGAGGAATGTCAACACCAAGCACAACAAGTTGACTGACAATCTTTTGCAACCTGTTAAACATGTGATCTAAAGACTCATTACTGGTTGCACTAAAGTTTTCAAAGTTCTGCTTCAGTAGAGTCTTTTGGGTCTTCTTGGTGGCTTCATTCCCACCATACCGAGTAGTGATTGCCTCAAACAAAGACTTTGCATCCTTGTATTTGCTGAAGTTTAAGAGTTAATCATTGGGAATGGTCATCATCAGCAAGCCTCTAGCCTTGACATCGTTTTTCTTTTGCAGCTTCTCTTCTGCAGTCACTGGAGAGGTATTCACAATAGTCTTTTCTTCACCATTGACTGTTGTTACAGATGTGGAAGGCTTAAAAGATTTGCCTTCTTCAATGATCTCCCAGAGTGCATAGTCCTGCACTTGGAAGTACTATTCAATTCGAAGCCTCCACATCTCAAAGTCGTTTTGCTTCAGCATAGGCAATTTAGCAGCCATGTTAGTCTGTGTAGTTTCCATGTCCATTATCTTCAAAAAGAGTTCTTCTTCTAAATCAAAGTATCAACCTGGCTCTGATACCACTTGAGAGGATCAAACACTTAGGATGTAACTCCTTTATGATGTGTTTAAGATACTTTGAGGTTATACTGTTAAGTATGTGGAATCTACTTAAAAATACTTAGACGGTTTTGTTTGATGTAACAGTAATGCAATATGAACAATGAACACAGTGTTTAACTCCAAACGATTCAATATTATTCAGGAATAATACGAGTGATGTCAATATCACTAGGGTTACAAAGACCTTGAATCTTAACAAAACTTATATGACTCGTACTAAAAGCATATCTCTGATCTAACTTAGGAACTCATTTTATAGACATAAGGAGTCCTTTACAAGATAATTATCTACCCGTATATTTCTAACTAATTGTGATATACATACGATCTATTCCATACTTATCCTTTACATATCTTCTAAAGCAGTCTTCATGCAGTAGTTCCTTCTTTAATATACTAGCAGTACTAACTTGACAGTTTGTACTGTTAGTTGTTCTTCAACTGTCTTCAGTAATACACTAGCAGTTTGTACTGTTAGTGTATTCTTCCAGCAGTACTAAGTCTTGAACATTTAATTCCCAACAATTATGAACCCCCAGTTAGGCTTGTTGGTTAGCCAATACCCCAACCGCCTACATGAACCTCATGGACCGCGATTAGGAACTCTATACCGGACAAGTTGTGATAGTATCCAACCCCAATATACTAAACTACTTGGAAGAGTACAAAGGAACGCAAAAGACGCCGGAGAGTGACCTAAGGACTACTTGAGAAGGAAACAGTTGTATGCCAAACTCCTCAAGTACGAATTTGATTTCGACTGTGAAAATTCTTGGTCATGTGAATTGTATTCACATAGATCCCACCAAGATTGAGCCTATTAAGGATTGAGTTACCCCTACCATTCCGAATGAGATACGTCAATTCTTGAGACTTGCTGGGCATTACCGGAGATTTATCAAAGGTTTTCCAAGATAGCAAAGCCATAACCGAATTGACATGGAGGAAGTTGAGTGTAATTGGGGAAAAATAAAGAAGAAGCATTATAACTTTGAAGGAGAAATGGTGTAGTAAGCCTATCCTAGCTGTACCAGAAGGAAGTGTAGATGTTGCTGCAAATTGCGATGCTTCGCATAAAGGTTTGTGAGTCATTTTGATGCGAATGGAGAAGGAAGCAGCTTACGACCTCATCAACCTGAGACTTACGAAGGACAATATGGTCGAAAGAGCCGACTTCCTGTCTAACGAACTGAAACTAGAGCCAACTCACTATCCCTGAACTCAATCATAGACTGTTTATATTACTAGCGAAAGGTGAATCACTCCCGATCATCAGAGGAACTACACTAGCAAACACTGTGAAACTCTTGAATCCTTAGTGAAGGCAATGTTATGGTTAAGATATCACCCTTGGAAGGTGTGACCCGTTTAGTGAACGTGGGAAGCGTATTCCTCACCATACTACTCCTGTTCAAAATCCTTACTAGAAATGGAACGGTAGCTCACAAGACTTGTACTACCCCCGGGACATGGCAAAGTCCATAATACTCCTGACGTGCGTAATCTGAAGAAACACTTTCGGAAGAAACTGCCGCCATAATCTTTGGATTTTATCCAGCTTGATGAACGTTGAATTATGTTAAGGAACCCATCGAAATCCTGAACCATGAAATCAGCGACTTAAGCCAAGTCGCATTCTTGTTGTTAGAACTTGTTGGAAATCCTGAAACAATCCCGAACTCACGTGGAAACGTGAGGATGAAATGAAGTGAAACTATACTTATACCTTTTCAACCCTAACAGGTAACTTGATGCGAAACCTAGGACGGGTTTCTTCTGAGGCTGGGAGGCTGTGACAACCCGATAATTTTTAGACTTAGTTATAACCACTGCGTTGCGATTAAACATGATAACAGAGAACTAGAGAAAAATTTAGATTATACGAGATTTGAACGTGGAATATTGTTATTTGATACGGGTAATTTGCCCCGTAGAACTTGAGTTTGAGCATAACGTGAGTCGCCACAATTCAACCTAATAATACGAGAAATAATGATTTTAACGTGATAACACAAACATTGACATATTTATAGTCATATTTAACGGAAAAATAATTTAAAAAATGTTGACGCAACATAGAACGTCGCACGAGCATTTTTGCTACGCCAAACGAGCCCGAGAATCATTTTGTCCAAAGATTACAAAAACTACACTTTTGGCCCCTTCGATTTAAATACAGTCGCGCCCCCTAACTTTAACACACTTGGCAAACCCGGCCCCCCCAGGGTAATATAACCCCTACGTCACCTCCCTACTCCCACACTTCCACAAACCCTAATATAACATCCCTCCCACTCCACCATTTGTAGCCGCCACCACCTCAACCTCCATCGCCACCCATCACCTCCCTCCACCACCATAAAAATAACATCAAATCACCATCACCACACCACCTCCGACATAGATCCGTAGTGTACGCGCCCTTATCCATCACCACCGCCACCATACGCGCTACCTTTTTGGTTTATTTTGTATGAAGCGTGTAGATCCGAAGGTATAAAAGGTGAGACACACCGTTTCACACTCGTGTGACACAGTGTGAGTCAAAACTCGTTTCGAACGAGTGGGTTTTGATGTTTTACGGTTTGTTCGGGTTTGAAACAAGTGGGAAACGAATTTAAAACATAACAAAAACTTGTAAAAACGTTTGGTATCGATCTTGTGGTCACGATATAGTGTTGAGTCGTGTGTTTGGTTTGCGTACGTAAAGATAAGCTCAACCCGAGCTTAATTCGAGCTTATGTTATTTTTAGTGTTAGTTGTGTTTGTTTATATGTTTATTTTGATCCGTTTGGTTCATAATGGCTCACGGTTATGTGTAGCCGAGACCCTATTGGTCTCGGAAAAGTTATAGCTTGGTCCAAATGGTTTGTTGCACGACATAAGTATTTAGCCGAGACCTTTTGGTCTCGGCGAGGCTATGTTATTGTTTTGATTTATTATCGTGACTTGCGAATTTGAGGATGGTTGAAGCATTGGGACTCGAGCCGTAGGATAGCTGGCCGAGAATGATTATGGTTGGCTTGATACTTGTGAATTGTTATGAATATGATGTTAAGGCAAACGAGTGTTAGCCGAGACCTCGTGGTCTCGGTGCGACCTTGACGTATCCAAAGTTTGACTATTAATTTGACTTGTTAATATATGGGACTTGTAGACTATTTTGACCCGGCTTATAGCCGCGAGACTTGGTCAGAAATGTGACTTGATACGTTACTTAAATCTCTTGAAGTGTTACCAAAACAAAGATAAAAAGGAAAACTAAAAACGGCAAAATAAATAACAATTAATTTGTTATTTAATATATAACGGAAAACGCGAGGTTACAGGAATGTATCGAGGCACATTTGCCTTAGTATAATTTTTATTGACATTTATGGGATACTTGAAGTTATGGATCGGTTCAACGTTAATAAACTCGACCGACATGGTTACCAGACTTATTAGGATGAAAAGCCCAAAAAGGGCCCGATAAATATGTTGGAAGAAATTTATTATTGCGTAATCCATCCCATAGAGTTATCATTTTTGGGATGCGAGGGTTTAGCTCGGGATTAATAAGCTAGACGAAGGAATTGTTGGGCTTACCGAGTTAACATACTCAGTAAGGACCCAACGATTTGTCCGGATACCTTATTAAACTTTTAAGCTTAATCAATTAACCTTGACTTTTGATATGATGAATTGATTGGTAGTCGAATTAATTGGGAAATTGCAACACCAAACTTGATATATATATATATATATATTGGAATGGAAATTAATTAAGTCACTTGACTTGGAACGTTCTACGAGCGACTAAGTCATGATGAGTTTTTGGTTAAATGTGTCAAATATGTTTTATGAAACATAATGGGATTATAACCGACGACTACCAATCCTTTCAACTACTTTGTGTGTTTGTTATGTGTGATCCTTGTGAGTCATTTCCGTCGTCACTTCCTGACTTTTGTCATGCTTTCCGCGACGATCCCGTTATCGTCACTCGTTTTGGCGTGTGTACACTTGAGTCAGCGTCTTTTCACAACTACACGAACGATGATACCAAACACTGATAAACAGATATAATGAGAATATTTTGGAATCGAAATTGCAATAATACTTGGGAATGGAAATAGTTAACTTATGGAAACTTTTAAGCTTTTTGGATATACGTTAAGACAAGTTTTATATTATTAGGTTGTGCCGAGTCAGTTTTGCCGTGTTGTACTAGTTGCTGTTGTGCTATACCGCCCTTGAGCTGTTGTGTTGTACTACTTTTTGGTTTATTGTGCTATCTTGCTCCTGATATTATCGTGTTATTGCATTGCTGGACTGAGGTGAGTTTCATAGCCCCACTTTAGTTATAACTATTTACTGAAACCTTGGGGGTGAGAAAACATGCAAAACCGTTTTGACGGACCTACTACTGCTTTTTGATTTGCTATAACTTGTTGACTGGCTAATGTTAGATATATGCAACTCATATTTGTCTTAGACCAGTGTAGCAATATAACCTGTTTATGATTTGCAATAACCTGTTAACTGGCTAAGGTCAGATATACCTAGGGCCCTACTGCGACTGTCAATATAAGAGAGGGATATTGTGCTCTATCATATTGATACTGGATTACTTGTGCTTGTTGATGTTATGTGGAATACGTGATTTATATTTAACTTAGTCCAGTGTAGCAAATTACTTACTAGGTCCACTGATACATAATGCTTAAACCTATGAACTCACCAGCGTTAGCTGACCTTTTTAGCATGTTTTCTCAGGTAATTAGTGCTGATGTTATGGATATACTACTTTTTTGGAGGCTTGGCAAATGGGCATGGTTAAAAGATCAATTGGCAACTCCGATAAACAGTTGGGACCTACTGTTATGTTTTATTTGGGCTTACTTACGTACTTTTGGGATAACTGTAAACTTTTAATATTTGGTTGGAATATTTTATTTATAGATGATGTATTTCCGTTACCTATGCTTGTGTTGTGTACCAATCCCACTAGTACCCTGAAACTTTAGCTAAGTTTTTGGTTGTACCAAATTTTGGGGGTGTTACACTCACTCCCTAACTCGAATAAGCTAAAGAATAGGACTAAGTAATCTTTACCAATAATAGTACACCAAAAAGGGCGGCAAAATCACTAATGCACATCCAAATCCATGAATGAGACACCAATGATTGCTCAATTCCCTAATCATAGTAAGCTAAAGGTTAGGATGAAGAATGAATAAGGGTAGGATAAGGCATGGGAAACATTTATAATTGGTGTAAATAGAAAATGAACAAAACAAATTGATTAAGTTCGACACAACCAATTGCTACTAGCTACTACCTTACCACAAACCCGAAAGAGACATTTATCATTAACTAACTCAAGCTTTAACATGGGAAAAACACGCTTTAACGATACGAGAATAAGACTCAAATATACCTCGATCAACATCATCAACAATGAAACATGCCAAGTTGGCTATCCCAAATTACCAACTCCCACAAGATCCCAAAATTTACAATACAATAGTGACAAAGTTACGGCCACTGTACAATAAAATAAGTGGTTTATATTACGTACCACTTAAACCAAATACTGGAAATTCACATTCATTTTTGTTTCTTTTTCTCTTTTTTTTTTCATTTTTTTACTAACATAAACTGAAAATCAAACTAATGGTACATTACTTTACGATTTCACCAATAATATCCCAACTATGATACTCATTAACGTATAGGAATTCGAATAAAATAAAAACTAATGAAAGTATTAGTACAAGGATATTACGCAAAATACATACTTTCACATTCCCATTGCATCATGCAATTCTCTCGACAAATGACTCTCTAGAAAAGAATCGAACGAAAAACTCACACGCATACAGGAAATACACAGGACACATGTAGCAACTAGCAACCAAAGGTGTAATGAAACATAAACATTTAGTGGTGTAACAAATGAAAAGATAGGCTCAACATGTTATACTAGGGGTATCTTACTCTAAAGATGAGAGTAACAAAATGGTTTATATGAGTGGTCAACTAACCAGTGTAGTTAATTGATAAACGAACATATATAATGACATAGGCCTGTTGGGTGAATCCTAATAATTGTGCCTTTTAAGTTGATTAAAGCCAATTACACCAAGTTTCCTTAATACAATGCTCATTATTATGGTTTCAAATAGATATACCAAGTCAAGTTCTAAAGTCTACATCAATTCACCGGCACACTCATATTTTTTTGGAATTTAGGGTAAAATACTGGAAACGAAAAGGTTTCAATTCTCACAAATGGTATCAAAGGTTGTTATGTGCGGGTTATACTACAAATGATCTACGAAAAACATGTAAACTTTTTTAAATTTTAGCCTATTTTTAGTTATTTTCGTAGAATAGGACAAGTAAAATTCTTATTCTAGCTACCTCCCCCACTTGAATTGTACAATGCCCTCGTTGTACAAATGAATACATAAAATTAATGAGGGTAGAATCAGAAACGGAAAACTCCCCTAAGATTGCTCGGAATGATCCTCCATGGTAAGAATGTGAGCAACTTTTTCTTCTTTTGTCCTCGATCCTAGCACTAAAAGCTCTCCACATAAAAAATATCATATCTTCTATAATTATATCTTCTTCTCCTCTTAAAACAATTTTCTCCTCATAATATTTCTTTAATCGGTGTCCATTACCCTTGAAACTTTCCGTTCACCTTGTGATATTTCTATAGTCCCGTATGGGTAGATTTTTCTAACCACATAAGGTCCAGTCCATCTGGATTTTAGCTTTCCTGAGTACATCTTTAAACGAGAGTTAAATAACAACACCTTTTCTCCTATGTCAAAATTCTTATTTCCTTGCAATTTTGCATCATGCTATTTTTAGTTCTTTCTTTATATATACGATTATTTTCATATGTTGTAGTTCTTAGCTCATCTAACTCATTTATTTTCATAAAACGATTCTTTCCAGCCTTGGATAAATCCATATTACAATTTCTTAATACCCAATACGCTTTATGCTCAATTTCAACTAGCAAATGACATGCCTTTCCATACACCACCTGATAAGGTGTGGTTCCTGTTGGATTTTTAAATGCAGTTCTGAATGCCCATAAGGCATCATCAAGCTTTTCATACCAATCCTTTCTATTGTTATAAGCAGATCGTTCTAAGATGCGTTTTATAGCTCTATTGGTGACTTCGGTTTGTCCATTAAATTGGGGATGATATGCAGTGTAAAGTCTATGCCGAACACAATATTTTTTTAAGGCTTTTTCCATTTGAGCATTACAAAAATGTGTTCCTCTATCGCTGATGAGCGCTCTAGGAACTTCGAATCTAGAGAACAATTTCCTTAAGAATTTTATTACAACACGAGCGTCATTGGTAGGAAGAGCTTGAGCCTCATCCTATTTAGACACATAATCAACTGCCACTAAAATATATCTATTCTTATTTGATTCGAGGAATGGTCCCAAAAAGTCGAGTCCCCAGACATCAAATATTTCGCATAACTGAATGTCTGTTCGTGGCATTTCGCCTTTGGATGTACTGTTTCCTGAGCGTTGGCTTGCATCACAGCTCTTTACAAAAACATCGACGTCCTTGAAGATAGTAGGCCAATAGAATCCACAGGTGAATACTTTCTTGGCAGTAAGGGATGCCCCATGGTGCCCTTCGCTTGGCCCGGAATGACAATGTCTAAGGATGTCATAGATTTCTTTTCCTGCAACACATCTCCTAATAATATTATCCACGTAGTGCTTGAATAAATATGGTTCATCCCAATAATAATTTTTGACATCGGAAAAAACTTTCTTTCTTTGAGGGTATGTCAGATCTGGATTAATGATTTTAGAGACAATGGAATTGACATAGTCTGCGAACCATGGTGAGTCCTCCTCATATGTTTTGATTAGCATAAGGGATTCATCAGGGAATTCATCATTAATCTTTTCTTCGATTAGTGAATCAAGATCAGGGTTTTCAAGCCTTGATAGGTGGTCGGCTGCCATATTTTATTTTACAAACTTGTAGTTTTATTTTACAAATACTTTCTTATGAAAGATATCCAAAACTGTATTCAGAAGCACTTATTTTTAGTCAGCATATAAGCACTTATTTTTAAGTAGAATTAGAAGAAACAGCAATACCAAACACTCTCTTAATATGTTTTCTCTTTTGCTATTTTATGTTGTTAAATGAGTCTTTATGTTACTATATTAGGCTAAGTTTGATTTAATATTGTGTTTCTCACCATATCTTGAGTTTAGATAACAAACTAAAATTAAACTCAAAATACTGTAATCCAGTCAATTCTTTAAAAGAAAAAAAAATCAGATTTAATCACTTTGAATGCATTTTCCATAGGAAGTTAAACATTCACTGCGCATTCAGACCAAGCCTTTTACTTATTTTTTTTTTCATTCTATTATGTTTTGCTATATTTAATATTTATAATTATTGATTTAATTTTAGTTTACATTATTAATACTAGGCAAGTACCTGTGAATAACGACAAAATTTTAAATTGGTATATAATTATAGTTGCAATTTTTTGATTAAGTGTTTTGTGTAACGTTTATGCATATAACGTAAATAATCAAATGTAATTGAAAAATATTGTAACATAAGATAATTCAACTAAAGGAAGAATTTTGAAAAATGTATCAATTAATGTAAAAAAATATTTAGTGAAATAGAAAATGAAACCATTTTTTTTAATCATGTATGATTCAAGCAACATATGATGACTTTTTGTAAATATAAGTCAACTATATTTGGTAGGATATTAAAAATATTGAGATTTAAATTCATCAAAATAACACATTAGAGTTTTCTCAAAATAATTCGTTAACGTACGAATACTTAACGTACAAACTAAACGTTTGTTACCTGTTAGAGTTTTCTCAAAACCCTAATCTACTATATCTACGATTCATAAATACTAAAGTACAACACTTTATACCTAGAGTACAAGTCTTTAAAGCACGTAAACCTAACTTTACTTTACTTCCCGTTACAAGCCCTAAATTTACAATTCTATGATTTTATGTAAATAAAATCAAAAACCTTAATTAACGTGTACTTGATTTTTATAAAAAATAGAAATACACAAGTCTTTCTTGCACATGTACAAGTCCTTAATGCATAGAAACTTAATATTAGTATAAATCTTATTATAAACCTTAGTGTACCTATTGTAAAGCACATAATACAATTCCTTAATGCACAAGCCTTAAATTAGATTTTCTTATAATTTACAAACTTAAAGTACAAGTTCCTAACGCTTGTAGTACAAGTGCTTAAAGCATGAAACCTAAATCTATACTTTTATTATTCTAAACCTAAATAAACATAACTAAACCTAACTAAAGGACTCCAACTAAGGTTACTACACTTCTAAACCTCAAGTACAACATATTATAGCCTAGGTACAAGTATCTTAAGCTTAAAATGCCAACCTTGATCCTTTCTAGTTCGAATGGAACCAAAACATAACAAAACTAACCCTAACTAGTTTCTAAACCAACTAGAACATCAACTAAGCAAATGTATGAGCACAATGTAGCCACTTCACCATGTCCCTTTGATTTTCTACACCTTGGTCCATTTTATCAAGCTATACACATGGATTCTTTTAAAACAATTCAAACCAAAAGGCTAAAATTCAAACAAGTATACACATAGGTGTTCTCTTTTTAACCATTCGAACCAAACCATAAACTTGTGGCTATGGATCAAACAACTTTACACCATGTCACCTTGTTCCTTAACTCCTACGACATTTTCAACAGTTTTGAAAATTTACATTTTTCGGTTTTGCGTTTTACGCGTTTTAAGCCTACGGTTTTAGGTTTTTACGACAATTAAGCACCCCGATAAAACTTATCACTCATTTAATATACTTTTTAGAGTATATTGATATGTTTTAACATTTCTTTGAAGTTTCATATTTTTAGAATACCCGGTTTTAAGTTTCGTGACTTAACGGCTTACAGTTAGCGATTAACGGGACCAAAACTCACTCCGTAACTTATATAATGCCAAGTTTATCCACCTAGTCCCTCCCACTTAAGTATGAAACTGTATATAGTGATTCACCAAGGCCTTGGTGGCTTGGTGAGAGCCATGGAACATTTAGAGCATCATGTGTTACATTAGGAGCCATAGAAAGTCTTAAGGATAAAAATCAACCAAGTATGCATCATGTGGTTCATTCTAGACTATACCTTAGTGTAAACTAACCTCCTCAAGGCTCTATAAATACCCTCCTCCCCTCTCTTAGTCGTTCACTTCACCAACAACATCAAATACTCTTCATTTGATTTCCAAGTTCCAAGTTATACATAGAAGATGAAGGCCTAGTTATTCTCTACATAAAACTAGTGTTACTTTGATGATTCCATGGTTGGATTAAGAGCTGTACAAGGTGATTAGGGCTAAGATTAAAAGGCTTTTAAAAGGGTTATATCAAGGCTAGCAAAGGTTGGCAAGAGTTGTGTTGAAGGATTGGAAGCTAGGGTTTTCGATTGAAGGATTTAGTTAAGTGTTCTAGCTCCTTGTTTCTTGTTTAGTTCTTCACAAGGATTGTAAGTAATCTCCTAGATTTATGTTTGATTACTGTAAATATTAGTATTTAATGTATTTAATATGTTCTATATGCTTATTATATTTGATTATGCTTGGTAAATTGGATTAAAACGCTAAAAACATCGTAAGGACTTTAAACGCAAAACAGTTTCTGGACAGAGGAATGTAAACGGGAAATCTAGACTAGATCAGTGAACCTTAGATCATAAGTAAAAATTTAGGATTATAGTGTTTTGTCTTTTGGTCATTTTTCCGCTTGGCTCACCCCGTAACTCATCCATATGAATAAATTAGTGCCAAAACGATAACAAGTGTGAAAATCTGAGTAACATATTTCAATTGGGTACAACTTATAAAACTTCAATAGAACCCCCTGTTGGTCAAAACATAAAAGTTTTAGATAACATCCTAACTTAAACGTGACAGAAAACCAGGTGTAAAACGAAGTCGTATAGACCTACTTATGGCCATTTCCGCGAGACTGTGAGTTGCTGTAACCAACAGCATGTATATAAAAAGGAAAATTAGTAATTTGACCTTAGTTAAGTAACTTTAGGGGCAGTGGGACCCAAAAATCTGTAAAATTCATTTAAATACCTTTCCGAAGACGTAAAAAACGAGTCATGATCATTTATGGTTTAGAAATAACGGGTAGATTTAGACGAAAAAACTTAAATAAACGAAAATCCCAAACTAGACTTAAACACTTATACAACTTTACAAACATTAAGTATCCAAGCATAATTAATGTAATAACTATATAAGGCATGTTTATACATTCATTCTTTATTTTCGAACCTAAGACATAACATCATATTCTAGGTTGTGCGTATAGGTTTCCCCGGCTTATCCATCGAATCCTTTATACGTTTTGATATCATTAGTTCAAGGTGAGTTTCATAGCCCCTACTTTTATACGTTTTGAAGTATTTTTGGGGGAGATACATGCTCAACTAGTTTCATTTACTTTCACAAGTACTCTAAACTTTTACGGCTTACCGTGAGTCATAGCCCCACTTTTACTTGTTCAATTACTTTATAAACTCTTTGGGGGAGATACATGCTCAAATACTTGCTTTGACTTCCACAAATACTCAAAACATTTTTACTCTTATGTTACGCTATACTTTTTACACTTTTGGACATGAAGTGTAGTTACGATATGTGCCTTAATGTGTTACACTTATTCTTATACGCTTTATTCTTTAGCAACTGTTTAACTCCTGGATGGAGCCGTTGGAGAGGTATTGATAGTACTATCGGGCTGACGCCCCCCACCCTTGGTCCCAGATTCATGGCCTTGGGTGAATATAATCCAGTATTCTTGTGTAAACTTACGTAAACTTGTCATGAGGTTCAGTTCACTCACATATATCGTATACACATATGTCCTACTCATATATACTATATTTTAGTAGTTGGTTGTGAACACATAGGTTGCAAGTTTTGTATGGGCGGAACTTGGAACTGAATGAATTTACAATACCTTTGCTGTGGGAACATTATTTGAAGGCTTTACAATTTAACTAAACTCTATGAACTCACCAACCTTTGTGTTGACACTTTTTAGCATGTTTATCTCAGGTTAGTAAGGCGATAGCGGATGCATGGATCATAGAGTCATTTGCATGCTTTGGAGACTTATGCTTTTATCCTTTACCATTCGATACATTTTGAAAACATTTATGTAGTCATATACTTTGGGACCTCTTGTAATAACTCTGATTTAAATAATTCAAATGACAACTTTTCAAAACGTCTCATTTAGAGGTCATTTTCTATACCTTGTGCTTTATGTTAAGAAGTAGCACCCCATTGACACTATCGTTCCGCTGCAATATTTTGGGGGTGTTACAGAATGGTATCAGAGCCTTGGTTATAAAGAACTAGGCTGCATTTAAGAGCCTAGAGTATAACTTCTTTATACGTTGAGACCTTCCTTTCTATCGCCTTGCACACTTTAAACTTTTCGTGATTAGTACCTAAAGAAGACTTTTATAGTTGAACACCAAACATCATATAAGTCGATTAGTCCAAGCATTGCATTGTTACTCCTAAATTATACATAGCCTGCGCACCTATGTCTAATTTAGGAAGAATCATGCAATGAAGGGAGTAGTAGTCTCATATGTGTAAGCAACTCCATAATCGAGCCAAATTTTCAAAAGACCTCCTTCATACCACTTGTTTCCCAGCTTGATCTAAGTGACAGTTCTTGTTTGATGAGTTGCGAAGATCAAGCTAGAATCAAGTTGTTACTCAACCGATTTAGCCTAATCCCATGACAGTTCCGGTCTGATGAGTTGTGGGATTAAGTAAAAATCGGTTACCCAAAGGTATTTTGAAGGTGATGCTCGAGAATGGGAAAGTTTTCCTCATCAAACCTAGACCAATACAGGGTAATCTAGCTTTAGCAATTGAAGGAAAAAACCCAAACCCTGGAATCCATAACAGTCCGCCTCATGGTCGAGCATTCTATTTGGGTCATTCGGATGCAGCTCACGCATAATGGGTACGCTTTCCCTAGACAATTAGTATTCTACCATATTATTCAATTTCGGTAAAACTTAGCTTTGCCCTACAGGATTCATGCCTCTATTAGATAAGAAACCTAGATACATAAGCTTTGACATAATTACTTTAACTATACACATCGACTATTCGTCAACATCATTTCAACATCTAACACAGACTGAATCCCGGGACGAGATTCCATTTAAGGGGGTGAGATTGTAACCACCGGTAAATTTCCACTTGCACTAAACTAATACACATTCTAAATAAAGAATACTTATCCATTTTCAACGTATAATTTTTTAAAGATTAAACGTTATCAGTTTATCTGATCACAACAACAAAGTAATGTGACGTAACTCACATTCCTAATAAACGTGCTCACCAACACCAACATGCTTTATATTTATTTCAAGTAAACATTCTTTATATGTCAAGTATAAAAGTTTTCAACTTCTATTTACCACTTTACGTTAATTCGTTAACGTACGACTACTTAACGTATAAATTAAATGTTTGTTACCTATTAGAGTTTTCTTAAAACCCTAATCTACTATATCTACGATTTTACACAATTAGATCATAAATACTAAAGCATAACATTTTATACCTATAGTACAAGTCTTTAAAGCACGGAAACCTAACTTTACTTTACTTCCTGTTACAAGCCTTAAATTTACAATTCTATGATTTTATGTAAATAAAATCACAAACCTTAATTAATATGTACTTGATTTTATAAAAAAATAAAAATGTACAAGTCTGTCTTGCACATTTACAAGTCCTTAATGCATAGAAACTTAATATTAGTATAAATCTTATTATAAACCTTAGTGTACCTATTTTAAAGAACATAATACAATTCCTTAATGCACAAGCCTTAAATTAGATTTTCTTATAATTTACAAACTTAAAGTACAAGTCCTTAATGCTTGTAGTACAAGTGCTTAAAGCATGAAACCTAATATACTTTTATTATTCTAAACCTAAATAAACATAACTAAACATAACTAAAGGACTCCAAATAAGGTTACTACACTTCTAAATCTCAAGTACAACATATTATAGCCTAGGTACAAGTATCTTAAGCCTAAAAATGCCACCCTTGATCCTATCTAGTTCGAATGGAACCAAAACATAACCAAACTAACCCTAACTAGTTTCTAAACCAACTAGAACATCAACTAAGCAAATGTATGAGCACAATGTAGCCACATCACCATGTCCCTTTGATTTTCTACACCTTGGTCCATTTTATCAAGCTATACACATGGATTCTTTTAAAACCATTCAAACCAAAAGGCAAAAATTTGAACAAGTATACACATAGGTGTTCTCTTTTTAACCATTCGAACCAAACCCTAACCTTGTGGTTATGGATCAAACAACTTTACACCATGTCACCTTGTTCCTTAACTCCTACGACATTTTCAAGAGTTTTGGAAATTTACACTTTTCTGGTTTTGCGTTTTAAACCTACGGTTTTATATTTTTACGATAATTAAGCACCCTGATAAAACTTATCACTCATTTAATATCCTTTTTAGAGTATATTGATGTGTTTTAACATTTCTTAGAAGTTTCATATTTTTAGGATACCCGGTTTTAAGTTTCGTGACTTAACGGCATACAGTTAGCGATTAACGGGACCAAAACTCACTCCGTAACTTATATGATACCAAGTTTATCCACCTAGTCCCTCCCGCTTAAGTATGAACGTGTATATAGTGATTCACCAAAGCCTTGGTGGCTTGGTGAGAGCCATAGAAAATTTAGAGCATCATGTGTTACATTAGGAGCCATATAAAGTCTTAAGGCTAAAAATCAACCAAATATGCATCATGTGGTTCATTCTAGACCATACCTTAGTGTAAACTAACCTGATCAAGGCTCTATAAATACACTCCTCCCTTTTCTTAGTCGTTCACTTCACCAACAACATCAAACACTCTTCATTTGATTTCCATGTTCCAAGTTATACATAGAAGATGAAGGCCTAGTTATTCTCTACATAAAACTAGTGTTACTTTGATGATTCCATGGTTGGATTAAGAGCTATACAAGGTGATTAGGGCTAAGATTAAAAGGATTTTACAAGGGTTATATCAAGGCTAGCAAAGGTTTGCAGGAGTTGTGTTAAAGGATTGGAAGTTAGGGTTTTCGATTGAAAGATTTAGTTTAGTGTTCTAGTTCCTTGTTTCTTGTTTAGTTCTTCACAAGGATTGTAAGTAAACTCCTAGATTTACCTTTGATTACTGTAAATATTAGTATTTAATATGTTCTATATGCTTATTATATTTGATTATGCTTGGTAAATTGGATTAAAACGCTAGAAACATCGTAAGGACTTTAAACGCAAAATAGTTTCTGGACAGAGGGCTGTAAACAGGCAATCTGGGCTAGATCAATGAACCTTTGATCAAAAGTAAAAATATAATATTATAGTGCTTTGTCTTGTGGTCATTTTTCCGCTTGGCTCACCCCGTAACTCATCCGTATGAATAAGTTAGAGCCAAAACGGTAACAAGTGTCAAAATCTGAGTAACATATTTCAATCAGGTAAAAGTTATAAAAATTAACTAGAACCCCCTATTGGTCTAAACATAAAAGTTTTAGCTAACATCCTAAGTTAAACGTGGCCGAAAACCGGGCGTAAAATGGAGTCGTATAGACCTACTTATGGCCATTTCCGCGAGACTGTGAGTTGCTGTAACCAACAGCATGTATATAAAAAGGTAAATTAGTAATTTGACCTTAGTTAAGTAACTTTAGGGGCAGTGGGACCCACAAATCTATAAAGTTAATTTAAATACCTTTCTGAAGACGTAAAAACTGAGTCGTGATCATTTACGGTTTAGAAATAACGGGTAGATTTAGACAAAAAAACTTAAATAAACGAAAATCCCAAACTAGACTTAAACACTTATATAACTTTACAAACATTAAGTATCCAAGCATAATTAATGTAATAACTATATAAGGCATGTTTATATATTCACTTCGTTGTTTTAGAACCTAAGACATAACATCATATTCTAGGTTGCGCGTAGAGGTTTCCCCGGCTTATCCATCAAATCCTTTATACGTTTTGATATAATTAGTTCAAGGTGAGTTTCATAGCCCCTACTTTTATACGTTTTGAATTATTTTTGGGAGAGATACATGCTCAACTAATTTCATTTACTTTTACAAGTACTCTAAACATTTACGGCTTACCGTGAGTCATAGCCCCACTTTTACTTGTTTGATTACTTTATAAACTCTTTGGGGGAGATACATGCTCAAATACTTGCTTTAACTTTCCCAAATACTCAAAACATTTTTACTCTTATGTTACGCTATACTTTTTACACTTTTGGACATGAAGTGTAGTTACGATATGTTCCTTAATGTGTTACACTCATTCTTATACGCTTTATTCTTTAGCAACTGTTTAACTCCTGGATGGAGGCGTTGGCGCGGTACTGATAGTACTATCGGGCTGACACCCCCACCCTTGGTCCCAGATTCATGGCCTTGGGTGAATATAATCCAGTATTCTTGTGTAAACTTGTCATAAGGTTCAGTTGGCTGTTATTCATTACATTAAGTACTCACATATATGGTATACACATATGTCCTACTCATACTATATTTTAGCAGTGGGGTGTGAACACATAGGTTGCAAGTTTTGTATGGGCGGAACTTGGAACTGAATGGATTTACAATACCTTTGCTGTGGGAACATTATTTGAAGGCTATACAATTTAACTAAACTCTATGAATTCACCAACCTTTGTGTTGACATTTTTTAGCATGTTTATCTCAGGTTAGTAAGACGATAGCGGATGCATGGATCATAGAGTCATTTGCATGCTTTGGAGACTTATGCTTTTATCCTTTACCATTCGATACATTTTGAAAACATTTATGTAGTCATATACTTTGGGAACTCTTGTAATAACTCTGATTTAAATAATTCGAATGGTAACTTTTCAAAACGTCTCATTTAGAGGTCGTTTTCTATACCTTGTGCTTTATATTAAGAAGTAGCACCCCATTGACACTATCGTTCCGCTGCGATATTTTGGGGGTGTTACACACCTCGATACCGCCAATACTGTAGCCTAATATGCCCACTCCAAACGCCACCACCCATCCCATGGTCAGACGTGCTAAATCCGGTATTTCTAAACCTCTCAAGCGTATGAATTGTCATGTCACCACCGTGTCTCCTCTTCCTCGTTCCCATGTTCATGCTCTTTATGATTCTTAATGAAAACAAGCTATGTCAGATGAATATCATTCATTAATTACTAACGGTGCGTGGGTGTGTGACACGTTGAATTCTGTTGATGAACCCATCAAAATATTGAATCATGAAATCAGTGACTTAAGCCAAGTCACATTCCTGTTGTTATAACTTGTTGGAAATCCTGAAACAATGCCAAACTTACGTGGAAACGTGAGGATGAAATCAAGCGAAACTATCCTTATCCCCTTTCAACCCTAACGGGTAAATTGAACTGAAACCTGAGACGGGTTTTCTTCTGAGGCTGGGAGTCTGTGATAACCCGGTAATTTTTAGACTTAGTTATCACCAATGCGTTGCGATTAAACATGATAACTGAGAACTAGAAAACAGTTTAGATTATACGAGACTTGAATGTGGAATATTGTTATTTGATACGTGTAATTTGCCCCGTAGAACTTGAGTTTGAGCACAACGTGAGTCGGTACAATTCAACCTAATAATACGAGAAATAATGATTTTAACGCGATAACACAAACATAGACGTATTTATAGTCATATTTAATGGAAAAATAATTTTAAAAATGTCGACGCAAATTAGACGTCGCACGAGCATTTTTGCTACACTAAACGAGCCCGAGAATCATTTTGTCCAAATATTACAAAAACTGCACTTTTGGCCCCTTCGATTTAAATACAGCCGTGCCCCCTAACTTTTACACACTTGGAAAACCCGGCCCCCCTAAGGTAATATAACCCTTACGTCACCTCCCCACTCCCTCACTTCCACAAACCCTAATATCACATCCCTCGTACTCCACCATTTGCAGCCGCCACCACCTCAACCTCCATCGCCACCCATCACCTCCCTCCACCACCGTAAAAATAACATCAAATCACCATCACCACACCACCTACGTCACAGATCCGTAATGTACGCGCCCTTATCCATCACCACCGCCACCATACGCGCCACCTTTCTGATTTATTTTGTGTGAAGCGTGTAGATCCGATGGTATAAAAGGTGAGACACACCATTTTACACTCGTGTGACACGGTGTGAGTTGAAACTCGTTTCGAACGAGTGGGTTTTGTTGTTTTACGGTTTGTTCGGGTTTGAAACAAGTGGGAAACGAATTTAAAACATAACAAAAACTTGTAAAAATGTTTGGTATCGATCTTGTGGTTACGATATAGTGTTGAGTCGTGTGTTTGGTTTGCTAACTTAAAGATAAGATCAACCCGAGCTTAATTCGAGCTTATGTTATTTTTAGTGTTAGTTATGTTTGTTTATATGTTTATTTTGATCCGTTTGGTTCATGATGGCTCACGGTTAAGTGTAGCCGAGACCCTATTGGTCTCGGAAAAGTTATAGCTTGGTCCGAATGGTTTGTTGCACGGCGTAACTATTTAGCCGAGACCTTTTGGTCTCGGTGAGGCTAAGTTATTTTTTTGATTGATTATTGTGACTTACGAATTTGAGGTTGGTTGAAACATTGGGACTTGAGCCGTAGGATAGCTGGCTGAGAATAATTATTGTTGACTTGATACTTGCGACTTGTTACGAATATGATGTTATGGCAAACGAGTGTTAGCCGAGACCTCATGGTCTCGGTGCGACCTTGAGGTGCCCAAAGTTTGACTATTAATTGGACTTGTTAATACATGGGACTTGTTGACTATTTTGACCTAGCTTATAGCCGCGAGACTTGGTCGGAAATGTGACTCGATACGTTACTTAAATCTCTTGAAGTGTTTCCAAAACAAAGATAAAAGGGAAAACTAAAAACGGCAAAATAAATAACAATTAATTTGTTATTTAATATATATAAGTAAAAAGAAGATACATAGTTTTGGATAAAATAAGTTGGGAAATAACAAAAAATGCGAGATTACGGGAACGTATCGAGGCACATTTGCCTTAGTATAATTTTTATTGCCATTTGTGGGTTTTTAAAGTTATGGATTGGTCAAACGTTAATAAACTCGACCGACATGGTTACCGGACTTATTGGGATGAAAAGCTCAGAAAAGGCCCAATAAATACGTTGGAAGAAATTTATTTGTGCGTAATCCATCCCATAGACTTATCATTTTTGGGATGTGAGGGTTTAGCATGGGATTAATAAGTTAGACGAATGAAATGTTGGGCTTACCGAGTTAGCATACTCGGTAAGGACCCAACGATTTGTCCAGATACCTTATTAAACTTTTAAGCTTAATCAATTAACCTTGAATTTTGATATGATGAATTGATTGTTAGTCGAATTAATTGGGAAATTGCAACACCAAACTTGATATATATATTGGAATGGAAATTAATTAATTCACTTGACTTGGAACGTTCTACGAACGACTAAGTCATGATGAGTTTTTGGTTAAATAAGACAAATATGTTGCATGAAACATAATGGGATTATAACCGACGACTACCAATCCTTTCAACTACTTGGTGTGTTTGTTATGTGTGATCCTTGTGAGTCATTTCCTTCGTCACTTCCTGACTTTTGTCATGCTTTCCTCGACGATCCCGTTAACGTCACTCGTTTTGGCGTGTGTACACTTTAGTCAACGTCTTTTCACCACTTCACGAACGTTGATACCAAACACTAATAAACGGATATACCAAGAATATTTTGGAAGCGAAATTGGAATAATACTTGGGAATGGGAATAGTTAACTTTTGGAAACTTTTACGCTTTTTGGATATACGTTAAGACAAGTTTTATATTATTTAGTTGTGCCGAGTCAGTTGTGTCGTGTTGTACTTGTTGCTGTTGGGCTATACCGCTCTTGAGCTGTTGTGCTGTACTACTTTTTGGTTTATTGTGCTATCCTGCTCCTGATATTATCGTTTTATTGCATTGCTGGACTGAGGTGAGTTTCATAGTCCCACTTTACTTATAACTGTTTACTGAAACCTTGGGGTGAGAAAACATGCAAAACTGTTTTGACGAACCTACTACTGCTTTTTGATTTGCTATAACTTGTTGACTGGCTAATGTTAGATATATGCAACTGATATTTGTCTTAGACCAGCGTAGCAATATAACCTTTTTATGCTTTGCTATAACCCGTTAACTGGCTAAGGTCAGATATACCTAGGGCCCTACTGCGACTGTCAATATGAGAGAGGGCTATTGTGCTCTATCATATTGATATTGGATTACTTGTGCTTGTTGATGTTATGTGGAATACGTGATTTATATTTAACTTAGTCCAGTGTAGCAAATTACTTAATAGGTCCACTGATACATACTGCTTAAACCTATGAACTTACCAGTGTTAGCTGACCTTTTTAGCATGTTTTCTCACGTAATTAGTGCTGATGTTATGGATATACTACTTTTTTGGAGGCTTGGCAAATGGGCATGGTTAAAGGATCAATTGGCAACTATGATAAACTGTTGGGACATACTGTTATGTTTTATTTTGGCTTACTTACGTACTTTTGGGATAACTGTAAACTTTGAATATTTGGTTGGAATATTTTATTTATAGATGATGTATTTCCGTTACCTATGCTTGTGTTGTGTACCAATCCCAGTAGCACCCCGAAACTTTGATTAAGTCTTCCGCTGTACTAAATTTTGGGGGTGTTACACTCACTCCCTAACTCAAATAAGCTAAAGAATAGGACTAAGTAATCTTCACCAATAATAGAACACCAAAAAGGGGGACAAAATCACCAATGCACATCCAAATCCATGAAAGAGACACCAATGATTGCTCAATTCCCTAATCTTAGTAAGCTAAAGGTTAGGATGAAGAATGAATAAGGGTAGGATAAGGCAGGGGAAACATTTATAATTGGTGTAAATAGAAAATGAACAAAACAAATTGATTAAGTTCGACACAACCAATTGCTACTAGCTACTACCTTACCACAAACCCGAAAGAGACATTTATCATTAACTAACTCAAGCTTTAACATGGCAAAAACATGCTTTAATGATACGCGAATAAGACTCAAATATACCTCGATCAACATCATCAACAATGAAACATACCAAGTTAGCTATCCCAAATTACCAACTCCCATAAGATCCCAAAATATACAATACAATAATGACAAATTTACGGCCACTGTACACTAAAATAAGTGGTTTATATTACGTACCACTTAAACCAAATCCTGGAAATTCACATTCATTTTTGTTTCTTTTTCTCTTTTTTTTTCATTTTTTTACTAACATAAACTGAAAATCAAACTAATGGTACATTACTTTACGATTTCACCAATAATATCCCATCTATGATACTCATTAACGTATAGGAATTTGAATAAAATAAAAACTAATGAAAGTAGTAGTACAAGGATATTACGCAAAATACATACTTTCACATTCCCATTGCATCATGCAATTCTCCCGACAAATGTCTCTCTAGAAAAGAATCGAACGAAAAATTCACACGAACACAGGAAATACACGGGACACATGTAGCAACTAGCAACCAAAGGTGTAACGAAACATAAACATTTAGTGGTGTAACAAATGAAAAGATAGGCTCAACATGTTATACTGGGGGTATCTTATTCTAAAGATGAGAGTAACAAAATGGTTTATACGGGTGGTCAACTAACTAGTGTAGTTAGTTGATAAATGAACATATATAATGACATGGGCCTGTTGGGTGAATCCTAATAATTGTGCCTTTTAAGTTGATTAAAGCCAATTACACCAAGTTTCCTTAATACAATGCTCATTATTATGGTTTCAAATAGATATACCAAGCCAAGTTCTAAAGTCTACATCATTTCACCGGAACACTCATATTTTTATGGAATTTGGGGTAAAATAGTGGAAACGGAAAGGTTTCAATTCTCACATATGGTATCAAAGGTTGTTATGTGCGGGTTATACTACTAATGATCTACGAAAAACATGTCAATTTTTTTAAATTTTAGCATATTTTTAGTTATTTTCGTAGAATAGGACAAGTAAAATTCTAATTCTAGCTACCTCCCCCACTTGAACTGTACAATGCCCTCGTTGTACAAATGAATACATAAAATTAATGAGGGTAGAATCAGAAACTAAAAACTCCCCTAAGATTGCTCGGAATGATCCTCCATGGTAAGAATGTGAGCAACTTTTTCTTCTTTTGTCCTCGATCCTAGCACTAAAAGCGCTCCACATAAAAATATCATATCTTCTAGAATTATATCTTCTTCTCCTCTTAAAACAATTATCTCCTCATAATATTTCTTCAATCGATGTCCATTAACCTTGAAACTTTCCCCTTCACCTTGTGATATTTCTATAGTCCCGTATGGGTAGATTTTTCTAACCACATAAGGTCCAGTCCATCTAGATTTTAGCTTTCCTGAGTACATCTTTAAACGAGAGTTAAATAACAACACCTTTTCTCCTACGTCAAAATTCTTATTTCCTTGCAATTTTGCATCATGCCATTTTTAGTTCTTTCTTGATATATACGATTATTTTCATATGTTGTAGTTCTTAGCTCATCTAACTCGTTTATTTGCATAAAACGATTCTTTCCAGCCTTGGATAAATCCATATTACAATTTCTTAATACCCAATATGCTTTATGCTCGATTTCAACTCGCGAATGACATGCCTTTCCATACACCATTTGATAAGGTGTGGTTCCTGTTGGATTTTTAAATGCAGTTCTGAATGCCCATAAGGCATCATCAAGCTTTTCAGACCAATCCTTTCTATTGTTATAAACAGATCGTTCTAAGATGCGTTTTATAGCTCTATTGGTGACTTCGGTTTGTCTATTAGATAGGGGATGATATGTAGTGGAATGTCTATGCTGAACACCGTATTTTTTAAGGCTTTTTCCATTTAAGCATTACAAAAATGCGTTCCTCTGTCGCCGATGAGCGCTCTAGGAACTTCGAATCTAGAGAACAATTTCCTTAAGAATTTTATTACAACACGAGTGTCATTGGTAGGAAGAGCTTGAGCCTCAACCTATTTTGACGCATAATCAACTGCCACTAAAACATATCTATTCTTATTTGATTCGGGGAATGGTCCCATAAAGTCGAGTCCCCAGACATCAAATATTTTGCAGAACTGAATGTCTGTTCGTGGCATTTCGCCTTTGGATGTACTGTTTCCTGAGCGTTGGCATGCATCACAGCTCTTTACAAAAACATCGGCGTCCTTGAAGATAGTAGGCCAATAGAATCCACATGTGAATACTTTCTTGGCAGTAAGGCATGCCCCATGGTGCCCTTTGCTTGGACCGAAATGACAATGTCTAAGGATGTCATAGATTTCTTTTCCTGCAACACATCTCCTAATAATATTATCCGCGCAGTGCTTGAATAAATATGGTTCGTCCCAATAATAATGTTTGACTTCGGAAAAAAATTTATTTCTTTGAGGGTATGTCAGATCTGGATTAATGATTTTAGAGACAATGAAATTGACATAGTCGGCGAACCATGGTGAGTCCTCCTCATATGTTTTGATTAGCATAAGGGATTCATCAGGGAATTCATCATTAATATTTTCTTCGATTAGTGAATCAAGATCAGGGTTTTCAAGCCTTGATAGGTGGTCGGCTCCTATATTTTATTTTACAAACTTGTAGTTTTATTTTACAAGTACTTTCTTATGAAAGATATCCAAAAACTGTATTCAGAAGCGCTTATTTTTAGTCAGCATATAAGCACTTATTTTTAAGCAGAAGCAGAAGGAACATCAATACCAAACACACTCTTAATACGTTTTCTCTTTTGCAATTTTATGTTGTTAAATGAGTCTTTATGTTACTATATTAGGCTAAGTTTGATTTAATATTATGTTTCTCACTATATCTTGAGTTTAGATAACAAACTAAAATTAAACTCAAAATACTGTAATCAGTCAATTCTTTAAAAGAAAAAAAAATCAAATTTAATCACTTTGAATGCATTTTCCATAGGAAGTTAAACATTCAATGCGCATTTATTAATACTAGGCGAGTACATGTGAATAACGACGAAATTTTAAATTGGCATATAATTATAGTTGCAATATTTTGATTAAGTGTTTTGTGTAACGTTTATGCATATAACGTAAATAATCAAATGTAAATTAAAAATATTGTAACATAAGATAATTCAACTAAAGGAAGAATTTTAAAAAATGTATCAATTAACGTAAAAAAAAATATTTAATAAAATGGAAAATGAAACCAATTTTTTTTAATCATGTATGAGTCGAGCAACATATGATGACTTTTTGTAAATATAAGTCAGCTATATTTGGTAGGATATTAAAAATATTGAGATTTAAAACCATCAAAATTACACATTAAGATTAAAAGAGTATTTTGGACATAACACATTACTCGTTTTTAAGTTTTTTTAAAGCTTCTTTTAAGTTTTAAGAAAAAACATTTCCTCTTTATATATAGTTAAGATAAATAAATACCAACTGTAATTTCTTCAACACTTTATTATTAGCATCAAAATGATATCACATTTACTTCTGTATATTCATATAATAATCATCTTTACTCTAATGTAATATTTTTTATTACAATCACAATTTCTCACGATTATAAAGCCAACCACAGTTCCATATTTGACAATACCACAATTCCAAATCCTCTCATGGCCTCACCAACACGATCTACACCACCAACAATCGTTGTATCCAACACCATAAGATCAAGTGGTTTTGAGTTCGAGCCACCTATTCATGCTCAATCAACTCAGATGGGAATAGGCCCCGTAACTTTTCCATTTTTAACAAGTGGCGGGTTACCAGGCTCCCACCACCTTCTACCGCCTTTCATCACCTATGGAAGATGCTATAAAAATCACAGGTCTAGAACTAGTAATGTTATTGTTCTTGATGGATGTGGGGAGTTCATGCCACTGCACAATGCGACTGATCCAAATGATCCTTCTTTCTTCATATGTGATGCATGTGGTTGCCATCGCAGCTTCCATCGGGAACATATGATCATGCCGCCGATGCAACCCGTTCGTAATTTTATGGACTACCCGTGTCCTTCAGGAGGAAGCCATGATGCACCCTCCCCAATCCCAGTTTCTTCATCCGACTACCCTCCACCACCACTTCCTCACATGTTTTGGGCGTTAAATCCAAATGGCTTACCACCACAACAACATATAAACAACAACAACACCAACAACAACAACAACCACAACCATGTAGGTTCATGTTCAAATCGAAACAAGGATAAACGTCCTCGCTCAAAGTTCTCTGTAGAACAAACGGAGAAGATGCTTGATCTCGCAGGAAGAATTGGATGGAAGATTCAAAAGAACAATGATGAGATGGTTATGCTTTTTTGTAATGCAATTGGGGTTCCCAAAAGTACTTTCAAAATTTGGATCCACAACAACAAAAATAAGCATGTTAAAAGAAACAATGGCGTGAATGGATCACCTTCATCCTCTTAGATAAGCATGCATGCATAGCTATCTAGCTTGGTAAAGGGTAGTAAGATACAAATGCGGTAACGTTGAAGGATCTTATGTTTAAACAAACATGTAATAATAAGTGAACTATAAACAAATGTAATGTTTTAACATTACATATGATAATATTTCATGGTTGTATTTTCATTAAGTTTCTTTTTTTGTTTTATTTAAGTGTCAATTCATTTTTATACATAATACATCTTACAAAATAGGCACAATGTTCAATGTTTAAAAAAAATAATAAAAAAAAAAAAGGTTGTATATTTAAACAATTTAACCAAATATTATGATATAGCTAAAATTTATTCCATTCATAAAACTTAATTCTTACTTTTTTCTGTTACGTAATAAAGTTTTAGGTATCAATAAGTGTTATAAATCGATATCTTTTTTTCTTACTACACAATGATATATTTTCAGTTTTGGAATTTTGTTTTTGTGTTTTGGGTGATGCATAAATATAGAATTGTGTGGATATTTAAAAGATAATATGGCATTGGTAAACCTATCACTTATAACGAAGGTATCCTACGGAAATTTTGTATTGTGTCCAAAAAATGAAGTATCACTAGAAATCAGACTAACTGCATGAATAGATAACTAGTTTCACCCTAATTTATATCACTCGTTTTCTTGAAGTTCACATGAATTAAACTACCGACAACAATTTAATAAAAGTAACTAAAATATTGAGTAAACCAAACTTTCTATCTCTGAAAAATTTATGCAAACCGATATTAATATGTTTATGTTTTATCCGTAAACCTTAATTGATACTTTTTGTTCATTACACAATAAAGTTTTAAGGTACCATTATTGTCATTAAATATTATCATTTTTTCTTATTAAATAATGATATATTTCCGGTTCCTACTTTTTCTTTGTGTTTTTGGTGTCACACTGCTATAGTAAATATATCACTTATAGCAAAGATATTCTATAGGGTTTTGCGTTGTGTAAAAAATGTAACACCCCAAAATCGGTTTTTAGGTATTTAATTACTAGAATGTCATTGGATAAGTTTGACCAAGACTTTTATATGTTTAAATACTAATAGGATTGGTTAGTCAATAAATGGTATTTCGGATAAGTACATAATAGTGCTGAAAATAGTGTAGGACCTGTATCAGCATTGATATGGTGTATCCCAGGATGTGGATACGGCGCGTATCCTAGAAAAGGGATATGGCGTATCGACACAGTATTAACATAAATTACTAATTTGCCCTTTTGGTCTAATCACCCCATAAAAATACAGAATTTAATCCCAAAGTCACACGTGTGACTTGGCACGTGTCATGGTTATATCTTGAGGGCAAAAGTAAGCTAGCACCTTCATTAGCTTAAGCTTATCAGGATGAATTAGAGACTTGTTGTTGTGGTTTTGGTGTACTCCTACCATCATTTAAGAGTTAGAATCAATCTCCATAAAGGTTAGTATGTTACTAACGCCCTAAATCAAGTTTATGCTAATTTAGGGCTGTTGAGACCAAATTGGGATTTCATCACATAATCAAGATATGATCATTTGATGATTAAGGATGGAAATTGAGTATGTTTATGGGTTATATAAACCCTTGTTAATTGTGTTGCATTATTGTGATAATAGGTGTTGATGATTCTTGGTTAGAATTCAAGTGGTGATGTTGTTATGCAAATACTCACACACACACACAATGGTTGCAGGTACGAAAATTTGAGCTAATTTAGGGATTTTTGATTTAGGTTGTTGGAGTTTTTGGGGTTGTGGTGGGAATGATGAGTAGAATGCCTGATTATGCTTGCTATATCATTATTGTTTGAATCACAGTTCTTGAGTTTGGTTTTCTTGATTTCGCTTTTGTCTCATATTCTTACGCTGAATGTATTTCGTATATTTTCAGGTATGTACACTTTCTAGATAGTAACTGGAGTCATAGTTGTGAGTTTGCAGCAAAGCTATATCAGGTAGTGTGAATGTTATATTTGGTTTTAATGGTGCTGGGATAAATCTAAATGAGTGGTCTTGGTTTGGTTGTTTTGATGTTTTAGGGATCCAGGTTCAGCTGCTTATTAGTGGCCGGTTACAAATTAAGGGTATGTTTATTGTTGTTGCTTATTTGTCTGAGTTTGATGATGTTTTGAGTGTGTAAGGTTTTGGAAAGGATATATTGCATGTGGTGGTTGTAAACTGTTGGGACCTACTGTTATGTTTTATTTGGGCTTACTTACGTACTTTTGGGATAACTGTAAACTTTGAATATTTGGTTGGAATATTTTATTTATAGATGATGTATTTCCGTTACCTATGCTTGTGTTGTGTACCAATCCCACTAGCACCCCGAAACTTTAGCTAAGTTTTCGGTTATACCAAATTTTGAGGGTGTTACACTCACTCCCTAACTCGAATAAGCTAAAGAATAGGACTAAGTAATCTTTACCAATAATAGTACACCAAAAAGGGCGGCAAAATCACTAATGCACATCCAAATCCATGAATGAGACACCAATGATTGCTCAATTCCCTAATCATAGTAAGCTAAAGGTTAGGATGAAGAATGAATAAGGGTAGGATAAGGCATGGGAAACATTTATAATTGGTGTAAATAGAAAATGAACAAAACAAATTGATTAAGTTCGACACAACCAATTGCTACTAGCTACTACCTTACCACAAACCCGAAAGAGACATTTATCATTAACTAACTCAAGCTTTAACATGGGAAAAACACGCTTTAACGATACGAGAATAAGACTCAAATATACCTCGATCAACATCATCAACAATGAAACATGCCAAGTTGGCTATCCCAAATTACCAACTCCCACAAGATCCCAAAATTTACAATACAATAGTGACAAAGATACGGCCACTGTACAATAAAATAAGTGGTTTATATTACGTACCACTTAAACCAAATACTGGAAATTCACATTCATTTTTGTTTCTTTTTCACTTTTTTTTTCATTTTTTTACTAACATAAACTGAAAATCAAACTAATGGTATATTACTTTACGATTTCACCAATAATATCCCAACTATGATACTCATTAACGTATAGGAATTCGAATAAAATAAAAGCTAATGAAAGTATTAGTACAAGGATATTACGCAAAATACATACTTTCACATTCCCATTGCATCATGCAATTCTCTCGACAAATGACTCTCTAGAAAAGAATCGAACGAAAAACTCACACGAATACAGGAAATACACGGGACACATGTAGCAACTAGCAACCAAAGGTGTAATGAAACATAAACATTTAGTGGTGTAACAAATGAAAAGATAGGCTCAACATGTTATACTAGGGGTATCTTACTCTAAAGATGAGAGTAACAAAATGGTTTATATGAGTGGTCAACTAACCAGTGTAGTTAGTTGATAAACGAACATATATAATGACATAGGCCTGTTGGGTGAATCCTAATAATTGTGCCTTTTAAGTTGATTAAAGCCAATTACACAAAGTTTCCTTAATACAATGCTCATTATTATGGTTTCAAATAGATATACCAAGTCAAGTTCTAAAGTCTACATCAATTCACCGGCACACTCATATTTTTTTGGAATTTGGGGTAAAATAGTGGAAACGAAAAGGTTTCAATTCTCACAAATGGTATCAAAGGTTGTTATGTGCGGGTTATACTACAAATGATCTACGAAAAACATGTAAACTTTTTTAAATTTTAGCATATTTTTAGTTATTTTCGTAGAATAGGACAAGTAAAATTCTAATTCTAGCTACCTCCCCCACTTGAACTGTACAATGCCCTCGTTGTACAAATGAATACATAAAATTAATGAGGGTAGAATCAGAAATGGAAAACTCCCCTAAGATTGCTCGGAATGATCCTCCATGGTAAGAATGTGAGCAACTTTTTCTTCTTTTGTCCTCGATCCTAGCACTAAAAGCTCTCCACATAAAAATATCATATCTTCTATAATTATATCTTCTTCTCCTCTTAAAACAATTTTCTCCTCATAATATTTCTTTAATCGATGTCCATTAGCCTTGAAACTTTCCCCTTCACCTTGTGATATTTCTATAGTCCCGTATGGGTAGATTTTTCTAACCACATAAGGTCCAGTCCATATGGATTTTAGCTTTCCTGAGTACATCTTTAAACAAGAGTTAAATAACAACACCTTTTCTCCTACGTCAAAATTCTTATTTCCTTGCAATTTTGCATCATGCTATTTTTAGTTCTTTCTTTATATATACGATTATTTTCATATGTTGTAGTTCTTAGCTCATCTAACTCATTTATTTTCATAAAACGATTCTTTCCAGCCTTGGATAAATCCATATTACAATTTCTTAATACCCAATACGCTTTATGCTCAATTTCAACTAGCAAATGACATGCCTTTCCATACACCACCTGATAAGGTGTGGTTCTTGTTGGATTTTTAAATGCAGTTCTGAATGCCCATAAGGCATCATCAAGCTTTTCATACCAATCCTTTCTATTGTTATAAGCAGATCGTTCTAAGATGCGTTTTATAGCTCTATTGGTGACTTCGGTTTGTCCATTAAATTGGGGATGATATGTAGTGTAAAGTCTATGCCGAACACAGTATTTTTTAAAGCTTTTTCCATTTGAGCATTACAAAAATGTGTTCCTCTATCGCTGATGAGCGCTCTAGGAACTTCGAATCTAGAGAACAATTTCCTTAAGAATTTTATTACAACACGAGCGTCATTGGTAGGAAGAGCTTGAGCCTCAACCTATTTAGACACATAATCAACTGCCACTAAAATATATCTATTCTTATTTGATTCGAGGAATGGTCCCATAAAGTCGAGTCCCCAGACATCAAATATTTCGCATAACTGAATGTCTGTTCATGGCATTTCGCCTTTGGATGTACTGTTTCCTGAGCATTGGCTTGCATCACAGCTCTTTACAAAAACATCGACCTCCTTGAAGATAGTAGGCCAATAGAATCCACAGGTGAATACTTTCTTGGCAGTAAGGGATGCCCCATGGTGCCCTTCGCTTGGCCCGGAATGACAATGTCTAAGGATGTCATAGATTTCTTTTCCTGCAACACATCTCCTAATAATATTATCCGCGTAGTGCTTGAATAAATATGGTTCGTCCCAATAATAATGTTTGACTTCAGAAAAAACTTTCTTTCTTTGAGGGTATGTCAGATCTGGATTAATGATTTTAGAGACAATGGAATTGACATAGTCTGCGAACCATGGTGAGTCCTCCTCATATGTTTTGATTAGCATAAGGGATTCATCAGGGTATTCATCATTAATCTTTTCTTCGATTAGTGAATCAAGATCAGGGTTTTCAAGCCTTGATAGGTGGTCGGCTGCCATATTTTATTTTACAAACTTGTAGTTTTATTTTACAAATACTTTCTTATGAAAGATATCCAAAACTGTATTCAGAAGCACTTATTTTTAGTCAGCATATAAGCACTTATTTTTAAGTAGAAGTAGAAGAAACAGCAATACCAAACACTCTCTTAATATGTTTTCTCTTTTGCTATTTTATGTTGTTAAATGAGTCTTTATGTTACTATATTAGGCTAAGTTTGATTTAATATTGTGTTTCTCACCATATCTTGAGTTTAGATAACAAACTAAAATTAAACTTAAAATACTGTAATCTAGTCAATTCTTTAAAAGAAAAAAAAAAAATCAGATTTAATCACTTTGAATGCATTTTCCATAGGAAGTTAAACATTCACTGCGCATTCAGACCAAGCCTTTTACTTATTTTTTTTCATTCTATTATGTTTTGCTATATTTAATATTTATAATTATTGATTTAATTTTAGTTTACATTATTAATACTAGGCAAGTACCTGTGAATAACGACGAAATTTTAAATTGGCATATAATTATAGTTGCAATTTTTTGATTAAGTGTTTTGTGCAACGTTTATGCATATAACGTAAATAATCAAATGTAATTGAAAAATATTGTAACATAAGATAATTCAACTAAAGGAAGAATTTTGAAAAATGTATCAATTAACGTAAAAAAATATTTAGTGAAATAGAAAATGAAACCATTTTTTTTAATCATGTATGATTCGAGCAACATATGATGACTTTTTATAAATATAAGTCAACTATATTTGGTAGGATATTAAAAATATTGAGATTTAAATTCATCAAAATAACACATTAAGATTAAAAGAGTATTTTGGGCATAACACATTACTCATTTTTAAGTTTTTTTTAAAGCTTCTTTTAAGTTTTCAGGAAAAACATTTCCTCTTTATATATAGTTAAGATAAATACATACCAATTGTAATTTCTTCAACACTTTAGTATTAGCATCAAAATAATATCACATTTACTTTTGTATATTCATATAATAATCATCTTTACTCTAATGTAATATTTTTTATTACAATCACAATTTCTCACGATTATAAAGCCAACCACAGTTCCATATTTGACGTACCACAAATCCAAATCCTCTCATGGCCTCACCAACACGATCTACACCACCAACAATCATTGTATCCAACACCATAAGATTTAGTGGTTATGAGGTCGAGCCACCTATTCGTGCTCAATCAACTCAGATGGGAATGGGCCCCGTAACTTTTCCATTTTTAACAAGTGGTGGGTTACCTGGCTCCCACCACCTTCCACCGCCTTTCATCACCTATGGAAGATGCTATAAAAATCACGGGTCTAGAACTAGTAATGTTATTGTTCTTGATGGATGTGGGGAGTTCATGCCACTGCACAATGCGACTGATCCAAATGATCCATCTTTCTTCATATGTGATGCATGTGGTTGCCATCGCAGCTTCCATCAGGAACATATGATCCTGCCGCCGATGCAACCCGTTCATAATTTTATGGACTACCCGTGTCCTTCAGGAGGAAGCCATGATGCACCCTCCACAATGCGACTGATCCAAATGATCCATCTTTCTTCATATGTGATGCATGTGGTTGCCATCGCAGCTTCCATCAGGAACATATGATCCTGCCGCCGATGCAACCCGTTCATAATTTTATGGACTACCCGTGTCCTTCAGGAGGAAGCCATGATGCACCCTCCCCAATCCCAGTTTCTTCATCCGACTACCCTTCACCACCACTTCCTCACATGTTTTGGGCGTTAAATCCAGATGGCTTACCACCGCAACAGCATATAAACAACAACAACACCAACAACAACAACAACCACAACCATGTAGGTTCATGTTCAAATCAAAACAAGGATAAACGTCCTCGCTCAAAGTTCTCTGTAGAACAAACGGAGAAGATGCTTGATCTCGCAGGAAGAATTGGATGGAAGATTCAAAAGAACAATGATGAGATGGTTATGCTTTTTTGTAATGCAATTGGGGTTCCCAAAAGTACTTTCAAAATTTGGATCCACAACAACAAAAATAAGCATGTTAAAAGAAACCATGGCTTGAATGGATCACCTTCATCCTCTTAGATAAGCATGCATGCATAGCTATCTAGCTTGGTAATGGGTAGTAAGATACAAATGCGGTAACGTTGAAGGATCTTATGTTTAAACAAACATGTAATAATAAGTGAACTATAAACAAATGTAATGTTTTAACATTACATATGATAATATTTCATGGATGTATTTTTATTAAGTTTCTTTTTTTGTTTTATTTAAGTGTCAATTCATTTTTATACATAATACATCTTACAAAACAGGCACAATGTTCAATGTTTTTTTTTTATTTAAAAAGTTCTATATTTGAACAACTTAACCAAGTATTATGATATAGCTAAAATTTATTCCATTCATAAAACTTAATTCTTACTTTTTTCTGTTACGTAATAAAGTTTTAGGTATCATTAAGTGTTATAAATCGATATCTTTTTTTCTTACTACACAATGATATATTTTCGGTTTTGGAATTTTGTTTTTGTGTTTTGGGTGGTGCATAAATATAGAATTGTGTGGATATCTAAAAGATAATAGGGCATTGGTAAACCTATCACTTATAACGAAGGTATCCTACGGAAATTTTGTATTGTGTCCAAAAAATGAAGTATCACTAGAAATCAGACTAATTGCATGAATAGATAACTAGTTTCACCCTAATTTATATCACTCGTTGTCTTGAAGTTCACATGAATTAAACTACCGACAAAAATTTAATAAAAGTAACTAAAATATTGAGTAAACCAAACTTTCTATCTCTGAATAATTTATGCAAACCGATATTAATATGTTTATGTTTTATCCGTAAACCTTAATTGATACTTTTTGTTCATTACACAATAAAGTTTTAAGGTACCATTATTGTCATTAAATATTATCATTTTTTCTTATTAAATAATGATATATTTCCGGTTCCTACTTTTCCTTTGTGTTTTGGGTGTTGCACTGCTATAGTAAATATATCACTTATAGAAAAGATATTCTATAGGGTTTTGCGTTATGTTAAAAATGTGACACCCCAAAATCGGTTTTTAGGTATTTAATTACTAGAATGTCATTGGATAAGTTTGACTAAGACTTTTATATGTTTAAAGACTAATAGGATTGGCTAGTCAATAAATGGTATTTCGGATAAGTACATAATAGTGCAGGAAATAGTGCAGGACCTGTATCAGCATTGATACGGCGTATCCCAGGATGGGGATACGGAGCATATCCTAGAAAAGGGATATGGCGTATCGACACAGTATTAACATAAATTACTAATTTTCCCTTTTGGTCTAATCACCCCATAAAAATATAGAATTTAATCCCAAAGTCACACGTGTGACTTGGCACGTGTCATGGTTATATCTTGAGGGCAAAAGTAAGCTAGCACCTTCATTAGCTTAAGCTTATCAGGATGAATTAGAGACTTGTTGTTGTGGTTTCGGTGTACTCCTACCATCATTTAAGAGTTAGAATCAATCTCCATAAAGGTTAGTATGTTATAATGCCCTAAATCAAGTTTATGCTAATTTAGGGCTGTTGAGACCAAATTGGGGATTTCACCACATAACCAAGATATGATCATTTGATGATTAAGGATGGAAATTGAGTATGTTTATGGGTTATATAAACCCTTGTTAATTGTGTTGCATTATTGTGATAATAGGTGTTGATGATTCTTGGTTAGAATTCAAGTGGTGACGTTGTTATGCAAATACTCACACACACAATGGTTGCAGGTACGAAAATTTGAGCTAATTTAGGGATTTTTGATTTAGGTTGTTGGAGTTTTTGGGGTTGTGGTGGGAATGATGAGTAGAATGCCTGATTATGCTTGCTATATCATTATTGTTTGAATCACAGTTCTTGAGTTTGGTTTTCTTGATTTCGCTTTTCTCTAATGTTCTTACGCTGAATGTTTTTCGTATATTTTCAGGTATGTACACTTTCTAGATAGTAACTGGAGTCATAGTTGTGAGTTTGCAGCGAAGCTATATCAGGTAGTATAAATGTTATATTTGGTTTTAATGGTGCTGGGATAAATCTAAATGAGTTGTCTTTGTTTGGTTGTTTTGATGTTTTAGGGATCCAAGTTCAGCTGCTTATTAGTAGCCGGTTACAAATTAAGGGTACGTTTTTTGTTGTTGCTTATTTGTGTGAGTTTGATGATGTTTTGTGTGTGTAAGGTTTTGGAAAGGATATATTGCATGTGGTGGTTGTGACTTCTTTTAGTTTTTTTTTTACTTGATTTAGTTTGCTTCTAGGTTTTTTGGACCTAATTTTGTTAAATTGTTGCAAGCTCAATATACCGGTTATTGCTATGTTCTATTAGCTGTGCATTATTATTAGCCCATTGGTGTTGATATCTTTGTATAAAGTTAGGCCCATTAAGGGTTTTCATGTCATTCAATTGTATGCTCTATATATGTGATTCGGTTATCAATAAAATAACCAAGGGGATTAACCAAAACTAATATGGTATCACAGCCTCATGATCCTAAATTACTGCCGCTTTATCCTTAAGCTATTTTGCTTGCATCGTTTTTCTCTCTTTCGTCATAGCATCATGACCGGAGACACACTACCACCCAAAAAATCGATTGATAAAGCTTTTTCAATCGCTAGCATCAAGGCGTGTATCCCCTCACCCCTTGATCTAGGCAAACTTAATTATACCTCCTGGAGAAATCTTTTTAAGCGTTTTTGAAAAATTTATGGTGTTCATCATCATCTTGAAGCAACAACATCTATAAGTATGCCCGTTTTTGCAAAATTTATGATATAACCAGTTTGGTATACCCGTTTTAAATTGTGTAAATCCTTATTTATACTTTCAATCGGCAATTGGACCTTTTCAGCCCAATATGGGGTTACCAGGTTTTCAGCATAACGCACATCAGGCCCAACTTTCACCTCTTATACATTTGTCAAATACTCCACTGGCCCAACATACTACACTGGCCGAACATGCCCACAGGGCCACAACTGCTCCTACGGTACACCAGGCCCAATCTATTCGCAACCTATTTTTGGCATTTAGATACAACAACCAGGTGGTAACATTCTTTTACCAGAGCAGTTTGCTTACACGGTTCCAGGTTCGTTTCAATCGCAGGCCACGTTGCTTCCTCAAGATTTTCAGATGACGACTCTTCCAGATCCTACTTAGAACATGGACACTGGTGCTTCCTCTCACTTAGCTGACAACATAGGTATTCTCACTTTATGTTAGTGGTTCATGCATTTATCCATCTGTGTATGTTGAAAACGGCTAACCTATACCTGTTACACATACTAGACATAGCCTATTGTATACTTGTCATAAACCACTGCAGCTTAATCATATACTTGTCACACCTCACATAATTAAAAATTTAATTTTTATTCGCAAATTTACACGTGATAATGACGTTTCTGTTGAGTTTGATGCTTATGGTTTTTCTGTGAAGGATTACCAAATGGGAAGACTTCTTCTCCATTGTGATCACACGGGGGACCTTTACCCGGTTACGCAACAGTCATCCACGCACTCTCCTTTTGCACTGCTTTCGTTCAGTCATACTACGTGGCACAAATGCCTCAGACTTCCCGGTGAAGATGTGCTTCGTCGTTTAGAGTCTAGTAATTTCATTTCTTGTAATTGGTCGAATTCGTTCGCTTTGTGTCATGCGTGTCAACTAGGTAAACAAATAAAACTTCCATTTTATACTTCAGAGTCGAATGTTGCATCTATTTTTGACATTGTCCACTCGGATGCATGGACATCCCCTATTCCGACTGAGAGTGGTATTAAGTATTATGCTATATTCTTAGATCACTTTTCGCATTCTGTTTGGGTTTATCCATTACTTAAAAAGTATGACTTGTATGATCATTTTATTACTTTTCGTGCTTATGTAAATCGGAGTTCAAATTTGCTTTTCCTTCCCGCACACATTGCAACAAAATGGCAAATCTGAACGCATGTTACGCACCATCAATAATCTTATCCGAACCTTCCTTTTTCAAGCTCATATACCTCCCTCCTATTGGGTGGAAGCACTTAACATGGCTGCTTACCTGTTAAACATTCTTCCCTCCACCGCCATTCAAAATGAAGTACCATTCACTAAACTTTACAACCGCCCTCCACCTTATGACAATTTACGTGTCTTCGGGTGCCTATGTTATCCTTATATCAGTGTTGCGCATAAACTTCAACCACGATCCACTCCTTGTATGTTTCTTAGTTAACCCGCCAATCACCATGGCTGTAGGTGTCTAGACTTAACCTCAAATAAAATAATTTTATCCAGACATGTTCGCTTTGATGAGGATACTTTCCCTTTTGCATCACTCCATGAGTACACCTCTCCACACTATGATTTCTTGGATACACTAACCACAATACCCTTACCGATTCAAGCCACCACACCAGTGGCTAACAACCACCTTTTGCACGATCCTCCAATTCCTGAGCCCACTATCCATCCCGCTACTCACGAGCCCATTACCCAGCCCGATACACCTGCAACCATCACCACTCCTTTGTAGCCAAAAACATACCGCTCCAGCCCATTATAGAACCCAAAAGGCACTAAAACCTTTATTTTGTGTGCAGGAACATCCTTCAAATGGTGAAGAAGACAGAGGCTACTCAGATAGTGGATGTTCTAGGCACATGACTGGTAACATGTCATACCTTTCAGACTTCATTGCTCTGGATGGAGTACCTGTTATCTTTGGAGGTGGTGTTGGAGGAAGGATTACTGGTAAAGGTGTAATTAAAACTGGTAATCTTGATTTTGATAATGTGTATTTTGTACCAGAGTTAAAGTACAACCTCTTTAGTGTGTCACAGATATGTGATAAAAAGAATAAGGTTCTTTCTACTGATACTGACTGCCTTATTCTTTCTCCTGATTTCAAGCTACCTGATGAAAATCAAGTATTGCTTAAAATCCCCAGAAAGGGTAATACATATAGTATTGAGATGAACAACCTTGTTCCTAAAGAAGGTCTTACTTGCCTTGTTGCAAAATCCACATTGGAAGAATCAATGTTGTGGCACAGAAGGCTTGGTCATGTTAATTTTAAAACCATTAACAAAATTGCTAAAAATGGTTTGGTAAGAGGATTACCTAACAAAACTTTTCTGAATGACCAAACCTGTGTTTCTTGCCTTAAAGGTAAGCAACACAGAGCCTCATGTAAGCCAAAGGCCCAGAACTCTATTTCTCAAGCTTTATATATGTTGCATATGGACTAATTTGGTCCTATTTCTGTGAATAGCTTGAATTTTAAAAGATACTGTCTTGTTGTTACTGATGATTACAGTAGGTTTTCTTGGGTATTCTTTATGAAAACTAAGGATGAGACAAGTGAAATCCTTAAGACCTTCATTGTTGAAGTAGAAAACCTAGTTGATAAGAAAGTTAAAATAATCAGATGTGACAATGGGACTGAATTTAAGAATAGGGTGATGGATGACTTTTACAGAGAAAAAGGTATTAAGAGGGAGTTTAGTGTAGCTAGAACCCCACAGCAAAATGGAGTAGCTGAGAGAAAGAATAGGACTCTTATAGAGGCTGCTAGGACAATGTTAGCTGACTCTAAGATACCAGTTTCATTTTGGGCTGAAGCAGTTAGCACTGCTTGTTATGTGTTGAATAGGGTTTTAGTTGTGCAACCTCACAATAAAACTACTTATGAGCTGCTTAGAGGTAGAACCCCTGCTTTAAGCTTCATGAGACCTTTTGGTTGTCATGTTACTATCCTTAATACCAAAGACCAACTAGGAAATTTTGATGGGAAATCTGAGGAAGGTTTCTTTGTTGGTTATTCTCTGCACAGTAAGGCTTTTAGAGTGTACAATACAAGCACCAAGCATGTAGAAGAGACTCTGCACATAGAATTTTTGGAGAATAAACAAAATGTTGCAGGTGTTGGTCCAGATTGGATCTTTGATATTGACAGTCTTTCAGATTCCATGAATTATGTGCCTGTTGCAGGTACAAACACTAACAAAGATGCAGGTTCTGAAGATGAAGATGATGAAGATTGTCTATTGATGTCAATCATGGAATATAGTCCACTGTATAGTTCTTCTACAAAGAATGATGATATTCCATCATCAAGTGGTGTAAACAAAGAGAAGGAAGCTGATGTAGGCATTGGACAAGAGGGAAAAGAAACTGAAATTCCAACGAACAGTACAAATGGAGTTTGTGGAAAACTAGAAGGGGTTGAATAGTTTTTACCGTTTAAAATTAATTCGCTTTGTTACTTATCATGATTTCAAAGTAAAGTAAACAATGAAGCACACAAACAAGTAATGTAAGTAAATAAGTAAAGAGAGGAAAGATCAAACCACATAACACGGATGTTTATAGTGGTTCGGCTACAAGGACTCTTATCCTTACCCTACTCCACTCCTCGAGCCTCTAACTCGAGAGTTATTCTTCACTAAGAAACAAAGCTCCCTTCTCGGCGGAGAAAACCTTAATACACGTCGCTTACACCTTTTTTCCAGTACAAAGCTAAATACCGAGTTCTTGTTTAAGGAAGAACCAACCTGACGTCGCCTAAATGATTACCGACACTAAGCTAGATGTCGAGTTCTTTACAAGGGTACAACCACGCCCGTTTGGTTCTTTACAAGGGTACAACCACTCCCGACACTCTATGTGTTTTGAGGACTAAAACACTAACCGGTTTCTACTGAATAAAAGATGCAACTATGATGTGTGAACTGATGCAAGAACACATAGACTCTATACTACAGGATGACAATAGTATGTTGATCCTTCTATGCTGAGATCTTCTTTGCTACAAAAGGAAAGATCTATGTAATGTTAGTATGCTAAGGGTTAGTGATATGTAAATGAAAGGATATCTAATTTAAGCTATGTAAGTGATGAAATGGCCAAATGATCAGCTTGCTATTTATAGGCAAAGCTGATGAACAGGCGGCGGATCCGGCGGATCCCCAAAATTGGATCCGTCCGTGTATGCTTTTGGATCCGCCATGTCAGGCCAGCTAAGAGATCTCCAAATCTTTCCAAATCTTGCCATATCTTTCCATATCTTCAAATGTCAACTCTTTGGCTTGAAGATCTAAACAAAATATCACAAAATCTTACCAAGATTGTGTAGATGATGCATGCCATGATGTCATCCTAATATTTAACTAATAAAGTTTCCATTTTAAGAAATAAACATGTAAACTTGTAAATGTCATTTCTAAAGAACTTTGTGATGTAAAAATGTGTTTGTAAAATGCTTATCACTATAAATGTAAAAGACTTAATCTTATTTATGCTTTGCTTAAAGATAAACTTTGTAATTGTCATTAACAAAACTAAGCAAAGATCGTAAAATATAAATAACGTTTTTAGGATGATATTTATATTAACAGAGTTAGTACTGTTCAGTCACAAGTTTCTACTGCTGACCAGAATGTTGATAATGCCGGACTAAGTCAACTTAATCTTGATCCACCAGTTACCACTGCTCCCCAAGTTGATGATTTTGATTTCTTTGGAGATGGTCTGCACAATATGCCTATCAACTATGAAGCTTCTTCTACTTCTTCAACAATTGTGCATAGGAATCATCCACTTACCAATGTCATAGGAGATGTACAATCTGGAGTCAAGACAAGAAGACAGAGTCAAGATCTAGATCACCATGGTTTTCTTAGTGTTGTGTATGAAGAAAAACATCATGAAGATGAGCATGAGTGTATGTTTGTATGTTTCCTATCTCAGATTGAACCCTAGAATGTGCTAAAGGCTTTAGAAGACTCAAGTTGGGTTTAGGCAATGCAAGAAGAGCTGCTTCAATTTAAAATTCAGAAAGTTTGGGTTCTGATTGATCTACCAAAGGGAATGAGAGTGATTGGTACTAAGTGGGTATTCAGGAACAAGAAGGATGAGAGGGGTCTTGTGATAAAGAACAAAGCAAGACTGGTTGCTCAAGGCTATACTCAGGAAGAAGGGATTGATTATGAGGAGGTTTTTGCTCCTGTTGCCAGGCTTGAAGCAATAAGGCTATTTCTTGCTTATGCTTCCTTTATGGGTTTTATGGTCTATCAAATGGACGTGAAGAGTGCCTTTCTGTATGGTACTATTGATGAGGAGGTTTATGTTTCTCAACCTCCAGGTTTTATAGACCCAGACCATCCTGACAAGGTTTATAAAGTGGTAAAAGCTCTATTTGGATTGCATCAGGCTCCAAGAGCTTGGTATGAAACTCTTGCTAAATATCTTTTGAAGAATGGGTTTCATAGAGGGAAAATTGATCAGACTCTCTTTATTAAAAAGGACAAGGGTGATATTCTATTGGTACAGGTCTATGTAGATGACATCATCTTTGGTTCTACAAAGAAAGAAATGTGCAGAGAGTTTGAGCAATTAATGAAAGATCAGTTTGATATGAGCTCTATGGGTGAGCTTACTTTCTTTCTTGGCCTTCAAGTACAGCAGAAGCCAGATGGAATTTTTATCTCTCAAGATAAATATGTTGGTGAAATTTTGAGAAAATTTCAATTCACAGATGCCAAGGTTGTTAGCACACCAGTTGATAAGGAGACACATTTGTTATTAAAAGATCACAGTGGTGAAGATGTGGATGTGCACATGTATAGATCTATGATTGGGTCTTTGATGTACCTCACATCATCCAGGCCTGACATTATGTTTGTAGTTTGTGCTTGTGCAAGATTCCAAGTCAATCCTAAGGTGTCTCATCTAACAGCTATAAAGAGAATCTTTAGATACCTTAAAGGTCAACCTAACTTAGGTCTATGGTATCCTAAAGAGTCTGCATTTGATCTGGTGGCATTCTCAGACTCTGATTATGCTGGTGCTAGCATGGATAGAAAGTCTACAACAGGTGGTTGTCAATTTTTGGGTTGTAGATTAATCTCTTGGCAGTGTAAGAAGCAGACTATGGTGGCCACTTCTACTACTGAGGCTGAATATGTGGCTGCAGCAAGTTGTTGTGCTCAAGTTCTTTGGATTCAAAATCAGATGCTTGATTATGGGTACAATTTCTTAAACACAATTATACACATAGACAATAGCAGTACATTGTGTATTATTAAAAATCCAGTTCAACATTCAAAAACAAAACACATTGAAATTAGACATCATTTTATAAGAGACTGTGTTGAAAAGAGGTTAGTAAAAGTTGTTAAAATACATACTGATGACAACTTTGCTGATTTATTAACAAAAGGTTTTGATGTAGGAAGGTTTCAGTACTTGGTAACAGGTATTGGAATGCTTAATCCTTCAAAAGATTAATGTCTAAGTGTTTTTGTTTTTGTACTGCTAGTTGTGCTATTTGTATAGGTTGTACTGCTTGATTCTTTTTAGGTACAACTTATGGACATTTGTTAGTCATATGTGATAACTGTTAAAAGAAAATATTGTGTATTGTGTTTTCTTTGGTTTTAGACTAACATTTCAGGTTAAGAAAGCTTTTTAATATGGATTATGCTTTGGAAAGTATGGTGGTTTGAAATGTCAAGTGTGAGAACTTATCACACAACAAATGGTAATTGGTTCACCAAGTCTAATCCACATAAGAATCAACTAGTCCAGATCAAACGATTTCTGGTAAAGACTAATCAAATCTTTTCATGGTTGACAGTTTACCAAAAATTGGATGGTCATCAACTCACCATATCTAAGTGTAAAGAGTTGACTAGTCCAAAGCAAACGGCTATTGGTAAAGACATATCAAATCCATTGATAGCTGATAGTTTGCTAAAAACTATAAGTGGATAAAACTGTTTTCATCTCCACATTGAGTTTATCCTAATCTCTGAAAATTTTTGCTAAACAGTTTGTACTGCTAGTTTCAACTAGTTTATACTGATGGTTCAAACTTGGTTTCATACTGAGTTTATGCTCTATGATTCACCTCTCTCAGAAGGTTAAACATCTGAAAGTGTTAAGAGCAGTTTGCAACTAAACAACTGAATTGATGGTAACTTGTACATATTGTCATAATGGAGGCTGAGCTTAAATGTCATATGTTCCAGTTCATGTGATGGTGAAGATTCTTCCAAACAAGGGAGGAATTCGTTGCTGTTAAAGATGATTATGTAACTCAGGGGAGGATATCAACTCAAAATCAGAGATAATTGTGAAGATTGTGAAGATTTTAATGGAGTACTTACTGTTATGGTTTCTTCAAAAGATTATATGTGAAGAAAATTCTCAAGTGATTCAAGATTGAAGATAAGTGTTTGAAAGAATCCACCCCATCATCAACATTGGAGTTTAATTCGAAAAACTTACTGATTTACACAGAAATCATAAGTTTAGGGGAGGATTGTTGGGAATTAAACTAACAGTTGGTACTGCTCATACATAAATTAGTACTGCTGAAGATCGTTCAAGAATACACTATCAGTACTAAGTCAGTTAGTACTGTTGGTATAAGAAATGACCGTGCATGGATAAATATAGAAAAGATATGATGTATATCTTATTTGTATAGGATTATACGATTGATAGTTTACTTGTAAAGGACTCCTTGTCCTATAAAAGGAGATCCTAGGTTAAGTTTTATTGACATGCATTATTGATATAGCTTCACGATCTCATTGTAATTCATATAGTTATTGAAGCAAATCGTTTGGTTAAACTGTGTGTTATCATTCTTACTGTTACATTCATACGATCGCATACAATCACCAAACACTAAATCTTCTAAGTACTTGGTGGTAAATTCCGCGTGCTATCAAGTATACACTCAAAGTATCTCCAACACAATTCGTGTGTTTAGATCCGGTCAGCTAGGTTTAATGATTCTACTGCTAGAGTTAGTTTCTACTGCTTATGTGATAATGATGTATAGTCGGTTAGATAAGTATGGAAAGGATTTTGTATATATCCTATTTAGCTAGACTTATACTTATCTTGTAAAGAACTCCTTAGTCTATAAAAGGAGGTTCTAGGGTTAGAGTTTAGTACATGTTATTGTTAGAGTCGAATCACTTCAAGGTTGTAAACCCTAATACTTTTGAGTATTCGTATATTAAATATATTGAAGTGTTTGTTGAGAATTCTACTGTTCTATTCATTGTTCTACTTAAGATTAAACATAAGATTCCGCATTGTGTTTAATATTGTTTCAAGAACAGTTTCTATGCTTGTTGTTTAGATTTATATCTAAGATAACTAATAAGATCAATTGCTCAACTGGGATCAACAAAGTTACATGCAAAGTTTGCTATGTATTATGGCTTGCTTCCTCAACCAAAGGTTCAAGAAATACAACTAAGGCTTAAGTTCAACCCAAGGTTCAAACTGCCATGCCAACCTTACTCCAAACCTTGGGCTGGAATCTGAACCTTGGGTTGCTGCAACTCTTGGCACTCTTAATGACTATCTTTAATGAGCTAACTCTTCATATGGATGATCATTACACCACATTTACTTCAAGTCCAGAATTTTAATGACACTTAGTGCCCAAGAAACTTGCTTGGTGACCAAGGGGATTCATTCTATTAATAACTATACTTGGTTAGAGAGAAGAGAACTACTACATACTTACACTTTTCAACTAATCTAATAATCAATTTACTCTCTCAAGAAGGCTACAAGGAAGAAAACGCAGAAAGAAGTTAGCTTACATTCATTATTCATCATTATAATCATCAAAGGAATCATTGTTGATCATCTCATAATTGTTCCTAGCTCTTGTAATCATCATTACAACTTTTGTAAGACTTTTTAATTATGTTTTCAATTGATAAATTTTCTGTGGTTATTTCTTTGTTTGCCATGAGCGGCTAAGTGCCTTGTGCACTTGCCTAGATGATGTTTGTTACATGAATGTTGATTGATTATGACTTTATGGTTCTAATTCAATGAAAAGCTAATACTAAGATCGAATTGTGCTTTCAAAGTTTTCATAAACAAAAGAGTTATCAAGTTTGGTTGATTATTAATGGTGTAATAGGTCGAAAGAGACATTGTTATTTAATCAATTGTAAACCTTTGTCTATGAAGGTGTTACCTTATGTATTGACCATTTCATAGGTAACTTGGTTAAACTTAGAAAACTAAAAGTGTAGTTCTCAATTACTTGTGAAACGATAGCGAATCAAGTGATTGAATTGTGTTAGTCTTGTTTGATCAAAACTTAATATTGTTTTTGTCATCTTAAAATCTTGACGAGGATTGAAAGTGTTGAAAACAAGAGGATTAGTACACCAACTAATCAAATAAGAACACCATCTAATTTATTGATCATAATCGATTTGAACCATTGTCATAATCATATCAAGGGAATTGTGCAAACTAGTCTAGGCAAGTGTAGTTTTAATATATTGAATTTACATCATCATCATTGTTTGCTTGCTATTAGAATCATTGATAAAGCTCGATTTTATATTCAACTCACGTTTCATAAAAACTAAACAAATCCTTGTGAACGACCTCGACTTACCATATCAACTCTTGCTACACACGAACGAGTATACTTGCTTGTATGTGTTTCGTTTGAATCATTAGTAGATCGTGTTTATAAATTTAAAACTTGCACTCTAGACGACACATCAAGTTTTTGGCGCCGCTGCCGGGGATTTGATCACGTTTTTGTGAGTTTTGTTTATAATTTTTGTGCTTTTTTCTTGTTCCAAAGCGTGTTCTTTAAAAGTTCTATGAAATTTTCACCCAGGAAATCGCGGTTCAAAAGTTTATGTGACTCCGAAAAAACCCAGCCGCCCGGTTCATTTGCTTCAGACCTACCCCAGCCGCCGGTCCAATATTGAGCCGGTCCGGCTCAGCCTCTTCTGTGAACCAGACCAACACCAACCGCCCGGTTCAGCTTTCAGTTGGTCCGGTTCGTACCTTTCTGTGAACCAGCCTGAACCAAACCGCCGGTTCACACCCCCAACCGCCATTTACTGTTCATAAAAAAAATATATTCCTTTTAATTTTCTTTTTAGTTTTTATTCTTTTTCGATTGGCTTGTTTTTCTCGTGTATGACCACTCGCTCTTCTAACGAAGAATTAAGTACACCATTGTCTAACCCCGAAAGTTTATTTCGCAAAAAGAGAACCCCATTTGTTCCAAACAATCGAAGAAAACCAAGAACCGTTAACCCACCATTTGATAATCTTTCCGAAGTTCATCCAATCGTTGATCTTTTTCTTGAATTACCATTTCCAATGGCCGACGATCGACCTATGTGGGCCACCAATAGGGTTGTAGCTCCTACACCCGCGGCCGCCATTGTTCCCGTTAATCTTGGAGATAACTTCACTATCAAAGGTCATCATCTTTCGATGATTAAAGACAATCAATTTGATGGTCGAGTTAGATCCGATCCACACAAACATATCGCCGATTTTCTTGAAATTTGTGACATGTTTCGTTATGGAACTACCGAAGCAAATGCAATCCGCCTCAAACTCTTTCCATCGTCTCTCACAGGAGAAGCAAAAATTTGGTATAACGAATTAAGCCCCAAATGAGAGAAGCATTTGTTGGACGTTTCTTTCCACCGGCCATGTTTGATCGTCTCTTAGGTGAAATTCGTAGTTTCACTCAAAAGGAAGGAGAAAATCTTGTCGAAGCTTGGCTTCGAATGAAAAACATGCTCCGAAGTTGTCATGGGCATGGTTTGTCTCGTGGTAATATCATTCAAATCTTTTACCATGGTCTCGATGACACAACTCAAGGTATCCTTGATGCCGGAGGAATTTTCCTTTATAAGACCCCTAACGAAGCTTACACTTTACTAGAAGACCGTGTACTTCTTAAGCTCGATTGGTCTAAGGATGCCAAAACCAAACCTCAATGAAAAACCGTTGCATTCGCCGAAGGAACGAATGAAAATTCCAAAATCATGGACATGATGAAAGATCTCGCCACCAAAATTGATTCTAAATTCCAAAGTATCCAAAAAGAGATCAAAGATATGCGCGATGGATGCAACTATTATGGTGGAAACCATTCATCATCCGAGTGTGATGACAAACCCATGGGAGGTCCCGAAGCCGAAGCCAATTATGTTTATGGAGGATATCGAGGAGGAGGATATCGTGGAAACTACTACGGTAGAAATTCTATACATTGGCAAGATCATCCACCAAGGGATGATAATCGTAGTTCCCAACCTCGTGACGATAACCGTCCGACATCGTCTCGTGATGATGACCGTTCATCATCACAAACACCTGAAAAGAAAAATGAAGAATCAGAATTCGAAAAAACCATGCGTGAATTCGTGCATGCTCAAAAGCAAACAAATGAATTTATGAAAAATCAGTTCTTCATCCTCAAAACCAAAGTCGAACAAGGTCAAAAGAACCATCAAGCTTCTATCCAAGACCTTGAAACCAAATTTGGTCATCTTTCTGATCAATTTGCTGCTAGACCATCGGGTACTTTGCCAAGCAATACTCAATCCAACCCGAAACCATCATCATCTGGATCTTATCGTCCACCTCAAATGAGAAATGAGCATGTAAATGTTGTATTCACTCGTAATGGTCTATCTTATGATCCACCACCAAACCCAAACCAAACAACCACTATCATTCATGATGATAGTGAGGATGAATCAAAGGAGGAACCAAAAGATAACGAACCAATTCCTACACCAGTCGTTAAACCCACTCCACAGCTCAAAGCCTATAAACCAAGAATTCCATATCCTCAACGTTTGAGGAAAGAAAAGATGGAAGAACAATATGGCAAGTTCATTGACTTAATCAAAGAAGTTAGGATCAACGTTCCTCTTGTTGATGTCCTGGCTGGTATGCCCAATTATGGGAAGTTTTTGAAAGAACTTGTGAGCAACAAAAGCAAAATGGAAAACTTTTCTGCTACCTTCTTGAATGAAGATTGTTCAGCCATTGTTGAAAACAAACTACCAAAAAAACTCAGTGATCCTGGAAGTTTTCTCATCCCGTGTACTTTGGGAAATTCAATCACTTGTGATGCTTTAGCCGATCTCAGTGCAAGTATCAATCTTATGCCATACTCATTGTATACGAAGCTTTCGATCGATACCTTGAAACCCAAAAGAATGAGTATACGTTTAGCGAATCATACTATCCAATATCCTGTTGGAGTAGCTGAAAACATGCTTGTTCAAGTTGGGCAATTCGTTTTTCCCGTTGATTTTGTGATCCTCGAGATGGAGGAAGATAGCAAAGTTCCATTGATCTTAGGAAGACCTTTCCTAAACACCGCCAATGCTATCATTCGAGTCAAAAACAAAGAACTCAATCTTGGAGTTGGAGATGAAAGAATCTCTTTTCAAATTAATCAAGCCATGAAATATTCTCATGCGAATGATGACACTTGTTATAGCATTGATGTTATCGATGAAATTACAGAGGAAACATTCGATGAGTTGCTTGATGAAAGAATTAAGACTCATAAAACATCTGGACAAATAAGTGATGAAGATCTCGACAGAGAATTCTCTGAATTTATGCAGATAAACACCGAAGAAATTTCTGAGGAAGAAATAACCAACTTTGAGGAGTTGGAATTCAATAATGAAATGAGAATCAAAACCTCAATTGAAGATCTGCTGGTGGATCTCGTCTTGAAACCTCTTCCCGATCATCTGGAATATGCATTCTTGGAAGAAAAATCTCTTCTTCCAGTTGTCATATCTTCAGCACTTAAACCCGATGAAAAAGAACGTCTTGTTTCTATGCTCAAAAATCATAAAGAAGCTTTCGCTTGGAAAACTTCTTACATTCGTGGAATAAGTCCAAACTTTTGCAAACACAAAATCAATTTCGAAAATGATTCCAAACCCGTTGTTCAAAGACAACGAAGACTCAACCCAAACATGAAGGAAGTTGTTAAGAAGGAAATAATCAAACTTCTTGATGCTGGTATTATTTACCCCATTGAGGATAGTTCATGGGTGAGTCATGTTCAATGTGTTCCTAAGAAAGGAGGAACAACCGTTGTAACTAATGAACGTAATGAACTTGTTCCTACCATAACCATAACTGGTTGGCGAGTATGCATTGATTATCGCAAATTAAATGACGCCACCAGGAAGGATCATTTTCCTTTACCGTTCATGGATCAAATGTTGGAAAGACTTGCGGGGAACAAATTCTTTTGTTTTCTCGATGGATTTTCTGGTTATTTCCAAATTCCAATTGATCCAGCTGATCAAGAAAAGACCACATTCACGTGTCCTTTTGGCACATATGCGTATAGGCGTATGCCTTTTGGTCTTTGTAACGCACCGGCAACATTTCAAAGGTGCATGATTGCTTTTTTTCAAGATATGCTTGAAACCTCCATGGAAGTTTTCATGGATGATTTCTCGGTATTTGGAGACTCGTTCAAGTCAAGCCTTTCCAATCTTGATAAAATGCTTGAAAGATGCAAAACCGCTCATCTCGTACTAAACAGGGGAAAATGTCACTTTATGGTGACAGAAGGCATTGTGCTTGGTTGATGCGCGTGATGTGTCGTTGCGGTTTAGCAGTTTTAATGCCTACTCAAGTTTTAAATTTATATTTAGCCGACTTATCAATAACACACACACTTAACGAGCAGTGTACCCGGTCAGTATGAAGATAATGGTAAGTAGAGTGTCGATCACTAAGAGTGGAACGTATTATCTAGTTATTCTAATCAGTATTTTAATATCCTAACGCAAGGGGGTTTCAGCCTGAGAGACTGGCACGATTTGTTGCAATTAAAATAATAAAATAAACCAATAGGCACGAATCAGCAAGTAGCACACACGTACACAGATAGATACTAGAGACAATAAGAGGGCTGTCCTTATGATTAAGTAGATTGTCACTTGTTTTATTGATAGCTTTATATGAAGTGTATGTAATTAATCCTTTCTCGTTGGTCCTATTCTTATCGGCGAGTAAACCCTTAATGATTACTTATGTCTAAAAGTTATTCCTAAGTGATCAATTTAGAAACAACCGTGGGAGCCACATCTTGTCCCGCAGTCGGATGCCCGCAAGCCACTAATAAACACAGAGGTTATCAATGCACTAATAAGTAGTAACCAAAGACATCAACATATAAACTTTAATTGATGGGAAAGCAAGTATTAAAGGGAGTGCAATCTTTCGTTGTCACATTACACAAGCCACCAATCCTGATGAATTAAAGTTTGCTAACACAATAAAACAAAACTACTTAATGAATTAAATACATGCATCACCTTCTTACAGCTCTTGTATCTTCGATTTGGGTGTGTCTTGTGCTGCCTCCTTGACTGAATTCGTCCTTTTGCTCTGCTGTCCGAACTTCGGTTTTAGGTTTTCGAACTCTTTTTCACGTCTGGTCTACGGGGTATTTATAGTTTCTGTCTGAGGGAAGATGCGGCGCATCTATTAAGTAGATGCGGCGCATTGACTTAACTTCGCGTGGGGTCCAAGATTATAATATTCAGGAATATTCGTACACCGCCAGAAGATGCGGCGTAACTGCCTTTATAGATGCGGCGCATGTCCTCTTGTATCTTGGATCGTATCTGGTGATATCTTGATAGAGATGCGGCGCATGTCCTAAGTGAGATGCGGCGCATCTGGAGCAGATTAGTCTTGATCTTGTCCATTTCAGCAGACTCTTCACATTATGCATGTTTTGCTCCATTATTAGTCCAAAATCGCTAAGTTTCACCAAATGCTTGTTTTTACCTGAGAATTACAAAAGTAAACGATTAAGTATCAATCCTCATACATAATATAGTAAAACAAGTCAAATTAATAGGATAAATGATAGTAATAAAATGTACTTATTTGAGTTCATCAAATATCCCCCCACTTGAACTTTACTTGTCCCCAAGTAAACCTTAGAATTTCATTTATGAAAATGTATCCTAAAAGATGTATTAGGATTTATTTTTATATTTAAGCATGTATTCGTTTATTTCATAATCACACAACTAAACACTTAACGAATTAGAAGTAAAATAAAATAAGTCGATAAAAGCAAATCTAATCGTTTAACTGTCCAGTCGCGACGAATATTCTATCATAAGCTTGGCAAGTATACACATCTCCACCACTAAAGCTAAGGAATAACAAGTCTAAAGCGGTAAAAAGGGTTTTTAGGCTTAAGGGTTAATTATTCTTAATCACTATCGATCTCAAATTCCAGAAAAAGCGACAAAATCACAAATACATGATCGAATCCACGAACACGATACTTGCAATTGCTCAAATCCTTAACTCGAATAGGCTAAAGATAGGTCCAAACTTCACCAATAATAATATATCAAAAAGGGCGACAAAATCATAAATACATAGCCGAATCCACGACTACGATACTTAAGATTGCTCAAATCCCTAATCTCAATAAATCAAAGGTTTGGTTGGATAAAGAACAATACAGGGTATGGATAACATTTGGGATATAAATTGGTGTAAAAATAAAAATAAACAAAACAAAACAAATAAATTAAAATCCTAAGTGTGGTTAATCACTATCCCAACCATCCCATGAATAAGACTCATATCATTGAATAACTCACGCTTTAACACTTGAAACACACGCTTTTGGGTAGACACGAATTATACTCAACAAAATCTTAATCAAAGAAAAAAAAACTTAATTGGCGTTCCCATAACTGCCAATTCCCATTCAATCATAGATATAATACAACAAATAGTGGTGATATCGACCACTTACATAACTCTACATCGTTGGCTTAAATCAAACATCCAACTTTTCTTTCTTTCTTTTTCTTTTCTTATTTTTTCGATTTTTTTTTTTTTTTTTTTTTTTTTTTTTTTTTTTTTTAAAAACATAAACATAGATGTGTAAAATTTCACCACATCACTACAACTTTCTTTCCGGATAATTTTTTCATACTTTTCATACTTTCAGAAATAACGGTAATAGTGAAAGTAGTAAACACACGAAAAATAAACTCAAAAATATACAATATTTACTTTCACTCCAATTTGCATTGTGCAATTTCCCGACCTAACCATAGATAATGAATTACGCACGCGAACATAGGTAATGTAAGGAAACACACTCTGCCTATAGCAATTAACCAACCACGGATTCTAATCTACAGGGTAGGCTAAGGTGTAAGGGTGTAACGAAACATTTTAAACATAGGTGTAAGAAACGAAAGGAATGGCTCTGAGGGTTTTTCTAGGGGTATCTTACTCTAAAAATGAGAGTAACAAAAGGGTTTATACGGGGGTTAACTAACCAGTGTAGTTAGCTAATAACACATAACATATAAAGGCTATTTGGTGTAATCCTAGAATTTTACCAAGTTAGACAAGTCATTCCAATTATATAAATAATACTCATTATGGTGGTCTCGAATAGTATACAAGCCAAGTTCTAAAGTTTACAAGTCACCGGCACACTCATAGATTTGTGAATTTTGAGAAATCACAATTTTTGAAAATAACGTCATGTGTGCAGTTATGTAACTTAGATCTTAAACAAAAACATGCTAAATTTTTTTTTTAAGTTTGATATATTAAGCACATTTTAAGCATAATTTTTGAAAAAGTAGGACAAGTAATTGTTAAGTGTTCTAATTCTCCAATCCCCCCACTTAAGTTAAACAACGTCCTCGTTGTTTGTATAAAAGGTTAAAAACTGGAAAATAAAAGAATTAGAACAAGAAAAACTCCCCTGAGATTTGCTCGGTATGATCCTCCATTAGTATAAGAGCAAAAATCATCTTCTTGTGGATTAGAACCTTAAAACTTCATACTTTATGTATCCACAGGAAATCCAGGAAACTATAATACCACCAACACTTTAAAACACACCTAAGATAAGAAAGGTTCAACTTGCATAACACATTAGTAGTTAGGAAAAATAAAACTTAAAAAATTAAAACTGAAAATCATCAGGTCAGTCGATGCGCCGTATCTTATTGAAGAAGATACGCCGTATCGAGCCTGGAATAAATACGGATCAGAATAAAGATGCGCCGCATCCTTAACCAGGGATGCGCCGCATTAAAATAAACTGATAAATAGTTTTAAAGTCGAAAAATAAAAATGCAGAAAAATAAAATAAGATATGACCATTGCAGAGGATGCGTCGCATCTCAGAATTGAGATGCGCCGTATCTTCGTGCGGCCTGGACTGACTATAAAACAAAGTAAAGGATAGGATGCGTCGCATCTGTTTAGGCAGATACGGCGCATGTAGTTACCAAACAGACTGTTAACAGTCTGTTGCAAAAATGGCTCGTTCCACGGTTTAATCTCATACGTCCTCTCGTTCTCTCATGCTGAACTTAATGCCAGTCTTCACCAAACATAACAAGAAATATAAACTGAAACATTAAACATAAGCATAGTGATTAGTACAATCCAAAATGAATATAAGTAATGTACGAAGAAACGTGTCCATAATGAAAATGCAAAGAGTGGTCAAGCTGTGGGCTGGTCGGGAGTCACGTCATCTGATTGGGCCCCAGAAGTACTAGCTTCGTCAGTCCTGCGGCGAACCCTGCGCTCGTATCTGATAATCCCTCTGACATAAGCACCGTCTGGGAGGTTGTGGCTGACCCCATTAAGAGCCATCAACCTACTGACACCGTCGACCAACCAACTCGTATCTCTCCTCACTCCAGCGAGCTCAACTCTCTGTGCCTCGAGAGCCTCTCTCAATGACCTGACCTCTAGCTCCACTCTCTCGACTCTCTGTCCAATAGTGCGGGGAGCTGGTGCTGGAGCGTGTATCTCCTCCTGAGCGGGAGCAGCAGCCGGGGCTGCCTGAGCATCCCCCTGCTCTGGCTCAGCAGGCCTCGGTGGTCCTAGTGGTGCCCAGTAGTACCCATCTATCATCTCTGCACATATCCCAAGCCTAGTCGTAAGGTAGTCCGCATCCATACCAGGTAATCTAGCAACATCAACCGGAAGATCATCGGGAATCTCATCACCTAATACCCCAAAGTGCCTAGCAAGACGAGAGACAAAGTGACCCCCAGTCATTTGGCTCCTACCATCTCTCCCTGGAGCAACTCTGTGTAAATAATGTGCTAAGAAGTGAGGGATGTTCACCACAGCTCCCTCGTCCATGCTCCGTAAGAGAAAAAGATCTAAAGTAGTCACCTTCTCAGGGGATTGTCCCCTTCCGGCAATAGTCAGGGCAATCAGACGATGACAGAGCCTCCTCATCGGCTCTCTAATCAGTGTGTATGAGGGAGTGGTGGTGGTAGAGTCACCTCCAGATGAGATCTCAGCCCAATAATCTCCCAACTCCCCACGATCTGAAACAGCTCTCAAACTGTTAGCCCAATAATCTGTAAAACCTGGAGATGCCATCTCTGCTGTAGTATGCAACCCAAGAGCTAGTATAAACTGCCCCATAGACATCCTTCTCTCAAAACCACCCAGTCTGAATACCAGAGTGTCGAATGTGTCGAGACCGAGATCAGTCTCCCTATAGTGTATAGTGCAGAAAAACTCCAGCATCAAAACCTTAATCAACGGTTCTTCAATCCTAAACAGCCTTTCCCAGGTGTATGACCTAAATAAAACCTGCCCCTCCTGATCTTTGTGTATCATCTCAAACCTAGTTCTTAACCCCTCAGCAGCGTTACCCTCGTCAATATTCTCGATGCTGTCAAAATCCAAAACTGGAACACTGAATACCTTCCTTTGATAAAACTTTCTAAGCCTAGTCATGTAATCATCAACAGCACCCTGTGCTAGTCCCATTGTTTCAAAACGAAGCCACGGGTGTCTACGTGCAGGCTCAGGTAACGCCATCTGAAATAAATATTCACAGTCAGTAAACAGTTCTGCAAATAAGGTAGATACGGCGCATTTGATTTAATCAATGCGTCGTATCTGTATAAAGTACAAGAGATGCGGTGCAAGACAACAGATACGGTGTATTGAGATGCGTCGTATCTAGATTAATCAATACGGCGTATCTAAAATTTTATCAATTTTGAAATAGGTCGTTACGCCGCATTAATCAACCCAGATGCGCCGCATCTAAAAGCATATCAGTATAAAATAAAGGGGCAGGCACGTTTATCGAGAATCCGTATCCGTGACGTAAACTACCACTAAATATCACAGTATTATATACTCTTTATATCAGTTCAAATATCGCATTCCTCCACTACCAATTCGCCTTCCCGCTAGATATTCAAAATCAAACCCAAAACCTAAATTTTCGTTCGATTCAATTAGTGTCAAATTCGATGTCTTATTCTAAAATTAACTTAGGGGAAATAATTAATGCCAAGTTCTAATCATATCCCTATATCGTTTAAGCGCGAATCGATTCAATCCTATAAACCCTAATTTTCGTATTAATCAAAATTAAATCGAAATGTAACAATTACCTTAGTTTTTCGTGATTAGGAGAAGGATTAATGCTCGGATTAAAGGCGGATTAAAGAAAGATGATCGGATTTTGAGTATAATTTTAGTGCGTGTTCTTAACTGTGTGTATTTATGCGGCGTATTCCCGTCGTATTTATAGGGCGACACGATGCGCCGTATTAGAAAATTGGGATGCGCCGTATCTATTCAATTCCGTTGACTAGTCAATAAGTCCTAGTTGGTCAGGGATACGGCGCTTTGGATATTTAGATCCGCCGTATCTCTATGTTAGTTAACGAAATTTAAATGAAGAACGTACCTTGGCCTCCGCAACACAGTTCCTTATACATCAAATTTGGGTAAAAATGGTACACCATATAGATGAATTCAAAATAAGAGTAATAGGCATAAACGTTTCATTAATAATTGTAATCTTATTGTTTAGTGGATAAGGATTTATTCCGAGGTTAGGAACAAATATCGTATTTGAGCATACAAAATTAAGATTACGAATTGAATCAGACGTATAATAAGGATAATAAAACTGAGATCATAGTGTAGAGAACTTTCCTTTGGGCAGTTGAATTATCGTAGAGTTTACCTGGGATTCAATTTCAAGAATTAAGGAAGTTCAATGTTACCAATACTGAGTTTTCCTCCACTCTTGTCGTCTTAGGTTCGGTCACTTCAGCTAGCGTCTCTTAGTTTGGTTCAGAATGTAATCCTTCTTGGTGATGCTTGAGTCATCATTTATCCTGAAAATAAACAACTTGCACACGAGAGTAGCGGACCGATCAAGGTAAATATCAAAAATCAACTATATTTATCAAATTATATTCGTCGTATTAACAAAAGTTAATGCGCCGTATTTTCGTTACGTTTTAAAATAAAAGATTTTTGATTCAGTAAGATGCGCCGTATCGACAGAGATCGATACGCCGTATCTGTTTAATAATTCGCAAACTGTTTTTAATTAAAATAATAGATACGCCGTATCTTCAAAAGAAGATGCGTCGTATGGCGTTAATGTTTTAGAAAAAAAATTTTATCAAAAACAGATACGCCGTATCTGCAAAAGCAGATGCGTCGTATTACTTTATCGCTTAGAAAAATTTTCTTATTAAAAACAGATACGCCGTATCTTGGGGAAAAGATGCGTCGTATCGAATTAATTAAACGCGTTGTATAAAAAAAAAAATTAAACGCAATACGCCGTATCGTTTGATTTAGCACAGTACAACGATAGCAGAACAGAAAAATACGAAAAATAAAAACAAAAATTAAACACACAAACAAAAATAAACACACAAAAATAAAAAGAAAACAATTAACACACAATACAACAAATATGCAAAATAGTACAATGATGCAATTAATCTAATAAAAAGAAAAACCTAATTAAAATACTAATCAAATTAACAGATAATAACAATTCACTCCCCGGCAGCGGCGCCAAAAACTTGATGCGCGTGATGTGTCGTTGCGGTTTAGCAGTTTTAATGCCTACTCAAGTTTTAAATTTATATTTAGCCGACTTATCAATAACACACACACTTAACGAGCAGTGTACCCGGTCAGTATGAAGATAATGGTAAGTAGAGTGTCGATCACTAAGAGTGGAACGTATTATCTAGTTATTCTAATCAGTATTTTAATATCCTAACGCAAGGGGGTTTCAGCCTGAGAGACTGGCACGATTTGTTGCATATTAAAATAATAAAATAAACCAATAGGCACGAATCAGCAAGTAGCACACACGTACACAGATAGATACTAGAGACAATAAGAGGGCTGTCCTTATGATTAAGTAGATTGTCACTTGTTTTATTGATAGCTTTATATGAAGTGTATGTAATTAATCCTTTCTCGTTGGTCCTATTCTTATCGGCGAGTAAACCCTTAATGATTACTTATGTCTAAAAGTTATTCCTAAGTGATCAATTTAGAAACAACCGTGGGAGCCACATCTTGTCCCGCAGTCGGATGCCCGCAAGCCACTAATAAACACAGAGGTTATCAATGCACTAATAAGTAGTAACCAAAGACATCAACATATAAACTTTAATTGATGGGAAAGCAAGTATTAAAGGGAGTGCAATCTTTCGTTGTCACATTACACAAGCCACCAATCCTGATGAATTAAAGTTTGCTAACACAATAAAACAAAACTACTTAATGAATTAAATACATGCATCACCTTCTTACAGCTCTTGTATCTTCGATTTGGGTGTGTCTTGTGCTGCCTCCTTGACTGAATTCGTCCTTTTGCTCTGCTGTCCGAACTTCGGTTTTAGGTTTTCGAACTCTTTTTCACGTCTGGTCTACGGGGTATTTATAGTTTCTGTCTGAGGGAAGATGCGGCGCATCTATTAAGTAGATGCGGCGCATTGACTTAACTTCGCGTGGGGTCCAAGATTATAATATTCAGGAATATTCGTACACCGCCAGAAGATGCGGCGTAACTGCCTTTATAGATGCGGCGCATGTCCTCTTGTATCTTGGATCGTATCTGGTGATATCTTGATAGAGATGCGGCGCATGTCCTGAGTGAGATGCGGCGCATCTGGAGCAGATTAGTCTTGATCTTGTCCATTTCAGCAGACTCTTCACATTATGCATGTTTTGCTCCATTATTAGTCCAAAATCGCTAAGTTTCACCAAATGCTTGTTTTTACCTGAGAATTACAAAAGTAAACGATTAAGTATCAATCCTCATACATAATATAGTAAAACAAGTCAAATTAATAGGATAAATGATAGTAATAAAATGTACTTATTTGAGTTCATCATTGGTCACAAGATTTCTAGCAAGGGAATCGAAGTTGACAAAGCAAAAATAGATGCTATTGCTAAGTTACCACCCCCGACTAACGTCAAAGGCGTCAGGAGTTTCTTGGGGCATGCGGGATTCTACCGCAGATTCATCAAAGATTTTTCGAAAATATCTCGTCCTATGACGAAGCTTCTCAAGAAAGATTTAGTTTTTTATTTCAATGAAGAATGCATCAAGGCATTCAAAACGCTCAAAAATAAGTTGACAAATGCACCGATTATGGTTTCACCAAATTGGTCGCTGCCATTTCAACTTATGTGTGATGCAAGTAATTTTGCCGTTGGAGCAGTATTAGGACAACGCGATGGAAAACATTTTCGTCCTATTTACTTTGCTAGCAAAACCTTGAATAGTGCTCAACAAAACTACACGGTCACTGAAAAAGAACTTTTGGCTGTAGTTTTTGCGTTTGACAAATTTCGTTCTTATCTCGTTTTGTCAAAGACAATTGTATTCACCGATCATTCAGCTCTTAAATACCTGTTTGCCAAACAAGATGCCAAACCACGTCTTATCCGATGGATTTTATTGCTTCAAGAATTTGACATAGAAATCCAAAATAAGAAAGGCGCGGAAAATGTTGCAGCAGACCATTTGTCTCGATTAGAAAATCCTAATTTAGATGAATTCGGTGAAGATGAGATTGATGATAATTTTCCCGATGAAACTCTTATGGGAATTGAAAACGAAGAAGTTCCATGGTTTGCAGACTTTTCAAATTATTTAGGATGAACCGTATCTATTTAAAATGTGTCCCGATGGGATAATTAGAAGATGCGTGTACGGTTCAGAGACCCGAAAAATTCTCGATGAATGTCATCACGGCCCAACTGGAGGACATTACGGTCCGTCTACAACCGCGAAAAAAGTCTTTGATGCGGGATTTTATTGGCCGACAATTTTTAAAGAAGCCCATACGCTTGTGCAGAATTGTGATGCTTGCCAAAAGTCTGGTAGTCTTTCTCGTAGAGACGAAATGCCACAAAAGAGCATACAAGTTTCTGAAATCTTTGATATATGGGGAATTGACTTCATGGGTCCTTTTCCTAAATCTCATAAGTTCGAATACATCCTCGTTGCAATTGACTATGTTTCTAAATGGGCCAAAGCGGAAGCCTTACCCACAAATGATGCACGAGTGGTTGTAAATTTTCTGAAAAAGCTTTTCTCTCGATTCGGAATTCCAAAAGCTTTGATAAGTGACAGAGGAACTCACTTCTGTAACCATCAAATGGAGAAAGCTATGAAACGATATGGAGTCCATCATCGTTTTGCAACAGCATACCACCCTCAAACCAGTGGTCAAGTTGAAAACACCAATAGAGCTTTAAAAAGAATACTTGAAAAAACGGTTAAGGATAATCCTTCCATTTGGTCAAGGAAACTCGATGATGCTCTATGGGCGTTTAGAATGGCATATAAAACTCCAATTGGCACAACTCCGTATAGACTCATATATGGAAAAACTTGTCATTTGCCGTTAGAAATTGAACACCGCGCATACTGGGCGTTGAGGCAATGTAACCCCGATCTCAAAATCGCTGGAGAAAAAGGATTCTTGCAATTGCATGAACTCGATGAATTAAGACTCCAAGCGTATGAGAATTCCAAATTGTACAAAGCTCGAACAAAAGCGTACCATGATAAGAAACTCAGAATCCGAAAAGAATTCAAAGCCGGAGACAAAGTACTTTTGTTCAATTCTAAGTACAAATTCAAAGCTCCTAAGCTAAGAACCAAATGGTATGGTCCATTCGTGATAAAACATGGTTTTCCATCCGGATATGTCGAGTTATATGACAAGCACGGTGGAAGTTTCATTGTTAATGGACATCATATCAAGATTTATCATGATGAGGAGCAACTAAATGAAATGTCAAGTGAGGAAATTCCACTTGAACTGCTCGATAAAAAGAAATACACTGCTATTCCATTCATGGCACCTTTCCCAGCAGATTATAAAAAAGGAATAGTGAAAGGAAATGTGGTTTATATTCCCAAGAAGTCGGGAAAGAATCCCAAACATAAAACACAAAAGTGAGGAAGATCGAGTCAGGCTGATGACTCGTTAATAAATTAAGCGCTTCTCGGGAGGCAACCCGTGTGTTTTTAATTGTTTGTTTATTTTTATGCCCCGATGGTTTCACCATAAGTGTGGGGGCCTTGCAAAAAAAAAAAAAAAAAAAAAAAAAAAAAAAAAAATCCAAAAATATTTTGCATTTTGTGTGTTTGTTTGTTTTGTATATGAAGATTACTGCAGGTAACAATGCTTGATCTCGAAGATGTGGAATCATTCGATCTCAATATCTCATTTGGAGCTCGATCTAGATTCCAAGGCTCAGGCAGTATCATTTCTTTTATGTTTCATTTCCCTATTTTTATGCTTCATCGTTCTTTACATTGAGGACAATGTCAAACTTAATTGTGGGGGGAGGAAATAGGAAAATGAAACTGGATTTTAAATTTTCTATATTTTTGAGCCTAATTTTAAATTGTTTGCCCTTATGATCTAGTTGTTTTCGCACATTTAGGATAATTTATATTAGAATAACTAGATTAATCCACTAATAAAACATGTAATTTTTGAAAATTCAAGATGTGTACTGATTGACATTGCAATCCATTTTTGGGATCGATAACATTGCTAGCACAATTATAGCCCATTCCACCAAAAATTGTGAGGATTTGAGCCTATTCTTATATAGCATACATCTTTTATGCTTGATCTTTTTGCTATGAGTGTGCCGGTGATTTTATTTATTCTAGAACTTGTACTTGCAAATCATTACCAGACCGCAGTGAGATCACATTCGTGTGATGAAAGTATATTCGTGTGATAAGAGGCAACATTAGGATTAAACTAAATGGCCATCCGTTTGCAAATCATACATTAGCTAATCACATCGGTTAGTTAAAACTCTCATCATTGACCCATTTGTTAGCACTCAATTTTAGTGCTAGATACCATTAGTACACCCTTTGAGCCATTCTTTTATTTTGTTACACCAGAAAAATAGAAAAATATTTTATACTTTTAGCCTTAACCTTACCCATAGTCAAGTCTTGGTTGGTTACTAGCTACTTGGAAAGATGGTTGTTATGTGGGAAATCCTTGAACTTTGGAGAAAGTTACAAACTCTATGATAATCTCATAGAAGATCTATTGGAATTATGATCGATGGCCGAAACATGTGGCCAAGAAAAAGAAAAAGAAAAAAAAAAAAAATATATATATATATATATATATATATATATATATATATCAAGGATGAATTCTCATGTTCATGTGAAAGAGGTTGACTTAGCTAGTAGCAATTGGTTGTAGACTTTGACTTAACTTTATTTTTTATTTTAAAACCAATTTCATAAATATTCCCATGCCTTATCCATACCCCTTATTAACCCGAAGCCTAAACGTTACAACCCGAATAAAAGTTGTTGAGAATTATATTTTGAGTTGATATTGACAAAACATGAAAGATGAAGGATTATTATGAAGACAAAGATGAAGGACCTAATATGTATTATTTAAAGTCTTTGTAACCCTAATCCTCTATTATATAAAGAGGATAGGGGTGTTCATTATGATACACAGGAGTCAAGATGTAACATCATTAAAGGTGTGTGTGTTTAAACCTAGGCGTAGGTTTTGTGTTAGACACCTAGGGTTCGTGTTTGGTATAAGCCTCAATGATCTTTGATCCCTGTTAGAGTGTAACCGTGCTATACTTGATCACATAGCATTGGGGCTGATTGTGTTATTAGTAGTTGTTAGAGATGATGACGAGAAAAACCTTGTAGCAATATCGTTTCTTCATTTGTACTGTTCTAGTTACAAGTTTGTACTGCTATCAGGATTTTGTACTGCCAGTTCACACACAACTTCGTACTGCTCACGATCCACTTTTTTACTGCTTCAATGGTTTGTGCTATTCGCAAGGTATGTCGTATTGAAGTTATAGTAGTTTAGAGCCTCGACAATGAAAGGAGTTTTGGTTTTTAGTACTAGATGGTGACTATGCATGTTCAAGGTAACTGACGATGCCTGCTTATTTCATATTCCCATCATATGTACTTGGTCGATATTCACTTTAAATATTAATTCATCATGGGTCGGTACTGATATTATATGTGAAGGCTATGTTAAGTGAAGTCACTGCATGATAACGATTTACATTACTCTAAATGGACGTCGATATACATGGATGCATTATGAAGTGCTGTCGGTTTTATTTTCATACGTGAGTTATTTGTGCATGGTGAACCCTACGAGAATTCTTACTGCATGCTACTCTTATCACATGGGACGGTGACAATATTATTTATATGAGGAGATGTAAAGGTTGTCATGTGGTAAATGGTAACTGATTAAGATAATGGGTCGGTGTGTATTGCATGGTTTTATTTTCTATGCTTCCAATATAGATTGTGGGTCTGTGATCATTTATTCTATAATGGGTCGGTGCTAAAATTAAATAAATTGATCATGGGATGGTGGAAAAGTATGATAGCAATACTTGGATTTTTTTCTACGCAATGTTGTGATTTCATGCAAGGCTTGGTTATTATTCTATGCATGTGCATTTCCTTGCTGTTGAGGTTTCATGCACTGTGACAAGGAGGTTTACTCAAGAAGACAGTGGTGGCCTGAGATTACGAAAGTAAGGGGAAGTACATTAGATTTGGAACAGGTGGTTCTAACACACACACACGGTGAAGACACACACACAGGAGGATTTTGGATGTTTGATTTTTGGATTTTTGGTTTCGGTTCTTAAAGATTTATGGCTCGTTCTTATTTATTCTCATTGGCGACGAAGATTATTTGTTACTTATTTGACGATGAAGTGGAATTTTTCAAGGTTGTGTTTTATCATACCTTTTGACAGGAGGTAACTTGTTCGTTCGTTCAAGTGACTACGAATTGACAAACACTTGAAGGAGTTACGTTATTGTGCTCAGTGATTATTGTCAAGAGATTGCGATCTCCCTATACGTTAAGTATACGTTCGAAGTCAGTTTTAGTGCAAGACATAAGACACAAGGTTGGTTTATTCTACTTCAGCATCGAATTGGTAATGGTTAGTTTTCTTCATCATTCCATACAACCTACAGAATTGAAGATTCAAATGGTTAACATATGGGTTTCAGTGGAAGCTTATTGTTTAAATGATTAACCATTTATATGCTACATCGAGGTGAAGGTTTTTATGATTGCTCGTTGGTATTTTTACTGAAGATTTAGGATTTTTCTGTCTTGGGTTCATTTATAAAAGAAAGTGTTTTGGTGTTCATTCATGGAGGGCAATTCAAGACATTAGAAGACTAAGTTGGATGTATGGTACTGATTCGTGATTATGAAGATCAAAGATGCATACTTTTGTCCCCTACTTGATGACGACAAAAAGGGGAAGAATATTTTGAATATTGCAGCTTGAAGATCCTTGATGATATGCATGGATTAAGGGGAAGACAACATCCTTCATGTATAGTTGGTTTTGTCATTATCAACTAGGGGAAGATCATTGGGAATTATATTTTGAGTTGATATTGACAAAACATGAAAGATGAAGGATTATTATGAAGACAAAGATGAAGGACCTAATATGTATTATTTAAAGTCTTTGTAACCCTAATCCTCTATTATATAAAGAGGATAGGGGCGTTCATTATGATACACAGGAGTCAAGATGTAACATCATTAAAGGGGTGTGTGTGTAAACCTAGGCGTATGTTTTGTGTTAGAAGCCTAGGGTTCGTGTTTGGTATAAGCATCAAGAATCTTTGATCCCTGTTAGAGTGTAACCGTGCTATACTTGATCACATAGCATTGGGGTTGATTGTTTTATTAGTAGTTGTTAGAGATGATGACGAGAAAAACCTTGTAGCAATAATAATGACGTGTTTGTTTATTCCGCTGCGTATGTTCTTATTCATTATTATTGTTTATCCCACTTGCTCTAAATGATCCACGAAGTTGTTTCATTATAACTTCACAAAATTCCTCTTAGATGTTTACACTTGGTGCTTACGCCACGTCGGTGGAGTTTTGTTTCTTGTACAAGCTTATGGTAATATTTAGATCATGACTGAGCGATGAGTGTGATTTTCTTATATACTTACCCACTAAATAAATGAGTGTTGAGTGAATTATACCTCATTCCTTTTCCGTGAGGTGTTTTAACATGTTATATAGCAAGAGAATCATTAAGGTATTGCCAAACATCTCGACTTTTCACTTATAAAGCTTAAAAAGTTGGATCTTATCTCGTACTTGTACTTGATGGATTTGCATCTCATTTTTTAGAATCATTCTCATTTATATCATGTGGATTTATTTTTAAAAAGCTAGATTTGCTTAAGGGCAAGCAAAGTGTAAGTGTGTGGGGATTTGATAACGCTCATTTCGTACATGTTTTAGTCACGTTATTTCTATGTTTGTGCATTGTATTTGGTTGTGTTTGTGAACATATTATGCAAAAAAGGTACAAAATATATTAAGGTTTAGGTACAATCAAGTCTAAGGGAATAGCTAGAAAGAAGAGGAAAAGTCGCTAAATCAAGAGCTTATGCACAACGAAAGATTCTATGTTGGGTACGCTTCTCGCACCAAAATGTGACAACATATGTGTGATTACATTAGTTATCTTATTTGCCACAAACACATGGACTAGAACCGTCAATATTGTAAAGTCATGTGTTTTGGCTCTATAAATACACCTCCTAGACTTCACTAGGAGGATTGAAGCTTGTGTGTGTTTTTCACCTTTTATTATTATCAATAAAACAAGGTTTCCATCTCTATCTCTCTAGACTCTCTCTCTCTAAACCTTTGCCATGGAGATGATGATCTTTCATCATCCAAGGCCTCCCGATTCACAATAATTTAACCAAAACACGTTCCATCAATTGGTATCGGAAGCCACGGTATTAGTTTTGGTTGATTGTTGTGATTTTTTCTTGTCAAAATCGTATTTATTTGAGGTTCAGATCTGTTTGTTTTTTAATCTGTTTGTGATGCGATTGCAATATTTTATTGTCAAAAAGTACCATAAACAGTTTATCTACGTTGCGTGTATCTGGTCCATTTTGTTGTCTGTATACATCTTTATCCTTTTTTCTGTGACTGATTTGATTAATTGCCGTGAAGACTAAATGGGTTGGTCTTTTTTAACCCGTGAATATTGTGGTAATATTGCTGATATAAACTGATCAGAAAAAGAGTCAAAAGGTGATCGGAAAATATAGTCGGAAAATTTTGGCCGGAATCTCGCCGGATTTCTTGGTCAAAAAGTCAAAACCCTTATTTATCGCAGTTGCTTGTAAAGCAAATGCGATAAAACCCTCTTCTATCTGAGTTCGGTTTCTTGTACAAGAAATGCGATAACATCCAATCTCGATAATTTATCGCTGTTGAGCTTTTATCGCAGTTGCGTTTTTTATCGCAGTTGCGTTTTATCGCAGTTGTGACAACGCTTATCGCAGTTGGTACAAGATCACTTATCGCAGTTGCTCGGGTCAACAGTCATCGGTCAACGGTCAAACGTCAACAGTCAAACTTTTAGTAATTAAAAGATATAAGATGGAGATGATGTACAGATGAACTTAAGACCACTAGACGAACCAATCGGACTAACAGTATAACACATCTATCCTACAACAAAAATCCAATCCTATAATAGACACAATCATGACCCTCACGTCACTCCCCAACACTCACAATCACACAAACAAGAATCAAAACAGTAATGAAATACATACTTAATCTCAGAATCGGTTCAATCTTGTATCAAATCTTTTAAAGATTTTTTACTTGAACACATATCATCACGGATTGAATACGAAACAACTCATGAATCATAAACCTACCCGAGACCTCACCAAGAGATCTTGAAGTCGTTGTGACATGCCAATTTAAGGGAGTTGCTTTGCCTTAGGGAGTCGGGTTTAACGAGCTTAACAATTGATCTATTGAGGCTGTTTCAGTCTTGGTGATGATGGGATTGAGATGAGATAAGGTGAGTTTGTTAATCGGTTTGAGAGTTGATGGAGATTAAATTTGACTGTATCTTTTTAAGATACATGATGAAAGTGGGGGCGCAGATGTGTTTATGTGAGATTAGGGTTTGTGAGTTGGGTTAAATGTGTTATTTATAACCGGGTAATTAGGTGATGGATATGGATCGGGCTTCACTTTGTTGTGCGATTGGGCTTACATGGGCTGTAGTCTTGTGATTGCTAATTGGACTTCATGGACCTAATACAAAAATGCATTGTGATTAATTATGGGCTATCAAAAGTACTAAACGATTCTTCATATTTAATTGCAATGAATTTTGTTTTTGGCCAGTTTTGTTGTTATTAAATGATTAACATTTGATATATAATGTGGTTAAATGGTCATTTGGGGTTCATAGCGACAAAGTGATAAATTTTCACGGGGATACGATTTTTGACAAGATCGGGAAAAACCATTATCATAGTTCACCTTAACCGTCAAAAGGCTAGTGTTGAGTATTGAACCGCAAGATGTGACTACGGGGATAATTCTTTATTATTTATTTGAGGTTGAAGTGAAATATCACGGGTGCGTGTACTTAGTATCTTGAAGATATCGGGGTTGGTTGGATGCATGATTCTTCGAGATCCTTGTTCGAGCTTATAATCTTCAAAATGATTAAGACTTGGATATCTAGTTATTTTTTTCTTTCTACCTATTACAAAATAACTATCACTTTAAAGGAGTTACGTTGTAGTGCTCAAGTGTCACACAAGATGTGGATTATTCAAGATGAATTCATATACAGTAAAGGATGGTTGGATGGGTATATGAATCGACTTATGCTTAAAGGAGTTACGTTGTAGTGCTCAGTATAGGTTCCTTAGTCAGACAATAGTGCAAGCTTAAGTCACAAGTTCGGGTTATTTTACTTCAGTCTCAAGTTCTTAATACTGGGTTTTCTCCATCAGTGGTCACTACAAAAAGCCGTCAGAATGATAATGGGGTCGGTAAAGTGTTAGATGAGAAGAGTTTAGAAGAGTAGAGATTTTATCAGCAGTTGATTCTCACGGGCTATTTATGGTACTTCACACATCTTCGCTTAATTGGACATATAGGGTTTACGCTACCTCCATTTCCATCGTAACCATAGTGTGTATGCTTCCGATTCCGCGAAGACATCGTGGGGGAAGAGAGAGTAGATGTGCTTTGACCTTCTTTGACTTTCTTTGCATTTTTTTGCAAAATACTCTTTTTCCGGATGGATCTGCATTCAGGGGGAAGAAATGTGCACATCAGGGACGCATAACAGACTCACGTGATCGAGCTTACAATTTTATTACTACCGGAAGACGTCCGCAGAGATGATCAGTGGTTCAGTTTAGTGATTTTGGTGTACTCGTTTCAACTTTCGCAGAGTGTGATGTGCGAAGTAGCCTACTAATGTGAGAAGATCTTGCTAAATTTCTCGCATGTTACCCCCGAACGGAACTTCCGCATTGAGCATAATCGTTACTGAGTACTAGTCAGATTTCCTTGGTGTGGTTTACAATGTCATCTACAAATTCCGCTGCGTACTTACAACCTTCAAAAGTTAGAAGACGTGTTAACTACATCAAAGTTTCGAATCTGCTGAAGATGGTTGTCAGTTTGGGGGGAAGCTAATTCAGAAACTTCACCAATAAGAAGTATACGAAGAAGCCGTTAAAGACATGCAGCATGAATTGGGGGGAAGTTAATCCAATTCATGTTTATTACATCATTTGACTACAAGTGAAGAAAAGTTCTCAAGCCGAGGTACAAAATATAAACAAAGAGCGTCAACTGTAATCATCCTCAGCACATGAAGAGCTTATGAAGACCTTCTTTATTTGTATTTTTTACTTGTAGGATATGATGTAAGTAATCCCATATGTTGCCACATTGGGGGAAGATTGTTGGGTACGCTTCTCGCACCAAAATGTGACAACATATGTGTGATTACATTAGTTATCTTATTTGCCACAAACACATGGACTAGAACCGTCAATATTGTAAAGTCATGTGTTTTGGCTCTATAAATACACCTCCTAGACTTCACTAGGAGGATTGAAGCTTGTGTGTGTTTTTCACCTTTTATTATTATCAATAAAACAAGGTTTCCATCTCTATCTCTCTAGACTCTCTCTCTCTAAACCTTTGCCATGGAGATGATGATCTTTCATCATCCAAGGCCTCCCGATTCACAATAATTTAACCAAAACACGATCCATCATTCTACCCATAATAAAAACCTCGGGAAGATCATCAAAGATAAAGAATCAAGTTACAAAGATTTTCGAGTTCAAGAAAAGATCAATTGTTGATGAAATGAATGAGAAGTTACATGCAAAGTTTGCTATGTATTATAGCTTGCTTCCTCAACCAAAGGTTCAAGAAATACAACTAAGGCTTAAGTTCAACCCAAGGTTCAAACTGCCATGCCAACCTTACTCCAAACCTTGGGCTGGAATTTGAACCTCAGGTTGAGACTTCAACCTTGGGTTGCTGCAACTCTCGGCACTCTTAATGACTATCTTTAATGAACTAACTCTTCATATGGATGATCATTACACCACATTTACTTCAAGTCCAGAATTTTAATGACACTTAGTGCCCAAGAAACTTGCTTGGTGACCAAGGGGATTCATTCTATTAATAACTATACTTGGTTAGAGAGAAGAGAACTACTACATACTTACACTTTTCAACTAATCTAATAATCAATTTACTCTCTCAAGAAGGCTATATAACACCCCCATTTTCGGAACGCAGCGGAATACAGCATGGGGTGTTATCTATTAGTTACATAGTACAAGTCATAGGAAACATCGAAACAATTAAAGATGTTTTTAAACAAAGTTCACATTTGATATAATCAGAGTTTAACAAAGTTAGGTCCCAAAAGTTTTAACCAGGACAAGAGTCCAAAAGATACATAATTTAAACACAACATAAGTTTTTGAGTTATTAAAAGTTCCATCAAGTGTGAAATAACACGTGTCCATCCATCCATGTCCTTGCACCGCCCATCCAAGCATTAATACATTACGGACCTGGGATAAAACATGCTAAAAAGGTCAACATAAAGTTGAGTGAATTCATAGAGTTTAATAAGTAATAAGTTGAATACAAGTATCATTCATAAATTGACATGTAACGAATACAAGTCGGGAAATAAGATTATAGCATCGAGCTCATGAAACCGAACCTTGACCTAGTTTTAATAATGCCCCATAAGAGGTAGTTTGCCAACTACCACGAATTCTCAATATTATGCTACCCGTTAAATAATGAGAGCGACTCATCCGGACAGGCTCGTCAAGCCAAATATGCATATTCATAATAATAGCGTTCCCCCATGGAATTAACGGTTCATGAAATTAGGGACTTAAATGGCAAAAGCTACTCAATAACTATAATCGTGTAATCGGGTCAAGCATACCAAAAGCTACTTGTATTCAGTTTAAAAAAAAAAAAAAAAAAAAAAAAAAAAAAAAAAAAAAAACTAGCATGTATCCCCCTCGCGAGGTTTATAAAGCATTAAAATGAGTAAAGGCGAGGCTATGAACTCACCGAAATCAAAAGTGAACAATCAAGTGAAGAAGTGAAGAAATAATCCGCAAGAACTCTACGAGCAACCTAGAATATATACGCGTGTCTTAGCTTTTATGAATAATGATACAATCATTATTATATGCTATATAAATTACGATCTCATTTATGCTTGGTACATAAAGTTTAAATAAACATCAAGATTTAGTTTGGTATTTAAAAATGACTTACAAGTATAATTTTCACTTTTCTTACAAAGTTTCATGTTTTTAGTCCATTTTTATTCTTAAGTCTAAAATAAGTATTAGAGGTCCAATTTAAGTCTAAGGGTCCAATTTAGTCAAAAGGTTCATATTATGACTAAAGGTCCAAATTATATTAGGTGGTTCAAAATATAACTTAAGGGTCCAAATTCATAAGTTACTAACCTTTTTGTAACTTTTAATTCAAAATCTGATGGAATTTTTATAACTTAACCACTTTCAAAAATTCATATCTTGCAAACCGTAAGTCGAAAAATTATGTTCTTTATGTCCCCGGAAAGGTATTCGACCATACTAACAATATTTGTGGGGCCCACTAATTTAGAAGTTTCGTAACAGTAGTGAATTTATTACTTTTCCCCTTACTACCCAGTTCTGAATTCACTAATATCACAACAGTCCCACGAAAAATACAATATCTTGAGTTATACAAGCCCGATTAATCTCATTCTTGTGGCCACGTTTAAGTTGAAATGTTATCTACAACTTTTATGTTTTGAGCAATAGGTGGTCATGTACAAAAAAAATGACTTATATAGGTTTCAAATCTGTTACTCAGAATATGACATGTTTCACGAAAACATTTTTAGTTTAATCATCGGGTGTCGTCACGGGAATCACCACCCGTGGAAATGACCACAAGACATAGATCTACAACTACATATTTTTAGTTTAGGTCCATGGTCTACTGTTTCGTCCAGTTAATTACGTTTTTACCCCTAATCAGAATAGTGTTTTCAGAATAAGTCCTTTTTAGTGTTTTCTTGTAATTTTTAACATGTACCAAGCATATTTAAGCATCAATAACTTATGAGGCATATATAACACATCAAGTAACTTGTATGTACAGTAGAGAAATGAAAAGATGAAGGTTGGTTCCTTACAAGGATTTTATAGATGAGAAGCAAGTGATTAAATACAAGAACACTAGTCTAAGAATCACCAATCAAGAGACCCAATGCCTAAGTCTTTCACCCAACCTTTGAAGCCAATCTTTACCCTTGATAAACCCTAAGATTTACAGCCCTTGAAAACCATGGAAGAACTTCTAAATGATTTGAGGAAGGCTTCAAGAAAACTCCAAGAAAACTTCAATAGAACCTCCAAAACTTTGATTCAAGACACCACCTTTTGTGAGCACCTTCAAGAAGATGTTGTGGAGATGATTTTGGGATAAAAATCAAGATGATATGAGTGTGTTTTTGTGTAGATTTTCGGCAGCAAGGATGAGGGGAGGAAGGAGAAATGGATGGTTTTTGAATTAGAGTGAGATTTGCATGGAGGAGTGGAATGATTATGTTTCTTGGAAATGAGGAGTATGAAGAGTGTGAATATGGGTAATGGGGGGAATGGTGGCCGGCCTAGGGCTTTAAAAGGAGTGGATATATTTTATTATTTCATAAAAATACATTATATACATGTTTTATACAAGTATCATAAGTCACGGAGTGAGTTTGAAGGCCAACGGGGCTAAACCGGTAACGTTTTATGCATAGTTTGTGAGAATAAATGTCATGAAGATAATATTTTCATAAAAATGTCATATTTAACTTAAAATGACCCAAATTGATGTTTCATATATTTTCCGAGCCTTTCGGAGTGTTAATATGTCTTTAAAGCTTAAACCGCGAGCCGAAAACGCAAATTACGCAGTAACCGGGTGACTTGAAAACGTAAATTTTAGGAGAATGTTATAAAAATATTATGAAGTGTTAAAATGACTAATTTTAATATTTCATGGGAGACTTGGGTTTTTCGGAGTGTTTAAACGAAATTAAAAATCAAAAACGCAGACTGAAAATGCAAGTTGTTACCAAAATTTGACAAAATCGTGAAATGAAACATAAAATGTGAAATATAGAAGTTTTGAATATTAGGAGTGTATGATGGAACATTAAATCACTTATGACATGAAAACGGACAGGAATCCTAACACGGCTCATGAATGGCTAGAAACGCGAAAGTCGCTAAATCGGTGAAAAGTAAAAATGAAATTTTTACTCAAGTGAAAATAGAAATAGAATATGAATTAGATATTGACCTTGAAATTACGAAATGTCACAGGCTACAAGGAAGAAAACGCAGAAAGAAGTTAGCTTACATTCATTATTCATCATTATAATCATCAAAGGAATCATTGTTGATCATCTCATAATTGTTCCTAGCTCTTGTAATCATCATTACAACTTTTGCAAGACTTTTTAATTATGTTTTCAAGTGATAAATTTTCTGTGGTTATTTCTTTGTTTGCCATGAGCGGCTAAGTGCCTTGTGCACTTGCCTAGATGATGTTTGTTACATGAATGTTGATTGATTATGACTCTATGGTTCTAATTCAATGAAAAGCTAATACTAAGATCGAATTGTGCTTTCAAAGTTTTCATAAACAAAAGAGTTATCAAGTTTTGTTGATTATTAATGGTGTAATAGGTCGAAAGAGACATTGTTATTTAATCAATTGTAAACCTTTGTCTATGAAGGTGTTACCTTATGTATTGACCATTTCATAGGTAACTTGGTTAAACTTAGAAAACTAAAAGTGTAGTTGTCAATTACTTGTGAAACGATAGCGAATCAAGTGATTAAATTGTGTTAGTCTTGTTTGATCAAAACTTAATATTGTTTTTGTCATCTTAAAATCTTGACGAGGATTGAAAGTGTTGAAAACAAGAGGATTAGTACACCAACTAATCAAATTAGAACACCATCTAATTTATTGATCATAATCGATTTGAACCATTGCCATAATCATATCAAGGGAATTGTGCAAACTAGTCTAGGTAAGTGTAGTTTTAATATATTGAATTTACATCATCATCATTATTTGCTTGCTATTAGAATCATTGATAAAGCTCGATTTTATATTCAACTCACGTTTCATAAAAACTAAACAAATCCTTGTGAACGACCTCGGCTTACCATATCAACTCTTGCTACACACGGACGAGTATACTTGCTCGTATGTGTTTCGTTTGAATCATTGGTAGATCGTGTTTATAAATTTAAAACTTGCACTCTAGACGACACATCAATGCACTATATATGTGATTCAGTTATCAATAAAATAACCAAGGGGATTAACCAAAACTAATATGTTCTTGATTACAGTTGCATTGAAAAGGTGCAATTCTCAATTTTTTGGTCTATCTTTGTAAATATTGAAAAGTGGCGAAGTTTTTTTTGGTTTGGCTTGATTAACTTTGGTGCTATGTGTCTGCTACTGTGAAGGGTTACCAATTTATGATTTAAGTTATTGTCTGTGGGTCTATAAGTTGTGTTCAATATTGTTTTATGATATTGTTGTTTGTTAAATAAGTGAGTACTAATTGCATGTTTTACACTTGCATTACCAGATCTTGGATGGGTTCATTTTTGCATGTTTTATATCTGGTCATGTGAGTTATGTTGCTTGAAATTGCGGTAGCTTGGTATATTTTAAGTTGTTGCTTGATATGTGATCATAAGTGCTAATTTTGTATGCTTAGGCTTGGATTAGATTGTTCTTTTTTTTTTGTTGGTGGTGAAAACCAATTGTGTTTTTCCATTTTTTTGGTTCTTGGTTATTAGCAGCTATTCTTTGGGCGGTTTTATATGTGGTTATATGAATATTGTGGCAGAAAATTGTAGTGGATTATCATATTTTATGTTGTTGCTCGATATGTGGTCATAAGTGTTGATTTTGTATGCTTAAGTTTAGACTGCAAAACTAATATGTTTGTCTATTTTTTCCTTCTTAGGTCATGCGACCAATTTTTTGGGTATGCAGATCAAGTGCTTCCTAATATTTGTTAGAATCTGATTTGTGGTTTAACTTATTTAACACATGAGACTATTATCTATTAAATAAGTGAGTTGTGATTACATGTTTTGAGTTATCAGAGTTTGGATAGCTTCGGTCTTTGCAATTTTATATGTCCGAAAAATTGTAGTGGCTTGGTACATTTTATGTTGTTGCTTGATATATGCTCATAGGTTTGGCTTTTGCATACATATGTTTGGATTGGATTGTTTTGCTTTTTTTACAAATCAGATGTTTCCTAGTATTTGTTAGAATCTGATATGTAATCATGCAAGTTGTGAAACGCGAATTAGTAGGAGCTTGGGGATTTTATATGTGGTAACTTGGTATATTTTATGTTGTTGCTTGGTGATCATAAGTGCTGATTTTCTATGCTTTGGTTGGATCAGACTTTTCTGTTTTTTTATGGTTGTGCAAAACAATTGTGTTTGTCCATTTATTTGGTTCTTGGTTATTAGAAGCTACTTTTTGGGCAGTTTTATATGTGGTCATACGAGTATTGATTTTACATGATTAAGTTTGGACTGCAAAACTAATGTGCTTGTCTATTTTTTCCTTCTTAGGTCATGCGATAAAATTTTGGTGTGCAGAACATGTGCATCCTAGTATTTGTTAGAATTTGATGTATGGTCAGGGTTATTTAACAAATGAGACTATTATGTGTTAAATAAGTGTGCTATGATTACATGTTTTGTGCATGTTTTAAGTTATCATAGCTTGGATAGGTTAGTCTTTGCAGTTTTATATGTCCGCGGAATTGCAGTATGTTTTTTGTTGAAAAACAGATGTTTCCCAGTATTTGTTACAATCTGATATCTGGTCATGCGAGTTATGAAACGCGAAGTAGAAGGAACCTGGGAGTTTATATGTTGCTTCGTATTAGACTGCTTATTAATAATTGTTTCAGTCAATGTGTAATTTTTCTGTTGAAAGTCGGTTAGGTTCAGCTCAAACATTATCTATATGTTAAGATTATCTATGATGAAGCGAAAAGTGTACCGCTTTTAGGGGGTCATTTAAGCCCTAAATCGTATTTATTTGATCAAATATTGCCCTAAATCGTTCCTTTTGTCATTTTAGGTACTTTGGAGAGGAAATCTGGAAAAGGAAGCATTTTGGACGTTTTTGGAGCATAAAAGTGAAGAAAACGGCAAAGTCTCCAAAGCTACTGGAAAAGTACACTTGACGGCGTCAAGGATTGCTCCTGACGGCGTCATGGCTTGGCAAAAGAGGTGGATATGAAAAATACACATGATAAGCCAGGGAGTTTTACAAAGGAAGTCTGACGGCGTCACCCTTTAAGGTGATCAAGGCCATCATGGTTTAAGCTAAAGAGAGACGGCGTCAAGCCCTATTCTGACGGCGTCAACCCTTGATAGGCCAGAGCGGATTTTGGAGGACTAAAGAGGGACGGCGTCAGGAAGACCATCCGGGAACCCTAGCCACGGCGAGGTGACGGCGTCAAGATCTACAACGTGACGCCGTCAGCTACTAAGTTCTATATATAATTTTGCAATTTTTTGTCATTAGTGTGCAACTTTTTGAGAAGAAACCCTAAGACGAATTTCTGCCATTTTTAAGGGTTTTTATACCCTTGGATCTCCCATGTTTAATTGAAGATAAGTTATCATTTAATCATTCAATATGTCTATGTGTTGTTTGATTATATCTTGTTCTTATCTTTTAATTAACATGCTAGGCTAGATTTATCTTGTGTTTGCTTAGATCTAATGAAACCTAACTATTGAATATCGGTTGTTAATGTGTTATTAATTGTATTGGATGATTGTTTATCGATGTTAGGCTTAAGAAAACTGGCTAACTTCCTATACGGTAACTTGCTTGAACGTCTTAAGAAACATGAACCAATGCGTACTAAGGTTATTATGGTTGTATTTAATGCATGAGCGAATTCTAGTGATCCCATGTTAGGAGCTTCTTAGCTGGCTTGACATAGGAGTGAAGTAGGAGCTTGTAGAGTTGGGGAAGTACGTACGCCACCCCACGATTGGTATTAAGGAATACACCCGTCATCCACGCAATTAATACACACTAATCAACCGGTAAAAGATAGTTAGGGAGTAAGGAAATCTAAGTAAACACATTTCTCTCCATATAAGTTCCACCAACCTTTTCATTTTTAGTTATTTTATTTTATTTGCATTTGTAGTTATTTGGGTTAGTTGACTAGCAACTAATTCCGCCCACTCCTTCAAACCCGAGATTTTACTTGCTTTCATAAAAATATAAAAATACAAAAAGAATCTTCCCTCACCCTTAGACCTATTAGAGTAGTTTTTTCAATCCTAACGACACTATTCCCCTAGAGAACGATCAATCCCCGGTACTTGCCACTTCACTATACTACATCGATCAGGTACACTGCCTGGTGGGGATTGCAAGCCTCTTGAGATCCCTCGAGAGGTAAAACCTGTTGTAAGGTCGCAAAACCAGGCATCAAGTTTTTGGCGCCGCTGCCGGGGAATAGTTATTGTTTAGGTTGAATTTTTATTTTATTAGGTCTACTCACTAGATTCCTTTCTAGTGAGATTTTTATTTTTATTTTTCTAGGTTTTCTTTAGTCTATCTTTTTTCTTCGTTTCTTTGTTCGTAACCATTACCATCCGACATCATGGAAGGTAGTAATATCCTTGATCCCAACAACCCACCACCACAACAACACCCACCTCCTAGAGTCCGTACCTTAGGAGACTACTCCCGTCCTAGCCCCCATGGCTATCGAAACACCATTGAGCTCACTCAAGGAGCCAATATCACTCCCTTGCGATCCGACACCATCCGGTTGGTGCAAAGCGGATGCGCATTCCATGGACTTCGTTCCGAAGATCCTAATCAACATCTCAAGGACTTTCTCAAAATCGTTGATTCCATAGACCTTGATGTTGCCACTCGAGAGACGACCCGACTGCGTCTCTTTCAATTCTCTCTGCGGGACCAAGCTAGTCAATGGCTAGAGCGTCTACCCGCAGGATCCATCACCTTTTGGGATGATCTCACCACTCGTTTCCTTGCTCAGTTTTTCCCACCAGGAAGAACTACCAAGCTAAGGAATGATATCTTGATGTTCCAACAACGTCAAGGCGAAACCCTCTACGAGGCATGGACTCGATTCAAGGACTTACTCCAAAAAGTCCCTCACCATGGCATAGAACTTTGGCTCCAAGTCCAAATCTTCTATGACCATATCAATCTCTCCACGAGGCAAACTATTGACCAATCGGCCGGTGGTAAGCTACGTGATCTAAGTGCGGAACAATCATGGGCTCTCCTAGAAGATCTTGCTCTTTATGACAACGAAAGTTGGAGTGATCCCCGTGATTTGAATAAAACGGTCAAGGCAATATCTTTGCCTTTGAACAATTCAAGCACTTCCGACCGTAGGATCATAGAACTTGAAGATCAAGTCAAGTTTCTTATGAAATCCTACGAGGCTCCTAAACCTTCAAGCCAAGTGAACAAAATCACTTCTTCATGTGAATTATGTAGTGGTCCCCACGACACTCGTGATTGCGTGGAACTCCCCGAACAAGCTTTTGCGGACTACGCATCCTCGCGTATCGACGGAGCGGGAGACAAGTGGTACACTTTCAAACCCGAGCCAAACCCCTACGGTGATTCATACAACCCCTCATGGAAAAATCACCCAAACCTTAGGTGGAAACAAAACCAAAACGCACAACAAACCAATTCTTCCAACCCACCTAATCGTTTCCAATCAAGCGGTTCCAACTCGAACCGTACTTTCAACAACAATCCTTCCAGCAATGGTAGTACCAATAACTTTGAAGGATTGATGTCCCAATTTATGGCATCTCAATAAGCTCGTTTGGCCAAGTTTGAAGCCGATTTCAAACAAAAACAAAGCGAGATGACCAATAAGATTGACACTTTGTTGAAAGCCCTCAATGACCGAGAAATGGGAGCACTCCCTAGCAACACAGTCAAGAACCCGAAACTAAACGTCAACGCCATCTCGTCGGTTTCATCTCCTAGTTCTTGTCCACAATATTATTCGGTCAATTCCATGAGCTCGTGTTTCAAACAAACCCAAGTCGTTCAAAATGACCAAGAAGTTATGATATCCAAATTGGTCAAGAACATAGTTGAGACACCTCCCACTCAAAACCTTGACAGTGAATTCAAGGAGCTCCACCTTGAAAGTCCGGTTATTGATGTGTTGGATGAGAAGAAGCTCAAGTTAGGCGAAAAAGGGACCGCCTTTGTTCAAAACAAGCTACCTAAGAAGTTAGATGATCCGGGCTTATTTGTTCTACCTTGCAAGATCGGTAATTCGGAGGCTTATGACACATTAGCCGATCTTGGATCAAGCCTTAACCTACTTCCGTTACCTCTCTACACCTCTCTAAAACTAGGAAAACTTGAAGAAACCGAGGTGATAATAGGCTTAGCGGATGGGAGTGTTGCTTACCCGGTTGGAGTAGTCAAGGACGTCTTAGTACACATAGGAAAACTAACCATTTTAGCCGATTTCCACGTCCTTGATATGGTTAGCGACCCTACATGCCCCTTGTTGATAGGTAGAGGATTTTTGGCGACCGCTAGTGCTATGATTGATTGTAAGAAATCTAAGATAGCGGTAGGAGAAGGTGATACTTGGTCAGTCTATGATGTGAAGAAACATGCCTATGATACTAGTGAGGAACCAACACCCCATTGGTTAGAATTAAATAGGAGACCATCTAGATATGGACCTTGGATCGATAGAGACTTCATAGGACCCCAACGCCCATTTTACCTAGAAGAGGACTTTGTGAACCGAACACATACGGTAGAGCAACTCTTGGCTAGGGACACCGAATTGGATCCATTTGAAGACCCTCTAGTTTTTAGGAAGATGATTGAGTTCCTAGGAGTTTTGCCAATTAACCTAGGGATGAATAAATGGACTTGTGAGGACGATGATCATAAGTGGGATTGGGACAAACCACCCAAAGATGGAGATGGGTCATGGCATATTAAGATGACATTGTATGACCCGGATGGAGAGAAGTTTGAAAAGATATATTGTACTAAGCGGACCAGTAGGAAACTTCAATCCAAGCTTAACCCTAAAGACGTCCTCGATGACGAACTCACTTACATAGGGTAGAAGGACTTTGAGTCTAGCTACAAGACTCATTAATAAAGAAAAGCGCTTCTTGGGAGGCAACCCAAGCTTTATTTGCTTTGTGTGTTTATTTATTTGTTTGTTTGTTTTTATTTGTTTCCGTATGTATGTTTAATTTTTATTATTATTGATTCATGTTCAAAACTAAATTGTGAAAATGCTTTATCTTGTTTTTAACTTCGTCTTAACTACATATAAAGGTATTTTGCAAAAGTTAAGTGTAAGGGAAATCCAAATCGGTTTATTAGAACAAATGAACATGAATCGTAATAATATTAAATTAACATACATATTAGTAATTGTTTGAGTCAAATGCTTGTATCGAGTTATAATGATATTTTGCAGGATTTCCAGGAAGTAAGGTATAGGTTTTTCCAGAAATTTTCCGGAAACTTAACATGAGAATTCTGTCAGATCATTTCTGACGGCGTCAGGCTTTACAACCTGACGGCGTCAGGTTTTAATTTTCTGAAATTTTTGAAAGTTTTGTTTTCATAAAAAGTTTTTATTAAATCTCTAACTTATAAACTCCAGGAATCTGCAAAATTGTCATTCCACAAGCATTATATCCTTATATAGAATTTATCCCGCCGATGTTATGCAGGTTTTCGTGTTTGTTTTCTCAGGTTTAACAGGTTATTTTGGACAAGGAGATGTATTTGGAATCAAGCTTTTGGCGATGCATTAGTCTTGGAGCTTCTACATTCTCTTGGAAGAAGATCTAACCATGTTACCTCTTTATCCACCGAACGAATCAGGGGAGTATTTGTTTTCATTCTTTTACCTTATTTACTTTTACATCTTTTTATTGAACATTGGGGACAATGTTCAGCCTAAGTGTAAGGGGAGGGTAAATGATGATACTTTAGAGAATGCAATTGCACTTGAGTTTGTTTGTTCAATAGTATGTGTGTAATAAAACTAAGAGAAATACCTGTTAGGGCAATTTTAGTGCCAAATTTAAAATTTTTTACAACATATAGGAGTGAAACTTTGATCTTAATGAGCGTCTCATGGATAGGAGTTATATGACTAGCACAAAAACCGTACCACTAAAAAATTTTCCACCCCCAAATATGTGAGGTTCACCCCTAGAATTGGTAGGAAAAGCATTTATGCTATGATGTGTGTACCGGTAGCACTTAGATTCTAGAACTTGCGTTAGGACCATTCCGAGACCACAAGTGAGACTACATTCGTGTAGTTAGATTTACTACATGATAAGAGGCATTAGGATTAACCCATTGTTTTACACCTGTGTTTTTGTTATAATTACGTTGGCTACACTGGTCAAGTAATTCTCCCACACCCTTTGCGTTGTACCCATTTTTGGTACACGATACCCCTAGTACACCCCTCAGAGCCTATCTTTTCGTTTCGACCTTTAAGCATTTTACTTAAAGGAAGAATTTGTTTACACCCCACTTAAATGTACACCCAAATCGCCTTAGCCTACCTTGTATGCACTCATTTTTAGTGCATTATTGTGACAACATTTGTTTAAACCCCAAGTTAATTATCTAATTGATTACATGGTTGCTAAGTCGAGTCATATCCTTGTACATATTGTTTTGGGACGATTGGGACTCATGGGTAAAGTACTAGTGTAACGGAGTAATGGGGAAGAAGAACATTATTACCCCCATATGTGCTAAATATTTTAAAAGTACTCCAAGTGTTTCGATTATCTTAATTCGAGTCATTAGAATAGTTATTTGTAAAGTTATGTAAAAGTTCAAGTGTAAGGGGAATGCAACGCCCCTATGATGTATTATTTTGGATGGTAGGGCAAGAGTGTATGAAAAAAAATAATAAAAAAAAAATAAAAAAATAAAAAAAAAATCAAAAAAATCAAGAAAAATACAAAAAAAATGAGAAAAAGAAAAGTAGAAAAAACATACGGACTACCATCCCGTTTCATTTTATGTTTATTTTATGTTTTTATTAGTTTGTTTTTAGCTTAAGTCGAGTCTAGTCTTGGCTTAGCAACGCCATATTGTACATGTAATTAATCAAGATCTTTAACTCGCCACCAGTAAAATATCCTTTATCCAACAAATTCGTGTTTATCATATCCCTACACTTCACGTTATAACCCATGTAAAAGCCCTCTTTGATAGTTTATCTTAGGTGCTTACGCCTAGTGGAGAAGGTTTTCGATCCTTTCCCAAGCCTATGGTAATCTATTTGCTATGACAGGTAGTGAGAGATATTATCCGTTTTCATTTATGAGATTTAATTTGATGACACCTGAGAGATGTGAGTATCTAAACACTACTTGTGAGGTGCTAGTTTGTAATCTCCGTGCTTATTATGATTAAAGTGGAACGACTATTTGTTGTAATTACTTTTATATTAGCATTAAATGACCCCTAACTTGTATTTTGATTAGAATAAAAGCGCATTTGCTTGAGGACAAGCAAATCTCAAGTGTAAGGGTATTTGATGAAGCGAAAAGTGTACCGCTTTTAGGGGGTCATTTAAGCCCTAAATCGTATTTATTTGATCAAATATTGCCCTAAATCGTTCCTTTTGTCATTTTAGGTACTTTGGAGAGGAAATCTGGAAAAGGAAGCATTTTGGACGTTTTTGGAGCATAAAAGTGAAGAAAACGACAAAGTCTCCAAAGCTGCTGGAAAAGTACACTTGACGGCGTCAAGGATTGCTCCTGACGGCGTCATGGCTTGGCAAAAGAGGTGGATATGAAAAATACACATGATAAGCCAGGGAGTTTTACAAAGGAAGTCTGACGGCGTCACCCTTTAAGGTGATCAAGGCCATCACGGTTTAAGCTAAAGAGAGACGGCGTCAAGCCCTATTCTGACGGCGTCAACCCTTGATAGGCCAGAGCGGATTTTGGAGGACTAAAGAGGGACGGCGTCAGGAAGACCATCCGGGAACCCTAGCCACGGCGAGGTGACGGCGTCAAGATCTACAACGTGACGCCGTCAGCTACTAAGTTCTATATATAGTTTTGCAATTTTTTGTCATTAGTGTGCAACTTTGTGAGGAGAAACCCTAAGACGAATTTCTGCCATTTTTAAGGGTTTTTATACCCTTGGATCTCCCATGTTTAATTGAAGATAAGTTATCATTTAATCATTCAATATGTCTATGTGTTGTTTGATTATATCTTGTTCTTGTCTTTTAATTAACATGCTAGGCTAGATTTATCTTGTGTTTGCTTAGATCTAATGAAACCTAACTATTGAATATCGGTTGTTAATGTGTTATTAATTGTATTGGATGATTGTTTATCGATGTTAGGCTTAAGAAAACTGGCTAACTTCCTATACGGTAACTTGCTTGAACGTCTTAAGAAACATGAACCAATGCGTACTAAGGTTATTATGGTTGTATTTAATGCATGAGCGAATTCTAGTGATCCCATGTTAGGAGCTTCTTAGCCGGCTTGACATAGGAGTGAAGTAGGAGCTTGTAGAGTTGGGGAAGTACGTACGCCACCCCACGATTGGTATTAAGGAATACACCCGTCATTCACGCAATTAATACACACTAATCAACCGGTAAAAGATAGTTAGGGAGTAAGGAAATCTAAGTAAACACATTTCTCTCCATATAAGTTCCACCAACCTTTTCATTTTCAGTTATTTTATTTTATTTGCATTTGTAGTTATTTGGGTTAGTTGACTAGCAACTAATTCCGCCCACTCCTTCAAACCCGAGATTTTACTTGCTTTCATAAAAATATAAAAATACAAAAAGAATCTTCCCTCACCCTTAGACCTATTAGAGTAGTTTTTTCAATCCTAACGACACTATTCCCCTAGAGAACGATCAATCCCCCGGTACTTGCCACTTCACTATACTACATCGGTCAGGTACACTGCCTGGTGGGGATTGCAAGCCTCTTGAGATCCCTCGAGAGGTAAAACCTGTTGTAAGGTCGCAAAACCACGCATCAATTATCTAACATCGTTGGCAATCTGTGGTTTTATTGATTGAAAATAGTGTTGTTTAGGTTTGCTTTGTGTTAAAATTGGTCAATTGTTTGAACACAAATATGATCTTTGGATTTTCCCAGGGCATGTGTTTTTGGGTCGTGCAAAATAAGCACTTGCTAATATCATTTAGAATTTCATATGTGGTTACGAATGATTGTTTTATATGTCATATATGAGTTACGGTCTTTACTGTTGGTTTTATGAGTGTTGATAAAAAAAAGGACGGTTATTTTTCGTTATACATGTTGGTGTATTGTTGTATGCAACGAGTTTGGTGTGAGGTCTGGTGTGTGGTCCTGGGTGCTGATTCTGATCGATGTCTATAAGTTTTGGTCATACTTGCTCATTTCATAAGTGATATTAGTTAAAAAACGAAACACAAATACTTTATCTTCAATATTCTAATGGGCTGAGAATAGGTTTTTTCTCGGCAACGCACCTTCATGATTGTCTTTAGAATTTTTAAGCTTATTAAAGAACCAGTTTTATATATGTTTTGTGTTTTAGTTTTGCGATTGATATTCTGACCATATGGATTTTGTACATGTCGCGAGCGACAATTTTCACAGTGGGCAGTTGCTGCAGCGCGTCATGTATGTTAAAATTTCTGTTCTTATTTTGGTGTTGTTGTGCTTGAAACATGAGTACACTGAGTACAACTATTAATGGATTGTTCATATTTTGTGTTTAGGGTATCAAAGAGACGTCGATTGGTGATTGTAATGTGTAAATAAGAAGGATGGAAGAAATTGGAAAAAAAAATATTGTCCTTGGTAGTTGAAGAAGTTCTTATGCGCATATCGTGTGGTTCTAGATGACAACATCCATCCAGAATACGCCTCCATCCGTCTCCAATAAGTTCAATATGCCTTATGGTTATATGGTACGGCATCAGAAAAGGAATAGGAAGCGGGAGAGTGTTGATATTGGATTTTATACATGATGGTTGAGATAAAGATGTTTTTCAAGATTTACAATGCACATGCTAACTTCAGGACAGGTACCAGTTTTGTTTATAATTCTAATACTTGACATTGTTTGCGGTGATATGGTTGCCATTGACTATTTTTAAATAATTGTGACATTGGAGATGGCGTTTTAAGTCTTCTATTTTCCTCTATATCATGCATTAACTAGACAATGGATTTGTGTTTTTGTTTGTGTGACGCTTCTGATGTATTTTAGAGTCTGGTATGTGGTCTTGGATTCTTATTTCATGTTTCTAATGATGCTTGTTGTTTTAAATCTGATTAGCATGTTGCGTCTTCACATAAATTATGTTTAGTATGAGTGATTATAGTTGGCACATTTTCCTTTGATAACAGTTATTAGGTTCATTTCATATTAAGTGTCCACTTTTCAAATGCATAAAGTTTTAGGAAATTCTACTAAATACACTCTCCACCAATCAAATATCACTATTACCTACTAAAGTCTCTTCTCATTGGTTAAAAATATTCCCTGGACACTTAATTTGGGACATCCCAAGATTCCATTATGGACACTTAATATGGGATGGAGGTAGTATTAGGTTCATTTATTGATTGGCGTATTGTGAGTTTGTAGAATTTGTGGCTGATATACGTAGTGGTTGGTCATACTTATGGAAAGATTCTTTTGACACCCGTGAATTTATCAAATTTTACGGTGCCTACCATATGCAAATAAGCAAGAATTGAAGCCAGGAGAAGTGGGAACGATTTTGTAAGAGTTTATTTGTGTGAAGGAATTAAAACAATTTTGCAAGAATTGAAGGCAGGAAGAAGCGGAACGATTTTGTAAGACTTTATTTGTGTGAAGGAATTAAAACGATTTTTTGGTTTTTGTATGTATCTTACTCACAAATACAAATTTTATGTTTAGATCTTTTGTTACAAGTGCGTTTGTAATATATTGATTATTTTATATTTTTGTGAGTGTTGTTGCATCACAAATACTGTTACAGTCACAGTTAACACATAAAGACCGAGTTAACTCTAACGTATACAGGCACTCTGCAGCAACGCGCAGGTTAGAATCCTTGTTCATAACAACATTGAAACCCCTTGAAACTTCCACCAATTTAAACCGAAAATAAATAAATAAATAAATCTATTTTATGAAATATATTTGTACGAATTTATTAACAGCAAATGATGCAATTGTACAAAATATTTTATTTTAACTATATTATTATTTAAAATAAATTACGAATACATATCTTATGTTCAATCTTTATTTTTATCATTAATCCTTAATCTTTAACTATTATAAAGCATTTTGGCATCTGTTGTTCCCGTTACACAAGCAGAAATAACTACAAAGTTAATCTATTTGTGTTCCATGACTGAATTAATGTATTGATTAATTTAAGCAAATAAGTAAAAACGTAAAAGATAAAACACAAGTTTTTCAACGTTTAAATTCTTATTAGAAATTAATCAAAAGAATCTATACCCAAGTGTTAGCAGAAATAACACTTGGGATTGAAACGACAAGGTATGATGTTCTCCTCACTAAACTCAAGCTATGCTTGAGTGGCAACAATAAATGAACCACTGAGCTATCTCAGGGACTAGGTTGCTCTTTGGGGGAGAAAAGTGGTTTTCTGAAAGTCTAAGCTTTTAATGCATAAAACTTTTTCACTTTTCTCCCTTATAATTACTATTTATACACATGTATAAAAGAGCACCCGTGACTAAAAGTACAAAAGGATGACCTAGCTATTCTAAAAAAGATACAACTGTATTTTGACAGTTACAAGAATCTATTTTGGGATAAGGTTGAAACTGCTTTCTGAGCGTCAGTGATAACACTGTTCTTATTCTCACGCCATTCAGGGAAAGTTTGACTTTGCCCTGATAAGGACCTCTCCTTATCTTTTCAAACTCTTCCCGCCTTGTCCCGCCTTTCTTTCAGACTTCAGATTCTTCAGGCTTGGTCTTCAGTCTTCAGTCTTCAATTACAATTGTTGTTGAGGAGGCTGGGGTTTAGTGAGTTCTTGTCATCACTCACTGAACCCATTACCTTCTTCTTTGGCTTAAGTGACACTCAGGGAGTTCCGCCTCAATGAATGGTGAATCTTTCTTCTTAGACTCATCCTAAGCATCCTGAAGGTAACTCACTGAGTGACTGTTCACTCAGTGACCTGAGAGTGTTTACGGTTGATTAACACTTGGGCTAATTTGTATTCAAATCTTGTTTTCAGGACGCTTGGGTACTGACGGACCCAACAATCTCCCCTATTTGGATATAAATTATGCCTATGTGTTTGATCAGTTGTGAGTGAGCAAATGGGCTTCTTCTCACACTGAATATACTAGAAAGCTATTAAAGGACACTGATATAACAAAATATGGGCCATCATTTTATTTATATCATTACATTTGTCCTAACATCTAAACATAATACTCATGGACCTTGTTCTCAGGCTTCCAAGATACCCATGAGCTCCAACTTAGCTTTCTTAGACACTAACACTTCTTTGTCAGGTCTTTCACTCATCATCTTATCCATCAGATTTATAGACTCTTCGTTCTCAGGGCTCTTCACGTAAATCACCATTAGCTTGTAAGCAAGAAGAGTTGTAGTTTCCACAAGGTGTACGTCACTGACTCGTTGGAAGGCCTATTGGCTAAACTCATCGTCGAAGAAAATACCATACTCAGGAGACTTGATAACTTTGTTGGGAACAAACTTTACCCCTTGAGGAGGAGTTCTGTTGCAATGAAGAGCTGCTATGAATTGCTCAGGTTCCTATCTGATAACGCTCAAATTATGCATGTTTTTAGTAGCGTTATTCGTGTTTTTATGCATGTTATTTGGTTATATTTATATGCTTTTGTTACTAAATCGTACCAAAGTGTGTTTGCGAAGTATATGTGACCAAAAACAGGAAAAAAGAAGAAAAAGATGAGAAAAATGAGAAAGAAGGAAATATTTATGAAAGTGCGAAGATTCTTATACCAAGACCCAATCAAAAAGGCATTTCAAAGAATGATGGTCCAAGTATTCATGTCGATTAGCTTCAAAGATGTTGAAAAGATCAAGTTTGGATGAAGAACCAAAGACCCAAAAAGGAAAAATCAAGCCAAGACGACAAAAGTCCAAAATGTTCCAAAACAGAAACCATCCATTCGATCGGAGGCTGCCCACAACCAATTCGGATGGAGGCAATTCCGAAGACCATCCGATCGGTTGGACATATTACCGATCGGTTGGAAGCTTGCTGATTTACCAAAACTTCATCATTAAGTTTTGTCTTTTCATATATCCGGTTCTAAGGCCTTCTAATAAGGATTCTAGGCTCTTCTAAACTACTTGGAGGACAAGTGAAGCATTAATGAACCAAGACCCTTGGGAGGAGTATTAATAGGATCATTTGTGGAATATTTAGTGTGCTATTCTTAATAAAAAAAACTAGTAATCATCCACCACTCATCAAATACTCTAAAATTCGTCCTTAAAAGTCCAGGAGCAGTTGGAGAGTCAAGAAGTCATTATTTGGAGGTCAAAACATCAAGAAATCAACACCAATCCTTGGGTTATCATTACTTTATCATTTGTAATCTATTTCCAATCATTGTAAGACTTTCAATTATGGTTTATAATGTTCAAAGTGCTGAGATTATGTTCATGTTTGCTATGAGTGGCTAGTGCCTTTGTGCACTTGCTTAGATGATGTGTATTACCAATTGATATGCGTATGATTGTGATGACATGTTTTAATTCAATTTCAAGTTGATTCTAAGATCCAATCGTGATTAAGTTTTGTAGTGACATGCGTTGAATCAAGTTTAACTAGTTGCTAATAATTTTAAGGGTTGAAAGAACTATTGTTATTCAACTAGTTATAATCATTTGTCTATGAGTGATTGTTTTTACCCATTATTCTTGATTACACAAAGAAAGTTAATTGTGGTTGTAATGAGAATGCTTTTGTCTATCAAAAATAGGATTGATGGTAAACCATTTCAAGGGTCGAAAGATTAATAGTTTACTCTCAATTGTGACATTTTGTCTATGATCGGTTACCTTTTGTATTGACCATTTCCTAAGCTATTTGATTAAGCAAAAGATGATTTTTGTGTTTAAGGTACACCAACTTATGAACCTTGAATTGATCTTGAATTGAGTGGTTAAACGTAATGCTTGTTTTTATGAACTAAAATCTTGACGAAGGTTTAATTTGTAGAAACAATAGATTAGTTCACCAAACTAATTATCAAAACCAACATGTTGTCCAAAGTTATCACAATCATGCTTATCAATGAGTAGTATGCTAGTCTAAGCAAGTGTAGTTTTTAATCATTTGAATTATTCTATTTTTCATTACTTGTTAAGGAATTTACTTCTAGTAGCTTACAATTCGATTCACTACACAAATCCCTGCGAACGATCCCGACTTACCATCATAATCTTGCTATAACGGACGAGTTCACTTGCTCGTATGTGTTGTTTCTAGATTCGGTAATTCGACCTTTATAAATTTAAAACTTGTACTCACACACGACACATCAAGTTTTTGGCGCCGCTGCCGGGGATTTTGATCGTGTTTCTGTAGGTTTTAGAAGTTCTTAGTTCATTTTCATAAAAAAAAAAAAAAAAAAAAAAAAAAAAAAAAAAAAAAAAAAAAAAAAGTTTTCCGAGCTGATCATCCGATCGGTTGTCCAATTTTTAATTTTACCGAGAGCTCCATCCGATCGGTAGTAACTTCTATCCGATCGGTTTTCACCAAAATCAATTTTACCGAGACAAGTATCCGATCGGTATTTCACCCATCTGATCGGATCACCAAACCTGATTTTTCAAACTGTTTCCATTCTTTAATCGTGTGTTTAAACATTGCCTCGATTCTCTTGGGAATTGTATGAACACTCGATCAACCGGAATAGAACCAATTTCACCTTTTTCAGATCCCGAACGTTTAGTCCAAAGACAAAGAAAGAAAAGAAAACCATTTGTTCCATTAGCCAACCGTGTACCAAGAGTACGAAACCCACCGTTTGAAAATCTTTGTGAAGCTAAAGTCGTTTATAACCCATTCACCAAGCAACCTTTTCCCATGGCTGATGATAGACCCATGTGGGAAGCCAACCGAACCGTAGCACCCACTCCTGGAGCTGCTATTGTTACTGTCAACCTAGGTGACAATTTCACCGTGAAAGGTCACCATCTTTCTATGATCAAAGACCGTCAATTCGATGGCTGTTCGAGGGCCGATCCTCACAAGCACATTGCCGAATTCATTGAAATTTGTGGCATGTTCCGATATGGCGACACCAATGTGGATGCCATTAAACTCAAACTTTTTCCATCATCACTTGCCGGAGATGCAAAAGTGTGGTATAATGAATTAACCCCAGGAACTATCAATACTTGGGAGGAGATGAGGCAAGCTTTTGTAAGCCGATTCTTTCCACCTGCCATGTTTGATCGACTCATGGGAGAAATTCGTGCTTTCACACAAAACCCTAACGAATCGCTCGTCGAAGCCTGGCTTCGTATGAAAGATTTGCTTCGTAGTTGTCATGGACATGGTTTAGGACGAGGAACCATTATCCAAATCTTCTACCATGGACTAGATGAAGCATCTCAAGGAATTCTTGATGCTGGAGGAATGTTTCTTTATAAGACTCCAAACCAGGCATACCAATTGCTAGAAGACCGAGTTCTTCTCAAACTCGACTGGTCAAAAGATGCCAAAACCAAACCCTTACGAAAAACCGTTGCTTTTGCTGAAAGTTTCGATACCTCTAAACTCATGGAGAAAATGGAAACATTAACTTCCAAAATCGATTCGCAATACAAAGATCTTAAAGGAGAAATGAAAGAAATGCGAGACGGTTGTAACAACTGTGGAGGTAATCATCCATCATCAGAATGTGACGACCAACCAATGGACCAACCCAAAGAAGGAGAAGCCAATTATGTCCAAGGAGGATACCGTGGAGGCGGTTATCGTGGAAATTATTACGGACAAAATTCTGTAAATTGGCAAGATTGTCAACAAATGGATAACAACCGTGATTCTCAACCACGAGTAGACAATCAAACCACACAAACCTCTGACAAAAAAGCGGAAGAATCCGATTTTGAGAAAATGATGAGAGAATTCGTAACTGCTCAAAAATCAACCAATGAGTTCGTCAAGAATCAATTTTTCAATCTCAAAACCAAAGTTGAGCAAGGTCAGAAAAATCATCAAGCATCGATTCAAGATCTTGAAAACAAATTTGGTAGACTTTCTGATCAAATTTCTTCCCGACCATCTGGTTCGTTGCCAAGTAATACCCAAACCAACCCTAAGCCGACATCATCTGGATTGAACGATAAAACTTATCGTCCACCACAGACTCGAAATGAGCATATCAATGCTGTATTCACAAGAAGTGGTCTTTCTTATGATCCACCACCCAATCCAAACGATCCCATGATCATAGATGATGATAGTGAGGAGGAAGAAGAAGCAAAAAAGGAAAATACCAAAAAAACACCACCCAAACCCATCCCACCAGTTAAGGCGTATACACCAAAAATTCCATATCCTCAAAGCCTTAAGAAAGAAAAAATGGAAGAACGTTATAAGAAGTTTGTTGAAATAATCAAAGAGGTTAGACTCAATGTTCCCCTCGTTGATGTTTTAGCTGGAATGCCCAATTATGGGAAATTTTTGAAAGAACTTCTTAATAACAAGAACAAGTTGGAGCAAATATCCGCTACCTTTCTGAATGAAGAATGTTCAGCTATTGTTCAAAACAAAATTCCACCGAAACTAGGAGATCCTGGAAGTTTTCTGATTCCGTGTACGTTAGGAAACAACATCACATGCGATGCTTTAGCCGATCTAGGTGCAAGTATCAATTTGACGCCCTATTCGTTGTATTCTAAACTTTCCATCAATACCTTGAAACCAACAAGGATGAGTATTCGATTAGCAAATCATTCTTATCAATATCCTGTTGGAATTGCTGAGAATATGCTTGTCCAAGTTGGTAAATTCATTTTTCCTGTGGATTTTGTGATCTTAGAAATGGAGGAAGATAGTAGAGTACCTCTTATTTTAGGAAGACCTTTCCTAAACACCGCTGATGCGATCATCAAAGTAAAAGGAAAAGAACTCAATCTTGGAGTTGGAGATGATAGAATCACCTTTTTAATCGATAAAGCAATGCAATATCCATATTCCAGTGATGACACTTGTTTTAACGTTGATGTAATCGATGAAGTCACTGAAGAAGAATTGGATGCATTACTTGACGATTCTGATCCATTCATGACTACTTCAGAAAAAATTAGTGAAACAAACTTTGATAAAGAATTCGCTGATTTTATGGAAGTATAGTTTGAAGAAGAAGAAGAAACAGAAGTTGAAGAAGGAGAAATAGAAGAAGATTTTGAGGAAATCACTTTTAATGATCAATTGAGAATCAAAACATCTCTTCAAGAACCACCAACTGATCTTGAGTTGAAACCACTTCCCGAAAATCTTGAGTATGCTTACCTGGAGGGTAATTCACTTCTTCCAGTAGTCATATCTTCGTTGCTCAAAGATAAGGAAAAAGAATGCCTCATTTCTGTTCTCAAGAAGCACAAAAAAGCTTTTGCATGGAAAACATCTGACATCCCAGGAATCAGTCCTGATTTTTGTAAACACAAAATCAATTTCGAAGAAGATGCAAAACCCGTTGTAGAAAGACAACGTCGACTCAATCCCAACATGAAAGAAGTTGTTAAAAAAGAAATCATCAAACTTCTTGATGCTGGTATCATTTACCCAATCGAGGATAGTCCTTGGGTGAGTCCAGTTCACTGTGTTCCGAAAAAAGGAGGAATGACTGTTGTGACTAACGAACGGAATGAATTAGTTCCTACTAGAACTGTCACAGGATGGCGAGTATGTATTGATTACAGAAAATTAAACAAAGCCACTAGAAAATATCATTTTCCTTTGCCATTCATGGATCAAATGCTTGAGAGATTAGCAGGGAACGAGTACTTTTGTTTCCTTGATGGTTTTTCAGGATATTTCCAAATTCCCATTGATCCTGTTGATCAAGAAAAAACTACATTCACATGTCCCTTTGGAACTTACGCTTATCGGCGTATGCCTTTTGGATTGTGTAATGCACCTGCTACTTTTCAGAGATGTATGATTGCTATATTTCAAGACATGCTTGAAACATCGATGGAAGTTTTCATGGATGACTTTTCAGTTTTTGGAAGCTCATTTGAAGCTTGTCTTTCTAATCTCGACAAAATGCTCGAAAGATGCGAAGCTGCACATCTTGTTCTCAACTGGGAAAAATGCCATTTCATGGTGACTGAAGGAATTGTGCTAGGACACAAAATTTCCAGTGTAGGAATGGAGGTTGACAAAGCAAAAATAGATGTTATCACCAAATTACCACCTCCAACAAACGTTAAAGCCGTTAGAAGTTTTCTAGGACATGCCGGTTTTTACCGTCGTTTCATTAAGGATTTTTCCAAAATATCTCGTACAATGACGAAACTTCTAGAAAAAGATTATGTTTTTGACTTCAATGCAGATTGCATGAAGGCATTTGAAACATTGAAAACCCAACTGACTAGTGCACCCATTATGGTTTCACCTAATTGGTCACTACCATTCGAGCTCATGTGTGACGCAAGCGATTTTGCGGTTGGAGCTGTATTAGGACAACGTGAAGGAAAAAATTTTCGTCCTATATACTTTGCTAGCAAAACACTCAACAATGCGCAACAAAATTATACGGTTACGGAGAAAGAATTGTTAGCCGTTGTTTTTGCTTTCGACAAGTTCAGATCTTATCTTGTGCTTTCAAAAACAATTGTGTTCACTGGTCATTCAGCGCTCAAATATCTGTTTGCCAAACAAGATGCAAAACCGCGTCTTATCCGATGGATTTTGCTACTCCAAGAATTTGACATCGAAATCAAAGATAAGAAAGGAGCTGAAAATCTAGCTGCTGATCATTTGTCTCGTCTTGAGAATCCGAACTTGGAAGAGTTAAAGGAAGACGAGATTGACGATTATTTTCCTGATGAAACTCTCATGACTATTGACACAGGCGATGAGAAAGAAATTCCATGGTTTGCTGATTATGCAAATTACCTCGTTGGAGGGATTCTCAAAAAAGGATTAACTCATGGCCAACGAATTAAATTCTTTTCAGACCTCAAACATTACTATTGGGAAGAGCCCTATCTTTTCAAGATGTGTCCCGATGGAATGATAAGAAGATGTGTTTTTGGTTCTGAAACAAGAAGAATTCTTGATGAATGCCATCATGGCCCGACTGGGGGACACTATGGTCCTTCCACCACAGCTAAAAAAGTATTTGATGCTGGATTCAATTGGCCGACTATTTTCAAAGAAGCTCATACTCTTGTCCAAAACTGCGATGCTTGCCAAAAATCCGGTAGTCTTTCTCGTAGAGATGAAATACCTCAAAAGAGCATTCAAGTCTGTGAAATATTCGATATTTGGGGAATCGATTTTATGGGACCATTTCCCAAATCGCACAAATACGAATATATTCTCGTTGCTATTGATTACCTTTCCAAATGGGCTGAAGCAGAAGCTCTACCCACAAATGATGCTCGAGTTGTTGTCAATTTTCTCAAAAAGCTTTTCGCTCATTATGGAATTCCCAAAGCTTTAATAAGTGATCGAGGAACCCATTTCTGTAACAAACAAATGGAGAAAATTATGAAACGATACGGAGTACATCATCGTTTCACCACAGCTTATCACCCTCAGACCAGTGGTCAAGTCGAAAATACCAACAGAGCCTTAAAAAGGATACTTGAAAAAATGGTCAAAGACAATCCTGCCGTTTGGTCAAGAAAACTCGATGATGCTCTGTGGGCATTTCGTACGGCTTATAAAACTCCAATTGGTACAACACCATACAGACTTTTGTATGGAAAAACCTGTCATTTGCCGTTCGAAATCGAACATCGCGCTTACTGGGCACTCAGAACCTGTAACCCTGATCTCAAAATAGCTGGAGAGAAGAGATTATTGCAATTGCATGAACTCAATGAACTAAGACTCCAAGCTTACGAGAACTCCAAGCTCTACAAAGCTAGAACCAAAGCGTATCATGACAGAAAGCTTAGAATTCGGAAAGAATTCAAAGCTGGAGACAAAGTTCTGCTTTTTAATATGAAATACAAGTTCAAAGCACCTAAGCTAAAACCAAAATGGTTTGGCCCATATATAGTGAAACATGGATTTCCATCTGGGTATGTTGAATTACATGACAAGCAAGGTGGAAGTTTCATTGTTAATGGTCACCGAATTAAATTATATTATGATAAGGAGCAAATGAACGAGATTTCTATTAAAGAAATTCCACCTTAGTCAGACTATGAAGCAATAACATTCATGGCACCCTTTCCGGCCGATTTCAAGAAAAACACTCCATGGGCCGAGGAATCTGGTTATATCTATGATGTTCTTCCTAGACCTTGGGAAAGAATCAAATTGGAAAACATAGATGAAACTGGAGAAGGAATAGTGATAGGAAACGTGGTGTATGTTCCAAAAGTCTCAAAGAAGAAACCGAAAATTACACCAACGTAGCAAGAAGGAAGTTTGAGTCCGGCTGATGACTCGTTAATAAAACAAGCGCTTCTCGGGAGGCAACCCGTGTGTTTTCTATTTGCAATTTTATTTCTTAGTTTATTTTTCAAAGGTGATTATATCCCAAAGTTTCTCTAATCCCTTAGTTGAACTTAAGTGTGTGGGTGTATCACTAACTTTTAAATAAAACGTAGACATATTTCGTGTTATTTTTAAGATTACTGCAGGTAATGATTACAAAGTATGGACACTTGGATCAAAGAATCTTCTGAAGCAAGAAAATATGGTTTATTCTCTTATTTCCCTATTTTCATTCTTTTCGTTTATCACATTGAGGACAATGCTTAACTTAAGTGTGGGGGGGTGAATAGGAAATAAGGATAAATTGTAAATTCCGAGCTAAATTTTAAATTTTGTTTGCCCTTATGATCTAGTTCTTTGTCATTTAAAGGATTATATATTAAAGTAACTGGATCTATCCACTGGTAAAACCTGTAATTTTTGAAACTTTGAGATGTGTCCCGATTAATATTGCAATCCATTCTGGGATCGATAACATTAACTAGCACATATTATAGCCCTTTTCACTACAATGTGAGGAATTTAAGCCTGTATCATATTTAGCATACATCTCTTATGCTTTAATTTTTATGCTATGAGTGTGCCGGTGATTTTATTTATTCTAGAACTTGTGCTTGTAAATCATTACGAGACCGTTGTGAGATCATTTTTCTTAGTGATATAAGTATATATGCGTGATAAGAGGCAACCTTAGGATTTAACCCAAATAAGCCTTCCAAATTGATATTTAGCTAGTTGCATTGACTAGTTAACCACCAGTATAAAACCTTTTGTTAGCGTTTATCTTTAGCGCTAGATACCCCTAGTTACACCCTCTGAGCCTATCTTTTTCTTTGATAAAATCCAGAAAAATACAAAAAGATTTTACACTTTAGCCTAGCCTTACCCTTAGTCAAGTCTTGGTTGGTTGCTAGCTATTTGGCAAGATGGATGTTATGTGGGAAATCATGAAAGTACGAAGAAAGTTGTAAACTCCAAAAGTAGTTATCCAAGTGAAGTCATCACAACTATAAGATGACATGAAAAAAAAAGTAAAAAAAAAAAAATAAAAAAAAAAATAAGTCATCGCAACAATAAGGTGACAAAAATAGCCAATGAGCTATGAAATAATGTAAAGTGCAATCAAGTGTGGAGTTTTTCAAGAATGCATGATAGCGGTTCGAAATAGCTAGTAACATTTGGGCAGTAGACTTTGACTATTTTGTATACTCATTCCTTTCAATCTTTTCTATATATATATATATATATATATATATATATATATATATATATATATATATATATATATATATATATATATATATATATATATAATATCCCATGCCTTATTCCTACCCTTTTTACTTTGTGAAATTATCAAGTGTATGGACATGTAGTGACCATCCGATTTCTTGAGGAATTAAATAACGTTGCTAGCGATCTAGTGTGTATTTTAGTGACCATCCGTTATGAGAATAGCGCGTCAGCGATCTAAGATATACCCTAGTGACCATCCGTTATTTGGTGATGCGAGAATTCGTTGTTAGCGATCTATTATGTTTTGCATAAGGTAGTTGCACATCAGTCTTGCTTATCCCTCGAAACCTTAAACCTGAATAAAAGCCCTCTTTGATATCTATACTTGGTGCTCACGCCATTTCGGTGTAGTTTTGTTTCTTATACAAGCTTATGGTAATATTTAAATCATGACTGAGCAAATGAGTGTGATTTCTCTTATATACTCCACCAACAACAAATGAGTGTTTTGAGTGAATTATATTTCATTTCCCTTCGTGAGGTGTTTAGTAATGTATATCAAGCAAGAAAATCATTTGGGTATTGTCAAACATCTCGATGCTTCAACCATAAAAGCTTAAAATGATGAATCTAAATTGTACCCGTACTTGGTAGATTTGCATCACATCTTTTTAAACATCCTTGTGTACCATGTGGATAAGTGTTTTTATTGCTAGATTTGCTTGAGGGCAAGCAAAGTTCAAGTGTGGGGGATTTGATAACGCTCAAATTGTGCATGTTTTTAGTAGCGTTATTCGTGTTTTTATGCATGTTATTTGGTTATATTTATATGCTTTTGTTACTAAATCGTACCAAAGTGTGTTTGCGAAGTATATGTGACCAAAAACAGGAAAAAGGAAGAAAAAGATGAGAAAAAGGAGAAAGAAGGAAATATTTATGAAAGTGCGAAGATTCTTATACCAAGACCCAATCAAAAAGGCATTTCAAAGAATGATGGTCCAAGTATTCATGTCGATTAGCTTCAAAGATGTTGAAAAGATCAAGTTTGGATGAAGAACCAAAGACCCAAAAAGGAAAAATCAAGCCAAGATGACAAAAGTCCAAAATGTTCCAAAACAGCAACCATCCATCCGATCGGAGGCTGCCCGCAACCGATTCGGATGGAGGCAATTCCGAAGACCATCCGATCGGTTGGACATATTACCGATCGGTTGGAAGCTTGCTGATTTACCAAAACTTCACCATTAAGTTTTGTCTTTTCATATATCCGGTTCTAAGGCCTTCTAATAAGGATTCTAGGCTCTTCTAAACTACTTGGAGGACAAGTGAAGCATTAATGAACCAAGACCCTTGGGAGGAGTATTAATAGGATCATTTGTGGAATATTTAGTGTGCTATTCTTAATCAAAAAACTAGTAATCATCCACCACTCATCAAATACTCTAAAATTCGTCCTTAAAAGTCCAGGAGCAGTTGGAGAGTCAAGAAGTCATTATTTGGAGGTCAAAACATCAAGAAATCAACACCAATCCTTGGGGTATCATTACTTTATCATTTGTAATCTATTTCCAATCATTGTAAGACTTTCAGTTATGGTTTCTAATGTTCAAAGTGCTGAGATTATGTTCATGTTTGCTATGAGTGGCTAGTGCCTTTATGCACTTGCTTAGATGATGTGTATTACCAATTGATATGCGTATGATTGTGATGACATGTTTTAATTCAATTTCAAGTTGATTCTAAGATCCAATTGTGATTAAGTTTTGTAGTGACATGCGTTGAATCAAGTTTAACTAGTTGCTAATAATTTTGTAACACCCCGACCCGACAAGGGTAAAGATGTCACAATAATGGCTTCATATCAGAAACAATCAATAATAAATAGCGGAAGTCTTAACATTAATAATCAAAAGATAATAATCCAACAAGACTTATATCAAGTGCATCAAGACAATGAAAAGGAAATAAATGAAGTACTTAATAAATCCAAGTGCCAACAATGGCGTAAAAGTCTAAAATCCAAATGGTAGAACTAAGATGACTAAGGTCAATGCTTCACTCAAAGTTGCTCTCATCCCAAAGCAAAACCCAGCTTCCTAGCTTAGATACCTGCCGCAGGAAAAGAAAATGCGGCTGAGCTACGAGAGCTCAGTGAACAGATATAACGGAAACAAAGCAGTAATAAAGGATAATGAAATGTAAATGTAGTAAAGGCTATCAAGAGTAAAGGCATAGGAATAAGGTAAAGGATAAATGTAAAGTAAAGTGAAAAAGGTAAAGGTAAACATAAAGGTAAAGGTAAACAATAATCCTCCACGAGCCCAAATCATATCAAGTCATATCAAGCAAGGTGTACGGAGGGGAGACCTCGGTACCAAGTACTATATGAGGGGATACCTCCGAGGGTGGAGTGCGCGGCTCCCAAGAGTGAATGACGTGTATCGCACACACCCATCATGTCACTAAGTAATACAAGTAATCAAGTCAAGTCAAGTACAAATCTAGGATGCATCCATACGCCCCAGTAGGCTGCCACAATGTCTTCCTCTACGTAACAAGTCAAGTATCAAGTCAAGGCAGGGACGGGATAGGACATCACTCTCCTACCCTAGAGTCAAGCCATTGGTGCATCAATGACATGGACATGAAACCCTCATGCCTAGTATGGCTCGTAGTCTCAAACTGTGGGTCAAGGTCAAGGTCAAGTATCATGTATCAAGTGTCAAGTTTTATCAATTGGTTCAAGTCAAGTTATATATCAAGGGGTTCAAGTCAAGTTTTAGTTCAAGTAGGTCATATCAAGATTTAAGTCAAGGTTCATGGCAAGTTCATATCAAGGTTCATAACAAGGTTCAAGCAAAGATCAAGGCAAGGGTTCAAAGCGAAGGTTCAAGTCTAAGGTTCTCAATACAAGGGGAACATAGCAATGGCTTCGGGAATCCTAACAAATCAAAATACGAAATCAAGAGAAACGAAGGCACCTTACTGGGAAGGGCAGAATATCTGTACCTTATTAGCAAGCAAAACAAGAATAGAAAGCTGACAAGGATCAAGTTACTCCTTCCTCGAACCTAAAGGAGTAGAAGACAGAATCACAAATGGTTTTTAGTTATCTTTCCATTTTAAGTAAGTTTCCATTTTTAGAAAGTTTCCTTATTTAGCAGGTTTCTATAATTAGAAAGGTTATTATAATTTAGGTTAAGTCATTAATTTAATATTATTATGGAAATAGGGTTCATTATATCAGGTTATAATAGTTTAGGGTTAATTATGACAAACTTCCATAGTTTAGGGTTTTAAATGTAAATATATCAAAGATAAAGGTTTAAAGTGCAAATATTATAAGTTATTCTTCTAACCCAAAAGTTTCCCATAATTACAAACCTAGTCCTTTAATGTTAACAATTTTACAAGTTAAACCCTTAATATAATTAAATTTATAATTTAAACCCTATAGTTAATTAAAATACAATTTAACCCTTACAATATTTATATTTACACATTAAGCCCCTAATTACTCAAAATTACACATTATACCCCTCACATAAATGATTATACGAATTGACCTTCTATTTTCATAAATTACAAAACAAGTCCCTCTAATTATTAAATTTTACAATTCGATTTAATTCATTAAGTAATTACCAATTAAACCTTTTAGTCCCAAATTTTACACATAATACCCCTATATTATATTTTATACGTGTTACCCCTGACTTAAACTATGTTACAAAATAACCCTCAAGTTTATTTAATTACAAAATACCCCCTTTAGTTTATAAATTCCAATCGGTAACTAACAAAAATACATAAACCTAACCCTAAATTACCCAATCATTACTAATCATTAATTATCCTTAAAAACACATTAATTACACTCAATTGTATCATCTAAACCCTAACCCTAAGATGCACGACCCATATAATATTTTTAAACCCTTTTTCTTTTTAACCAGTTTGAACAAAAATTAACCAAGCATGATCTAAGCTTCTATAAATTCAAGGAGTATTTTTTGGATGTTAGTAGACTTATATGTGATCAAATAAAATTATGTACACAGCCCAGAAAAATCTGCATAATCGAATTAAGGTTTATGTTCGTTATTAGGGTTTATCATTCGTATAACTTTAAACGATTAAACAAGCTTGCATGGTTCGATTCTACTATTTTATATAGGTTATATGTGATGTGAAAAAGTGAAAAAAAATACCAGAAAGTGTTCAAAACAATCGAGTGAGCAGTAAGAATTTTGTACCTCTCGGTAGCAAGAAACGAGCAAAGAATATCAAGAATGATCAAACCAGGCTTCTACCACACGAACCCCTATTTTTCTAACCTTCTATGAACTTAAGAGAACCCAGGAAAATTATGGTTGCAGCTCCAGGAAGTTTGTGTGAATCGAATGGGATTTTAGTTGGTGTAATCGGTTTTTAGGGATTATAAGGGATTATATATATATAACCGATTATATAATAATTAGGAGAGGAAAACTTTTGGTCCAAGTTATTTTAATAAGGTTAAAAATCTGATCTCTAATTATCTTATTAATATTTGTAGTATTTATCCTATATTTAATTAGTTTTTAATTAAGAAAAATATAATATAAAGTATAAATATTATATATATTCGGTATTTTACAAATATATAAATAATACAAATATTTTTGTGTCATGTAAAATGTTAAAATGTTCAAGTACAAAATATTTTACTTCATATGGTATTCGTTTCCAAGCGTTTGGGATTTATTTGGTGATTATATAATTATTAATTGAAAATTTTAAGTTCAAGGGTAATTTGGTCATTTTGCAAGTTTTAAAATTTCAGGTATTACAACTTCTTCCCCTCTAAAAACAAATTTCGTCCTCGAAATTTGCAAGGAAACGGAAAGAAAATAGAACGGAAATGAAACAATGACATACCAGACACCTTATCTGCCTGGTTACGAGTAAGCGAGAAAACATGACCGGTATTAGGAGTAGGGGGAGGAGGATCGAGATATTTCCCAAGTGCTGACATAGTATTCTTAGGGCAGTCCTTCACCATATGCTCAGTAGAACCACATCCATAGCAAGCACCAGAAGCCTTACGACAAACTCCAGAATGATACTTCCCACAATAAGCACAACCAGATGGGGGAGGTAAGTTCTCAGCTGATCCTTTCTGAGTGTTTGATCCAGTAGCCCGATTCTGCTGATAACCTCTAGAAGACTGATCCTTCCACTGCCTTTGGTTGTCATTGCGCCCCGAACGATCATCACCCTGCCTAGTAGTAGACCTAGAATCTTGACCCCTCGAATCTTGTCTCTTATGATCATGTCCCCGATCCGCCTGTCCTCGTGACTCAAAGCTCCTACCAGTCTGCCCCTTATTGTCTCCATTCTGACCACGTGGCTGAATCCTTTCCCCGTCACGATTCCGCTTATACCCAACATTCTCATGGAAGATCTCAATGTTGCGAGCTGCATCGCAAGCTGCCGACACATCCTCAAACTCAGTATTGAGCAGACGATCAAGTACCCACCTTTTAAGCGCCCATTTGAAATGCTTAGCCTGTTGTCTAGCATCTCCAGCAATTGGTCCTACAAAGCTAGCCAACCTCTGAAATCTCTGCATGAATTCTCCTGCATCCTCATCATCCCGCTGGGCAATCGAAGTGTACTCCCGTTCAAACCTCTGCTGCTCCGAATCAGGAAAATACCTCTTATAGAAAGTGGTGCGGAACTCGGTCCAAGAACAAGTAAGAACATATGGATCACCCCCTTTCGCCTGCTTGTGCGCTTTCCACCAGTTCAGCGCATCCCCTTCTAACTTAAAAGAAGCCAAACGAGTCTTAAACTCGTCCTCACATCCCAGCACTTCAAAGTATTTCTCCAAATGCGTAATCTAGTCCTCAGCCGCTTGCGGAGTAGTAGCCTTACTAAATGACAAGGGCTTGAGCTTGTTGAAACTCTCAAGCCAACCATGGATAGTAGTGGGTCGACCCCCACCACCAGAACCTCCAGAAGAACTTGCTCCATTATTGATGATCCGATTGATCACCTCAGTAGTGTTAAGACCCGGTAGCATGTTGGCTATAGCATTAGCAACCATAGCCTCCAAATTAGGGATCTCATCTTCCCCTTCAGGGTGACCTTCAGGATTACGGCGAGTGACAACCATCTGAATGATTATCAAAACGATTAGCAAGATCGAACAAGATACGATAGAGTGGGACAAGAAAGGAGAGTACGCGAAAGGAAACCTAATGTCTACCCAATCCTCACAGGTCAATGGCCTAAGCCTAAGGGTTTCGGGAAAACCTAAGGGTCCAACCTGTCTCTGATACCATAAATTGTAACACCCCGACCCGACAAGGGTAAAGATGTCACAACAATGGCTTCATATCAGAAACAATCAATAATAAATAGCGGAAGTCTTAACATTAATAATCAAAAGATAATAAGCCAACAAGACTTATATCAAGTGCATCAAGACAATGAAAAGGAAATAAATGAAGTACTTAATAAATCCAAGTGCCAACAATGGCATAAAAGTCTAAAATCCAAATGGTAGAACTAAGATGACTAAGGTCAATGCTTCACTCAAAGTTGCTCTCATCCCAAAGCAAAACCCAGCTTCCTAGCTTAGATACCTGCCGCAGGAAAAGAAAATGCGGCTGAGCTACGAGAGCTCAGTGAACAGATATAACGGAAACAAAGCAGTAATAAAGGATAATGAAATGTAAATGTAGTAAAGGCTATCAAGAGTAAAGGCATAGGAATAAGGTAAAGGATAAATGTAAAGTAAAGTGAAAAAGGTAAAGGTAAACATAAAGGTAAAGGTAAACAGTAATCCTCCACGAGCCCAAATCATATCAAGTCAAATCAAGTCATATCAAGCAAGGTGTACGGAGGGGAGACCTCGGTACCAAGTACTATATGAGGGGATACCTCCGAGGGTGGAGTGCGCGGCTCCCAAGAGTGAATGACGTGTATCGCACACACCCATCATGTCACTAAGTAATACAAGTAATCAAGTCAAGTCAAGTACAAATCTAGGATGCATCCATACGCCCCAGTAGGCTGCCACAATGTCTTCCTCTACGTAACAAGTCAAGTATCAAGTCAAGGCAGGGACGGGATAGGACATCACTCTCCTACCCTAGAGTCATGCCATTGGTGCATCAATGACATGGACATGAAACCCTCATGCCTAGTATGGCTCGTAGTCTCAAACTGTGGGTCAAGGTCAAGGTCAAGTATCATGTATCAAGTGTCAAGTTTTATCAATTGGTTCAAGTCAAGTTATATATCAAGGGGTTCAAGTCAAGTTTTAGTTCAAGTAGGTCATATCAAGATTTATATCAAGGTTCATGGTAAGTTCATATCAAGGTTCATAACAAGGTTCAAGCAAAGATCAAGGCAAGGGTTCAAAGCGAAGGTTCAAGTCTAAGGTTCTCAATACAAGGGGAACATAGCAATGGCTTCGGGAATCCTAACAAATCAAAATATGAAATCAAGAGAAACGAAGGCACCTTACTGGGAAGGGCAGAATATCTGTACCTTATTAGCAAGCAAAACAAGAATAGAAAGCTGACAAGGATCAAGTTACTCCTTCCTCGAACCTAAAGGAGTAGAAGACAGAATCACAAATGGTTTTTAGTTATCTTTCCATTTTAAGTAAGTTTCCATTTTTAGAAAGTTTCCTTATTTAGCAGGTTTCTATAATTAGAAAGGTTATTATAATTTAGGTTAAGTCATTAATTTAATATTATTATGGAAATAGGGTTCATTATATCAGGTTATAATAGTTTAGGGTTAATTATGACAAACTTCCATAGTTTAGGGTTTTAAATGTAAATATATCAAAGATAAAGGTTTAAAGTGCAAATATTATAAGTTATTCTTCTAACCCAAAAGTTTCCCATAATTACAAACCTAGTCCTTTAATGTTAACAATTTTACAAGTTAAACCCTTAATATAATTAAATTTATAATTTAAACCCTATAGTTAATTAAAATACAATTTAACCCTTACAATATTTATATTTACACATTAAGCCCCTAATTACTCAAAATTACACATTATACCCCTCACATAAATGATTATACGAATTGACCTTCTATTTTCATAAATTACAAAACAAGTCCCTCTAATTATTAAATTTTACAATTCGATTTAATTAATTAAGTAATTACCAATTAAACCTTTTAGTCCCAAATTTTACACATAAGACCCCTATATTATATTTTATACGTGTTACCCCTGACTTAAACTATGTTACAAAATAACCCTCAAGTTTATTTAATTACAAAATACCCCCTTTAGTTTATAAATTCCAATCGGTAACTAACAAAAATACATAAACCTAACCCTAAATTACCCAATCATTACTAATCATTAATTATCCTTAAAAACACATTAATTACACTCAATTGTATCATCTAAACCCTAACCCTAAGATGCACGACCCATATAATATTTTTAAACCCTTTTTCTTTTTAACCGGTTTGAACAAAAATTAACCAAGCATGATCTAAGCTTCTATAAATTCAAGGAGTATTTTTTGGATGTTAGTAGACTTATATGTGATCGAATAAAATTATGTACACAGCCCAGAAAAATCTGCATAATCGAATTAAGGTTTATGTTCGTTATTAGGGTTTATCATTCGTATAACTTTAAACGATTAGACAAGCTTGCATGGTTCGATTCTACTATTTTATATAGGTTATATGTGATGTGAATAAGTGCAGAAAAGTACCAGAAAGTGTTCAAAACAATCGAGTGAGCAGTAAGAATTTTTTACCACTCGGTAGCAAGAAACGAGCAAAGAATATCAAGAATGATCGAACCAGGCTTCTACCACACGAACCCCTATTTTTATAACCTTCTATGAACTTAAGAGAACCCAAGAAAATTATGGTTGCAGCTCCAGGAAGTTTGTGTGAATCGAATGGGATTTTAGTTGGTGTAATCGGTTTTTAGGGATTATAAGGGATTATATATATATAACCGATTATATAATAATTAGGAGAGGATAACTTTTGGTCCAAGTTATTTTAATAAGGTTAAAAATCTGATCTCTAATTATCTTATTAATATTTGTAGTATTTATCCTATATTTAATTAGTTTTTAATTAAGAAAAATATAATATAAAGTATAAATATTATATATATTCGGTATTTTATAAATATATAAATAATACAAATATTTTTGTGTCATGTAAAATGTTAAAATGTTCAAGTACAAAATATTTTACTTCATATGGTATTCGTTTCCAAGCGTTTGGGATTTATTTGGTGATTATATAATTATTAATTGAAAATTTTAAGTTCAAGGATAATTTGGTCATTTTGCATGTTTTAAAATTTCGGGTATTACAAATTTTAAGGGTTGAAAGAACTATTGTTATTCAACTAGTTATAATCATTTGTCTATGAGTGATTGTTTTTACCCATTATTCTTGATTACACAAAGAAAGTTAATTGTGGTTGTAATGAGAATGCTTTTGTCTATCAAAAATAGGATTGATGGTAAACCATTTCAAGGGTCGAAAGATTAATAGTTTACTCTCAATTGTGACCTTTTGTCTATGATCGGTTACCTTTTGTATTGACCATTTCCTAAGCTATTTGATTAAGCAAAAGATGATTTTTGTGTTTAAGGTACACCAACTTATGAACCTTGAATTGATCTTGAATTGAGTGGTTAAACGTAATGCTTGTTTTTATGAACTAAAATCTTGACGAAGGTTTAATTTGTAGAAACAATAGATTAGTTCACCAAACTAATTATCAAAACCAACATGTTGTCCAAAGTTATCACAATCATGCTTATCAATGAGTAGTATGCTAGTCTAAGAAAGTGTAGTTTTTAATCATTTGAATTATTCTATTTTTCATTACTTGTTAAGGAATTTACTTCTAGTAGCTTACAATTCGATTCACTACACAAATCCCTGCGAACGATCCCGACTTACCATCATAATCTTGCTATAACGGACGAGTTCACTTGCTCGTATGTGTTGTTTCTAGATTCGGTAATTCAACCTTTATAAATTTAAAACTTGTACTCACACACGACACATCAAGTTTTTGGCGCCGCTGCCGGGGATTTTGATCGTGTTTCTGTAGGTTTTAGAAGTTCTTAGTTCATTTTCATAAAATAAAAAAAAAAAAAAAAAAAAAAAAAAAAAATCCGAGCTGATCATCCGATCGGTATTTCATCCATCCGATCGGTTGTCCAATTTTTAATTTTACCGAGAGCTCCATCTGATCGGTAGTCACTTCCATCCGATCGGTTTTCACCAAAATCAATTTTACCGAGACAAGTATCCGATCGGTATTTCACCCATCTGATCGGATCACCAAACCTGATTTTTCAAACTGTTTCCATTCTTTAATCGTGTGTTTAAACATTGCCTCGATTCTCTTGGGAATTGTATGAACACTCGATCAACCGGAATAGAACCAATTTCACCTTTTTCAGATCCCGAACGTTTAGTCCAAAGACAAAGAAAGAAAAGAAAACCATTTGTTCCATTAGCCAACCGTGTACCAAGAGTACGAAACCCACCGTTTGAAAATCTTTGTGAAGCTAAAGTCGTTTATAACTCATTCACCGAGCAACCTTTTCCTATGGCTGATGATAGACCCATGTGGGAAGCCAACCGAACCGTAGCACCCACTCCTGGAGCTGCTATTGTTACCGTCAACCTAGGTGACAATTTCACCGTGAAAGGTCACCATCTTTCTATGATCAAAGACCGTCAATTCGATGGCCGTTCGAGGGCCGATCCTCACAAGAACATTGCCAAATTCATTGAAATTTTTGGCATGTTCCGATATGGCGACACCAATGTGGATGCCATTAAACTCAAACTTTTTCCATCATCACTTGCCGGAGACGCAAAAGTGTGGTATAATGAATTAACCCCAGGAACTATCAATACTTGGGAGGAGATGAGGCAAGCTTTTGTAAGCCGATTCTTTCCACCTGCCATGTTTGATCGACTCATGGGAGAAATTCGTGCTTTCACACAAAACCCTAACGAATCGCTCGTCGAAGCCTGGCTTCGTATGAAAGATTTGCTTCGTAGTTGTCATGGACATAGTTTAGGACGAGGAACCATTATCCAAATCTTCTACCATGGACTAGATGAAGCATCTCAAGGAATTCTTGATGCTGGAGGAATTTTTCTTTATAAGACTCCAAACCAGGCATACCAATTGCTAGAAGACCGAGTTCTTCTCAAATTTGACTGGTCAAAAGATGCCAAAACCAAACCCTTACAAAAAACCATTGCTTTTGCTGACAGTTTCGATACCTCTAAACTCATGGAGAAAATGGAAACATTAACTTCCAAAATCGATTCGCAATACAAAGATCTTAAAGGAGAAATGAAAGAAATGCGAGACGGTTGTAACAACTGTGGAGGTAATCACCCATCATCAGAATGTGACGACCAACCAATGGACCAACCCAAAGAAGGAGAAGCCAATTATGTCCAAGGAGGATACCGTGGAGGCGGTTATCGTGGAAATTATTACGGACAAAATTCTGTAAATTGGCAAGATCGTCAACAAATGGATAACAACCGTGATTCTCAACCACGAGTAGACTTTTGTCTATCAAAAATAGGATTGATGGTAAACCATTTCAAGGGTCGAAAGATTAATAGTTTACTCTCAATTGTGACCTTTTGTCTATGATCGGTTACCTTTTGTATTGACCATTTCCAAAGCTATTTGATTAAGCAAAAGATGATTTTTGTGTTTAAGGTACACCAACTTATGAACCTTGAATTGATCTTGAATTGAGTGGTTAAACGTAATGCTTGTTTTTATAAACTAAAATCTTGACGAAGGTTTAATTTGTCGAAACAATAGATTAGTTCACCAAACTAATTATCAAAACCAACATGTTGTCGAAAGTTATCACAATCATGCTTATCAATGAGTAGTATGCTAGTCTAAGCAAGTGTAGTTTTTAATCATTTGAATTATTCTATTTTTCATTACTTGTTAAGGAATTTACTTCTAGTAGCTTACAATTCGATTCACTACACAAATCCCTGCGAACGATCCCGACTTACCATCATAATCTTGCTATAACGGACGAGTTCACTTGCTCGTATGTGTTGTTTCTAGATTCGGTAATTCGACCTTTATAAATTTAAAACTTGTACTCACACACGACACATCACTGTCCCATAACTTTTCTTTTCTTCCCAATCTTCTGAGTAGGTTCAGGGATTGAAAGTCCCTGAGAAGCAAAAGCCTTCTAATGATCTATTCCTAAACTCTTAGCAACCTTTTCCAGTTCCTCGTATTTGGAGTTCAGGGTAGCTAGTAGTTCAGGGACAATCCTGCTTTGCTTCTTCCTCAGGATGGGCCCCATCATGTCCCATTCCTTTAGCCCGTAATCTGAGAATTTTAAGGGTTTGTTCATCTCAGTCCTCCTTGGCCCTCTGTGAACCGTTATGCTTATGGGCTTGGTCATGTGAATAGTCATGTCAGTTATGGTGCCTTCACCCTTAGTCTTCGTCATATACCACATATACTTCTCATAGGTTTTCTTTCTCTTTTCTTCTTTGAGCTTGACTTGTTGATTGTGTTCCTTGATGCGGTCAGCCTGAAGCTTGAGAAATTCATCCCCCTTGATGACTTGGTCAGTTTCCTTGATTACCTCCTTGGCCACTTCAACAATTACTGGCCTGCAAAGTTTCTCAGCCCTGAGTCTATCCTGTTCATCCAGGACTGCAGCCACTTCCTCAGGAGTTCCCTTGAATTTTCTCCCATTGTCTAAGTCAACTTCAAAAGGCTCATCAGGGTCAGGACGCCTTTCAGTTGATGCCTTAACCAATTGTAATCATGGAGGAGAATCTTCAGTCACCATGATTCCCTTCCCTTTGTTAGTGGGAGGGGGTTGACTGGAGGAGGATTCAGGGACTTCCGTTGCTATTGTTTTAGGTTGGATAGGAATTGTAGCAACAAAAAGGGCAGAGGAAGTTGTAGGTTCAGGGACAGGTTCATCAAGTTTCTCCCCCTCAATAGATGTTGGAGCTTCAGTATAAGCGTTTGTTGACTGAGGAGGTGGGGTGACCGGAGAAGCCTGAAGAATAGACAGGATTGTGGAGACCATGCTCTTAATATCATTGGTCTCATTCTTCAGTGCGGAGATGTCTTCCGCCATGTTAGCCTGAGTTGTGGTGAGTTCAGTGACTTTCGTGGTGTAATGGTTGATCAGCTCATTATGCTTGTTGGAGAGCTGATCAAAAGCTGATGATATCTTTTTCAGGCACTCTCAGGTATCAGCGACTGACTGTTGAATTGTATCTTGTTGAGACCTTAGTGGTTTAAGATCCACCTCTTGAAGAAGCTTGAGTAGCTCAGCAATGTTGGTGGAGGTGGTCTTCTGAGTATCCATGAACTCAGTCAGCTTTGTTATCAGGGTTGGGTCATCTCTGAATTCTTCCTGAATAGAGTCAAAAGTCTGCAAGATGTTGGAGAATTGCATGTCTTGTGCAGAACCCAGACTATCAAGAGATGCCCTCAGGTCACCTAGTTGTTTGCCAGTGAGAGCGGTGACCTGAAGCAATTTTCCCTGAGATTCTTCAACAGTAGCCCTGAAGTCAGCATAGGAGACTGCTGCTTCAGTGTGTTGATCCCATTGTTCTTCAGTAATCTTACGAAAGAGAGCAATGTTGGCTTTGCGGAGGAACTTTACCAGCTGCCTTTCAATGAGTGGAGGAATGTTATCATACTTTTGCAAATAAGGAGGAGTAGCAGGAGCAGATTCTTTAGGAGTGCCTGATGACGATGATGTTGTTGGGTTTGGTTAGGGCTCCTTTTGATCCTCAGGAGGAGGAGATGATGGTGGTTGTTCAGGGTGTTGAGGAGAGTTATAAGTATCAGTCTCTATTTCGTCCCCAGCACCAAAAACATCGTCTTCTCCAAAATCGACCATTTCCTCCTCTGACTCGTCATTTAGCAGTCTTTCGAGATCTGCCAGAGTAGGAACCTGTTGGGAATCCGGCTCCCCCTCAAAAGAGGGCTCACCTTTGTTGTGGCCAGGTTCTGACCCCTCCAGGAGAACAGAGTGGGTTTTCTCTGCCTGGTCCACGGAGTCAGTTCCTGAGTGACTGGATCCGCCGTGGGGGGTTTTAGGTTCCGTATAAGCGGGTGGTCGTATGCCCCCAGAGTCTTTGTCCCCTTGAGTGCCTTCAAGGACTGGTGGGTGTTCTCTAGTACTATCACTAGGCAGTGAGATATTAAGGTCCCCCTTCTCACCAGGGTTGTACTGCCCTGACGAGGATATAGGGACCGTTTCTCCCTGAGATCCTGAGTGTGATTGCTCAGGACCGTAAACGGGAAGTTGTATGTTGAGGCCCCCCTTTCCACCAAGGTTGTGGTGCCATGATGAAGATTTAGGGGCCGGTCCTCCCTGAGACTCTGGCTGTGATGTGCCAAAGCCGTAAGCGGGATGTGAAAGGGTGTGGGTCCCCTTCTCAGCAGAGTGGTGCTGCTCTACTAACTGTACAGGACCCTGTACTCCCTCAGGCAAATGTGGTGATTGACAAATGCCTTCATCGGGATGTGAGGGTTGGATGAGTCCTGACCCCACTGACTTGTATATGTCAACAGAGCCATGTGTAGCGAGTTTGCCCGAGGACCCTGAGGGTGATTTCTCAGAGCCCTCCGTTGGCGTTTGTTTTGTGGCCAAGAGGGTCTCAGTTGTGGGTGTCTCAGTAGTCTTGGCCTTTGGTTGCCTTTCTTGAGGCTTTGAGGTAGAATTCTCAATGGCGAATGGTTTGGGTTGAACCACCTTCCTGGACCCTACCTTCTTTTTCTTCTTCTCCTTCTTTGAAGGAGAAGGCATAGGAGATATAGCGTCTTCGCCCTGAATGACCATCAACATGTATGTGGTCAGGGCTACTGGTGTGACCTCAGTAAGGTCTCTTGAGTAGTTAGCCTTGTGTAAGACGTCAGGGTTAGATCCTTGGACGTTTGGTCTAACATACTCAGAGCCTAACAAGTCCTGAAGCACACAGGAAATGAATCTAGGATAAGACATGTGTCTTTGCCTAGACTTCCCTAATAGCTTAGCTATGAGGTCTCTGAAGATCATTTCTCCAATATCAATTTTTCTGCCCTCCAGGAGGCTGAACACAATCATTTATTGTGATGTGTTCAATTGCTCCGTGGAGGACTTATTGCCACCAAGGACCTAAATGACAAAGGTCATCAGGATCCTCCAGACAGCAGGAAACCATGTCTTAATTATTGGGGCTTTGGCCAATAAGGTTCCTGGGGCCACTTCAGGATGCTTGTCATCATGTGGCCCTAGTAAAAGCAATTTGGCTTTCACTTCTGCTTCAGTGGGCTGAGGGTCAAAGTTCTCAGCGAAATCAAGACCTGTGGCCTTCATAAAGGTTTGGTAATTCAGGGAGAGGGTCTTTCTCCCATTCATCACTGAGAACGTGATAAGAGTGTCCTTGATGTCATCAGGGCTAGTTGCCACTGCAGTACACCAGAACTCCCTAAGATAGTCATGATATATGACTAGGGGTGTTTTTGTAAAGGCCGTAGAAAGAAAGCAGTTTTGAAGGTATTTAACTACATTCTTATACGCCGGAAATTTTTCCGGGTAGGCGAAATTCCCTACGACATTGTTTTTGGTCATATCCACGCCCTCCATTGTGAATTCCACATTTGGGGCGCAGGTTATAGCTTTAGAAGTAACCATTTTAAAAGATTTCGTTTTGAAAACAAGAAATGGTCTGGGTCTAAAGATGAAGAACACACACTAATTTTGAAGAAAAAGGGAAAGAGTTTGTTTTAAATTTTCTAAAAACATGTGTGTGTTATTCTGTTTTGAGGGTATTTATAGGAAAGTGGAGAAGAGGGATTATTTTGGCACTAAGCGGGTTTTTCTCAATTTTGAAAACCGTTTTGTATAAAACGTTTGAGATCCGCATTAAATGCCACCACTCCACTTTCCTGGGCTTTGCGCAACATTCAAAGTGAACAGTTTTGCCGTCTGCAAAAAGTGTTATTTGCAGAGTTGCATCATCACATATATATTATGTGTGAGAGTGATGAACTCAAATAAGTACATTTTATTACTATCATTTATCCTATTAATTTGACTTGTTTTATTATATTATGTATGAGGATTGATACTTAATCGTTTACTTTTGTAATTCTCAGTTGAAAACAAGCATTTGGTGAAACTTGGCGATTTTGGACTAATTATGGAGCAAAACATGCAAGAAGTTAAGAGTCTACTGAAATGCACAAGATCAAGACTAATCTGCTCCAGATGCGCCGCATCTCACTCATTACATGCGCCGCATCACTATCAATATTTCACCAGATACGATCCAAGATTCAAGAGGGCATGCGCCGCATCCAAAGATAAAGATACGCCGCATCTTCTGGCGGTGTACGAATATTCCTGAATATTATAATCTTGGACCCCACGCGAAGTAAAGTAAACGCGCCGCATCTACTTACTAGATGCGCCGCATCTTACCCTCAGACAGAAACTATAAATACCCCAAGACCAGACGAATTTCGAGAGGCATATATAATATACGAAGACCGAAGTAAATAAACCAAGGACGAATTCAGTCGAATAGCGAGCACAAGACACACTCAAATCAAAGATACAAGAGCTGTAAGAAGGTGTTGGATGTGTTTAATTCATTAAGTAGTTTTTGTTTTATTGTGTTAGTAAACTTTAATTCATCAAGATTGGTGGCATGTGTAATGTGACAACGGAAAGATTGCACTCCCTTAAAACTGCTTTCTCATTAATTAAAGTTTATATGTTGATGTCTTTGGTGACTTTTATTAGTGCATTGATAACCTCTGTGGCTAGCTGAGCGTTGATCGGGTCGCCATGCCTCTGCCCTCGCCTATTTATTAGATCGCCTATGCATTCTATGGTCTGTAGAAAAGTAGGAGAAAGATAATTAGGATAGTCATAAGTAATCATTAAGGGTTTACTCGCCGATAAGATTAGAACCAACGAGAAAGGACTTAATCTCGGTGCGTTGCATCGAACTATACACTTCATATAACACTAGCAATAAAACAAGTGACAAACTACTTATCATAAGGACAGCCCTTTTATTGTCTCGAGTATTTATCTGTGTACGTGTGTGCTATTCGCTGATTCGTGCCTATTGGTTTAGTTTATTATTTAATTGCAACCAAATCGTGCCAGTCTCTCAGGCTGAACCCCATTGCGTTAGATTAGGTTGTATAGCTAACTTAATATATTAAAATAATGATTAGAATAACTAGATAATACGTTCCACTCTTAGTGATCGACACTCTACTTACCATTATATTCATACTGACCGGGTACACTGCTCGTTAAGTGTGTGTGTTATTGATAAGTCGGCTAAATATAAATTTAAAACTTGATTAGGCATTAAAACTGCTAAACCGCAACGACACATCGCACGCATCAAGTTTTTTGGCGCCGCTGCCGGGGAGTGAATTGTTATTATCTGTTAATTTGATTAGTATTTTAATTAGGTTTTTCTTTTTAATTTTTAATCTAACCGCTAACCGTGTTGTGTATTAGTTAATTTGCATTCATTGTATTATTTGCATATTTTCTGTTTTTTGTGTTATTTGTTTTCTTTTATTTGTGTTTATTTTGGTTTGTGTTTGTTTTTTGTTTTTATTTTTATTTATTTTTCTGCATTCTACTGTCTGCTGTATTCTGCTGATACAAACGATGCGGCGCATCTGATTTCTCAGATACGGCGCATTGCGTTTTTAATTTTTATACAGCATCTTATTTAATAATTCGAGTGCGACGCATCTATCCCCTAGATACGACGTGTTTTGTTTTTAATCAGAAATTTTTTTCAAAACCCTAACGAGATACGCCGCATCTGTTTTTACAGATACGGCGCATTAATTATTAAAAACAGTTTTCGAATTCATTAAATAACGAGAAGCGACGCATCGATTTTGTCGATACGGCGCATCTTTACTGAGAATCAAAAATCTTATATTTTGAAACGTAACGAAAATACGGCGCATTAACTTTTGTTAATACGACGCATTTAATTTTTAATAAATATCGATTTTTGATAATTAAAATTGATACGGCGCATTCGAATTTCTAAGCGGCGTATCTATTTTCTGAATAAAAGTCTGATTTAATTTTAACGTATTAAGATACGGCGTATCCCATTTATAGGATACGGCGCATCAACAGCAGACGTCAGCAGCTTTTATTTTACTTTGATTGTTTCACTCTTCTTTTGCACGAGTAAGTTTTATTTCAGGAAGATGGACGATCCGGATATTACAATGGAAGAATATATCAAGCTTATAAAGGAAAGAGCCTTGAGCAATAATCAGATGTATGATTGGAAAAGAGCAAGATATGGTGCACAAATCATTGAGACGAAAGAAATCACTATGGAAGAATACTTGATTCTAGGGCATGAAAAGTCAAGAAAAGAAAGAAACAAATTGCCATTTCAACACACTTGGTGTATGTCACATGATGATGAAGAAGATTCATATACCATGAAACCAATTCCGGCAATTGTTCTTGATAGTACTTTTTCTCAAGAGATTGCACAAGATGATGTGTATACGGAACCCTACGTTGAAGAATATTCTGCAATCGTATTACCACCATTTGACAATCCAACGGATGAAGATGAAAAGTATTCTAATTTTGATTTCGAACCATTTGACGCCATTGTTTATGATGACATACCTCAACTAGATTTTGACCCAACGAGGGATTTTGAAGAAATCTGGGATTACTTATTTAAGGATGAAATTCGGGACGATGCTGAAATTGCAAGACCACTTGTTGTTGATGGAGATTCACAAGATGAATTGGAGTCAATTACAACACAAAGTGGTACAAATTTATTTAATATTATTAATCCCGTTACTAATAATCTTGCTAGTTTTCCTAAACAGGTTGCAAAACAAAAGAATGATGAGGTCAAATTTATTACACTACGTATTGAAGCACCTGTGATCAACCCGTATTTGGTGGAGCTCGAAGAAGAGTTTGGTGATGAGCTCTTAAACATTGCTATGATTGATGAAGATGATGATTTCGAACCTATGAAGGTTATTGATGAACTCGAACTTTTACTTGCCAAAGACCCTTTCTCATCTTCTGCGGAAGTCAAGGGACGCCTTACTACCAAAGAGGCTAACCAAGAAGAAAGGAGACTCATTTTTCCTCAACATACTACTCTTTCAGATGAAGTGGGCAAGTCATCCAATTTATCAACCAAACCGGGTAAGAATAGGAAAGATGTTCATATATTGCCAAGGTATGATCTTTATTTATTTCTTCCATCTTTACTAGCAAATTTACACTCTTTTCGTGTTTATTGCTATTATCACCCGCACTTGATCCCAAGTGGGGGGAACAACACCCTATTACACAGTAAATAAGGGTGGAGTCAGGCTCGTGACTCGAACAAAAACAAGCGCTTCGTGGGAGGCAACCCATGCTTATCTTTTATTTTATTTTCTGATTTTGTATTGAGTCTGTCAGACCCGCAGCAGATACGGCGCATCTCAATCCTGAGATGTGACGCATCTCCTTCACTGGTCATATCTTACTTTATTTTTCTGCATTTTTTATTTTTGACTTTAAAACTTTTTGTCAGTTTATTTTAATGCGGCGCATCCCTGGTTAAGGATGCGGCGCATCTTTTATTCTGATCCGTATTTATTCCAGGCTCGATACGGCGTATCTTCTTCCATAAGATGCGGCGCATCGACTGACCTGATGATTTTCATTTTTAATTTTTATGTTTTATTTTTCCTAACTACTAATGTATTATGCAAGTTTGAACCTTTCTTATCTTAGGTGTGTTTTAAAGCCTTGGTGGTATTATAGATTCTTGCATTTCCTGTGGATACATCGAATATGAAGCTTAAACGTTCTAATCCACAAGAAAGATGATTTTTGCTCTTATACTAATGGAGGATCATACCGAGCAAATCTCAGGGGAGTTTTTATGTTCTAATTCTTTTATTTTCCAGTTTTTAACCTTTAATACAAACAACGAGGACGTTGTTTAACTTAAGTGGGGGATTGGAGAATTAGAACACTTAACATTTACTTGTCCTAAACTTTTCAAAATATGCTCAAAATGTGCTTAATATATCAAAATTTAAAATTTTTAGCATGTTTTTGTTTAAAGTCTAAGTTGCATAGCTGCACACATGACGTTATTTTCAAAAATTGTGATTTTTCAAAATTCACAAATCTATGAGTGTGCCGGTGACTTGTAAACTTTAGAACTTGGCTTGTATACTATTCGAGACCACCATAATAAGTATTATTTATATAATTGGAATGACTTGTCTAAATTGGTAAATTTCTAGGATTACACCCAAATAGCCTTTATATGTTATGTGTTATTAGCTAACTACACTGGTTAGTTAACCCCCGTATAAACCCTTTTGTTACTCTCATTTTTAGAGTAAGATACCCCTAGAAAAACAGTCAGAGCCATTCCTTTCGTTTCTTACACCTTTGTTAAAATGTTTCGTTACACCCTTACACCTTAGCCTACCCTGTAGATTAGAATCCGTGGTTGGTTAATTGCTATAGGCAAAGTGTGTTTCCTTACATTACCTGTGTTCGCGTGCGTAATTCATTATCTATGGTTAGGTCGGGAAATTGCACAATGCGGATTGGAGTGAAAGTAAATATTGTATATCTTTGAGTTTATTTTTCGTGTGGTTTACTACTTTCACTATTACCGTTATTCTGAAGTATGAAAAGTATGGAGTAATTATCCAGAATTATCATTATAGTGATGTGGTGAAATTTTACACATCTATGTTTATGTTTTTTTTTTTTTTTTTTTTAAAAAACAAAAACAAAAACAAAAAAAAAAAAAAAAAAAAAAAGAAAAAAGAAAAAAAAAAGAAAAAGAAAAAGAAGAGTTGGATGTTTGATTAAACCAACGATGTAAAGTTATGTAAGTGGTCGATATCACCACCAGTTGTTATATATTTATGGATTGAAATGGGAGTTGGCAGTTGTGGGAACGTCAACTAAGGTTTATTCTTTGATTAAGATCTTGTTGAGTATGATTCGTGTCTACCTAAAGCGTGTGTTTCAAGTGTTAAAGCGTGAGTTATTCAATGATATGAGTCTTATTCACGGGATGGTTGGGATAGTGATTAACCACACTTAGGATTTTAATTTATTTGTTTTGTTTGTTTTTTATTTTTACACCAATTTATATCCCAAAAATTATCCATACCCTTTATTATTCTTTATCAAACCAAACCTTTGATTTATTGAGATTAGGGATTTGACCAATCTTAAATATCGTAGTCGTGGATTCGGCTATGTGATGCGTGGTTTTGCAACCTTAAAACAGGTTTTACCTCTCAAGGGATCTTGAGAAGTTTGCAATCCCCACCAGGCAGTGTACCTGACCGTTGTAGTATAGTGAAGTGGCAAGTACCGGGGATTGATCGTTCAACTCAAAGAATAGTGTTCGTTAGGATTGAAATTAATCTAACTAGGTCTAAAGGTGAGGGATGATTCTTTTTGTATTTTTATATTTTATGGAAAGCAAGTAAAAATCTCTGGTTTTGGAAGAAGCGGCGGAATTAGTTGCTAATCAACTAACCCAAAAGCTACTAATTAAACTAATATGCAAGAAAAGTAAACTAGGGTTCTACAAGGGAAATGAAGCATGTCTACTTATGATATGTTACTCCTTGCTAGCTATCCAATTCTACCTATTGAATTGTCACACCTTGTTTTAATTGACGGGTTGTATTCCTTAATACCAATCGTGGGGTGGCGTACGTACTTCCCCAACTCTATAAGCTCCTACTTCACTCCTATGTCGAGCCGGCTAAGAAGCTCCTAACATGGGATCACTAGAATTCGCTCATGCATTAAATACAACCAAATAAACCTAGTACGCATTGGTTCATGTTTCTTAAGACGTTCAAGCAAGTTACCGTATAGGAGGTTAGCCAGTTTTCTTAAGCCTAACATCGATATCACCCAATCAAACAAGAGACAACTTAAGAAACAATAATTATAAACTAAACACCACTAAAGATCTATTGAAGTTTGTACACGCCCTAATTGATGAGATGGACACACACATCAACAAAAATCATAAGATCTAATAGTTATACACAAGTTTCACACAATCATAAAGTAAGACCAAAAGGTGATTTAGCCAAGATAATTAATGAGAGCAATCAACAATACCATAATCTGAAGACATAACATAAGATTGAATCGATAAACTAACATTACAAAGATGTTTATGGCATGATTGGACCTATTGCTGAAAAACACCTACTAAACCCTAGATCGGACTTAGGGTTTAGGGCTTACAAAAATGAAGTTGTGAAGTTATATTTATAGGCATTTTTTCTGTCGGCCCGATCTGACGGCGTCAGACTTACACGTGACGCCGTCACGTCCAATTTTTCACCAAATTGTAGATCTTTTCGTCCCGATCGCGTGGCCTTTTGAATCACCTAAATCCGAGTTCGTATGAGGATTTTATGGCCAAAACAGTAACAGCTACCGCGCGCGCAAGTTGTGACTAGTTAACACGTGATGGCCTTCTTGACGCCGTCTCCCTTTAAACCTCCAAAATCCGTTCTGGCCTATCAGAAGCTGACGCCGTCAAGGTTAAGGGTGACGCCGTCATTCTTCAGCTTAAACCGTGACGACCTTGATCACTCCAAAGGGTGACGCCGTCAGAATTCCAATGCAAATCTCACTGGCTTATCATGTGTATTTTTCATATCCACCACTTTTGCCAAGCCGTGACGCCGTCAAGAGCAAGTCTTGACGCCGTCACATGTACTTTCCAGCATATTTTTGAGACTTTGTCGTTTTCTTCACTTTATGCTCCAAAAACGTCCAAAATGCTTCCTTTTCCAGATTTCTTCTCCAAAGTACCTAAAATGACAAAAGAAACGATTTAGGGCAATATTTGATCAAATAAATACGATTTAGGGCTTAAATGACCCCCTAAAAGCGGTACACTTTTCGCTTCATCAAATACCCTTACACTTGAGATTTGCTTGTCCTCAAGCAAATGCGCTTTTATTCTAATCAAAATACAAGTTAGGGGTCATTTAATGCCAATATAAAAGTAATTACAACAAATAATCGTTCCACTTCAATCATAATAAGCACGGAGATTACATACTAGCACCTCACAAGTAGTGTTTAGATACTCACATCTCTCAGGTGTCATCAAAATAAATCTCATAAATGAAAACGGATAATATCTCTCACTACCTGTCATAGCAAATAGATTACCATAGGCTTGGGAAAGGATCAAAAACCTCCTCCACTAGGCGTAAGCACCTAAGATAAACTATCAAAGAGGGCTTATACATGGGTTATAATGTTAGGTGTAGGGAAAAGGAAAACACGGTTTTGTTGGATAAAGGATATTTTACTGGTGGCGAGTTAAAGATCTTGATCAATTACATGTACTATACAATGTTGCTAAGCCAAGACTCGACTCAATCTTAAGCTAATGAAAGAAAACAAAAAACATAAAGTAAACATAAAATAAAACGGGATGGTAGTCCGTATGTTTTTTCTACTTTTCTTTTTCTCATTTTTTTGTATTTTTCTTGATTTTTTGATTTTTTTTTTTTTTTTTTTTTTTTTTTTTTTTTTTTCATACACTTTTGCCCTACCATCCAAAATAATACATCATAGGGGCATTGCATTCCCCTTACACTTGAACTTTTACATAACTTTACAAATAACTATTCTAATGACTCGAATTAAGATGATTGAAAAACTTGGAGTACTTTTAAAATATTTAGCACATATGGGGGTAATAAATGATGTTCTTCCCCATTACTCCATTACACTAGTACTTCACCCATGAGTCCCAATCGTCCCAAAACAATATGTACAAGGATATGACTCGACTTAGCAACCATGTAATCAACTAGATAATTAACTTGGGTTTAAACAAATGTTGTAACAATAATGCACTAAAGATGAGTGCATACAAGGTAGGCTAAGGCGATTTGGGTGTACATTTAAGTGGGGTGTAACAAATTCTTCCTTTAAGTAAAATGCTTAAAGGTCGAAATGAAAAGATAGGCTCTGAGGGGTGTACTAGGGGTATCGTGCACTAAAAATGAGTACAACGCAAAGGGTGTGGGAGAATTACTTGACCAATGTAGCCAATGTAATTATAACAAAAACACAGGTGTAAAACAATGGGTTAATCCTAATGCCTCTTATCATGTAGTAAATCTAACTACACGAATGTAGTCTCACTTGTGGCCTCGGAATGGTCCTAACGCAAGTTCTAGAATCTAAGTGCTACCGGTACACACATCATAGCATAAATGCTTTTCCTACCAATTCTAGGGGCGAACCTCACATATTTGGGGGTGGAAAATTTTTTAGTGGTACGGTTTTGTGCTAGTCATATAACTCCTATCCGTGAGACGCTCATTAAGATCAAAGTTTCACTCCTATATGTTGTAAAAAATTTTAAATTTGGCACTAAAATTGCCCTAACAGGTATTTATCTCAGTTTTATTACACATCTTCTATTAAACAAATAAAAATCAAGCGTAAGAGCATTCTCTAATCGTACTTTTACCCCCCCCCCCCCTTACACTTAAGATGAACATTGTCCCCAATGTTCAAATAACAAGATGTAAAAGAAAAAAGTAAAAGAATGAAATCAAATACTCCCCTGATTCGCTCGATGGATAATGTGGTAACACGGTTAGATCTTCTTCCAAAGTAATGTTGAAGCTTCATGACTAATGCATCGCCAAAAGCTTGATCCAACAAACATTTCCTTGTCCAAAATAACCTGTTAAACCTGAGAAAACAAACACGAAAAACCAAAGCATCAAACCGAACAAAGACAACTCACAACTAGGTGTAATTCCAGACTTAGAAATAAAACAATTAAAGATATAATGCTTGCGGAATGAATGTTTTGCAGATTCCTGGAGTTTATAAGTTAGAGATTTAATAAAAACTTTTTATGATTCCGGTAGAAAAACAAAACTTTCAAAAATTTCAGAAAATTAAAACCTGACGCCGTCAGGTTGTAAGGCCTGACGCCGTCAGAAATGATCTGACAAAATTCTCATGTTAAGTTTCCGGAAAATTTCTGGAAAAACCTATACCTTACTTCCTGGAATTCCTGCAAAACTTCATTATGACTCGATACAAGCATTTGACTCAAACAAATACTAATATGCATGCTTATATCTCATTGTTATCGTTCATGTTCAATCTTGTTCTTAAAAATAAATTTGGATTTCCCTTACACTTATCTTTTGCAAAATACCTTTATATGTAGTTAAGACGAAGTTAAAAACAAAATAAAGCATTTTCACAATTTATATTTGAGACATGAACAGTAAACAAAAAGAATAAGAAATGCATACGGAAACAAATAAAATTAAATAAACAAACAATCAAACAAATAAAGCAAATAAAGCTTGGGTTGCCTCCCAATAAGCGCTTGTTTTTGTTCGAGTCACGAGCCTGACTCTACCCTTATTTAACAAAAATAGGGGAGGTTTTCCCTACACTTAGGATTAAGTGCGGGTGAAAGTAGCGATACACACCCTTAGGGTGTGAATATGCCACGTGAGGTGAAGGGGGTGAGTGAATGGCTTCCTTCATCCTAAAACTACCCGGATAATATTGGTTGATGGGTGGGTCGGTTCCTCTTTTTTCTCCTAGATGTAAATCTAAGGATGAAAAGTTGTGTAAAGGTTGAGGTTCCAATTCATCAACACTAGGAAATTCCCTAGAACTATGAGTAAGGTCATCACTAAAAGTGTGCAAACCTATATCCTCTAGTTGTGCTTGGTTCAAGGGTTCTACCTCCATCGGGATTCCTAAAGTCTCTTCTACTTCTTCTGGGTAAGTCACGGGCGGTGTAGGTGCCTCAAATGATGGTTGAGTATTTTGTGGGCTTATGGTGTTTACCTCATTATTCCACGTGTCAAGATCACCTATATCCTCGTCAATTGCTTTCTTAGGTAGTGATAATAACAACCCTAGTGCTTCATCCAACTTATGATTTATTGATACGGCTCTATCCACAATTCCTTGGCAAACTAGGTCGCTTTTCCTATTAGCCTCACTAAAACAAGATCCTAAACATGGAGGTTGTTCATAAGAATCTATCCTAGGTGAAGGCTCATATGATTCATAAGTGTCTCTAAATGAGGTATTTTGAACTTCTTGGTGTTCTAGCCACTCAACCATATCTTGCAATCTTAGAAATCTAAGTGAAAAGTCCATTTGAAGCAAATTACAAACAAAATCACAAAGAAAAGATAGACTATGAGAAAGCTACAAAATAAAAAGAAAATATCTCACTTGATAGGAATCTTGTGAGTAGACCTAATAAAAATAAAATTTCAACCTAAGCAATAACTACTCCCCGGGCTGCGGCGCCAAAAACTTGATGCGTGGTTTTGCAACCTTACAACAGGTTTTACCTCTCAAAGGATCTTGAGAAGTTTGCAATCCCCACCAGGCAGTGTACCTGACCGTTGTAGTATAGTGAAGTGGCAAGTACCGGGGATTGATCGTTCAACTCAAAGAATAGTGTTCGTTAGGATTGAAATTAATCTAACTAGGTCTAAAGGTGAGGGATGATTCTTTTTGTATTTTTATATTTTATGGAAAGCAAGTAAAAATCTCTGGTTTTGGAAGAAGGGGCGGAATTAGTTGCTAATCAACTAACCCAAAAGCTACTAATTAAACTAATATGCAAGAAAAGTAAACTAGGGTTCTACAAGGGAAATGAAGCATGTCTACTTATGATATGTTACTCCTTGCTAGCTATCCAATTCTACCTATTGAATTGTCACACCTTGTTTTAATTGACGGGTTGTATTCCTTAATACCAATCGTGGGGTGGCGTACGTACTTCCCCAACTCTATAAGCTCCTACTTCACTCCTATGTCGAGCCGGCTAAGAAGCTCCTAACATGGGATCACTAGAATTCGCTCATGCATTAAATACAACCAAATAAACCTAGTACGCATTGGTTCATGTTTCTTAAGACGTTCAAGCAAGTTACCGTATAGGAGGTTAGCCAGTTTTCTTAAGCCTAACATCGATATCACCCAATCAAACAAGAGACAATAGGAAACAAGAATTATAAACTAAACCAACTAGATCTATTGAAGTTGTCACGCCCTAATTGATGGAGATGGACACACACATCAACAAGAAATCAATAAGATCTAATTAGTTATACACAAGTTTCACACAATCATAAGTAGACACAAGGTGATTTAGCCAAGCATAATTAATGAAGAGCAATCAACAATAATCATAATTGAAGACATAACATAAGATTGAATCGATAAACAAACCATTACAAGATGTTTATGGCATGATTAGGACCCTCTAAGTTGCTGGAAAAACACCTACCTAAACCCTAGAATCGGACTTAGGGTTTAGGGCTTACAAAAAATGAAGTTGTGATGTTGTATTTATAGGCATTTTTCTGTCGGCCCGATCTGACGGCGTCAGACTTACACGTGACGCCGTCACGTCCAATTTTTCACCAAATTGTAGATCTTTTCGTCCCGATCGCGTGGCCTTTTGAATCACCTAAATCCGAGTTCGTATGAGGATTTTATGGCCAAAACAGTAACAGCTACCGCGCGCGCAAGTTGTGACTAGTTAACACGTGATGGCCTTCTTGACGCCGTCTCCCTTTAAACCTCCAAAATCCGTTCTGGCCTATCAGAAGCTGACGCCGTCAAGGTTAAGGGTGACGCCGTCATTCTTCAGCTTAAACCGTGACGACCTTGATCACTCCAAAGGGTGACGCCGTCAGAATTCCAATGCAAATCTCACTGGCTTATCATGTGTATTTTTCATATCCACCACTTTTGCCAAGCCGTGACGCCGTCAAGAGCAAGTCTTGACGCCGTCACATGTACTTTCCAGCATATTTTTGAGACTTTGTCGTTTTCTTCACTTTATGCTCCAAAAACGTCCAAAATGCTTCCTTTTCCAGATTTCTTCTCCAAAGTACCTAAAATGACAAAAGAAACGATTTAGGGCAATATTTGATCAAATAAATACGATTTAGGGCTTAAATGACCCCCTAAAAGCGGTACACTTTTCGCTTCATCACTATGTATTTATGATTTTGTCGCCCTTTTTGATATATTATTATTGGTGAAGTTTGGACCTATCTTTAGCCTGTTCGAGTTAAGGATTTGAGCAATTGCAAGTATCGTGTTCGTGGATTCGATCATGTATTTGTGATTTTGTCGCCTTTTCTGGAATTTGAGATCGATAGAGATCAAGAATAATTAACCCTTAAGCCTAAAAACCCTTTTTACCGCTTTAGACTTGTTATTCCTTAGCTTTAGTGGGGGAGATGTGTATACTTGCCAAGCTTATGATAGAATATTCGTCGCGACTGGACAGTTAAACGATTAGATTTGCTTTTATCAAATTATTTTATTTTACTTCTAATTCGTTAAGTGTTTCATTGTGTGATTATGACAATAATGAATACATGCTTAAATATAAAAATAAATCCTAATATCTTTTAGGATACATTTTCATAAGATTAATTCTAAGGTTTACTTGGGGACAAGTAAAGTTCAAGTGGGGGGATATTTGATGAACTCAAATAAGTACATTTTATTACTATCATTTATCCTATTAATTTGACTTGTTTTATTATATTATGTATGAGGATTGATACTTAATCGTTTACTTTTGTAATTCTCAGTTGAAAACAAGCATTTGGTGAAACTTGGCGATTTTGGACTAATTATGGAGCAAAACATGCAAGAAGTTAAGAGTCTACTGAAATGCACAAGATCAAGACTAATCTGCTCCAGATGCGCCGCATCTCACTCATTACATGCGCCGCATCACTATCAATATTTCACCAGATACGATCCAAGATTCAAGAGGACATGCGCCGCATCCAAAGATAAAGATACGCCGCATCTTCTGGCGGTGTACGAATATTCCTGAATATTATAATCTTGGACCCCACGCGAAGTTATGTAAATGCGCCGCATCTACTTACTAGATGCGCCGCATCTTACCCACAGACAGAAACTATAAATACCCCAAGACCAGACGAATTTCGAGAGGCATATATAATATACGAAGACCGAAGTAAATAAACCAAGGACGAATTCAGTCGAATAGCGAGCACAAGACACACTCAAATCAAAGATACAAGAGCTGTAAGAAGGTGCTGCATGTGTTTAATTCATTAAGTAGTTTTGTTTTATTGTGTTAGTAAACTTTAATTCATCAAGATTGGTGGCTTGTGTAATGTGACAACGGAAAGATTGCACTCCCTTAGAACTGCTTTCTCATTAATTAAAGTTTATATGTTGATGTCTTTGGTGACTTTTATTAGTGCATTGATAACCTCTGTGGCTAGCTGAGCGTTGATCGGGTCGCCATGCCTCTTCCCTCGCCTATTTATTAGATCGCCTATGCATTCTATGGTCTGTAGAAAAGTAGGAGAAAGATAAATAGGATAGTCATAAGTAATCATTAAGGGTTTTCTCGCTGATAAGATTAGAACCAACGAGAAAGGACTTAATCTCGGTGCGTTGCATCGAACTATACACTTCATATAACACTAGCAATAAAACAAGTGACAAACTACTTATCATAAGGACAGCCCTCTTATTGTCTCGAGTATTTATCTGTGTACGTGTGTGCTATTCGCTGATTCGTGCCTATTGGTTTAGTTTATTATTTAATTGCAACCAAATCGTGCCAGTCTCTCAGACTGAACCCCCTTGCGTTAGATTAGGTTGTATAGCTAACTTAATATATTAAAATACTGATTAGAATAACTAGATAATACGTTCCACTCTTAGTGATCGACACTCTACTTACCATTATATTCATACTGACCGGGTACACTGCTCGTTAAGTGTGTGTGTTATTGATAAGTCGGCTAAATATAAATTTAAAACTTGATTAGGCATTAAAACTGCTAAACCGCAACGACACATCGCACGCATCAGAGAGGATGCATTAAATGCCAAGTGGGAAAAGGGATGATGAAGTGGGGGCCCATGATGTGGATGTCAGTTGGTATAAGAACATATATTCCTATATTAAATAGGTATTCAGTTACCAACCTCGGACATTTACTAACTAGATACTTAGAGCATTAAGTATAGCATTGAATGTCATCATGAGGCCCCTGAATGATTTCTTCATTCAGTTTGAGGGGTTCAGGGAGGATATTCAGTGATCTTTTTCACTGAGAGACACATTGAGTCAGGGACCTGAGGTTTTCATAATTTACACTTAGTTGGATGGATTCAATCAGTGGACCGATTCTCAATATCCAACATTCCCAATTCAGCTTTCAGTCTTGTGAAATTTGGTTCATCCAATGGTTTGGTGAAGATATCAGCTAGCTGATATTCAGTGGGAATGAAGTGTAATTCAATGTCACCATTCATGACATGGTCCCTGATGAAATGATATCTAATATTAATGTGTTTTGTTTTCTGATGAAGAACAGGGTTGTTTGAGATGGCAATTGCACTTGTGTTATCACAAAAGATGGGAACCATCTTGTAATGGATGTCATAGTCACTGAGTTGACTTTTCATCCATAGTACATTTGCATAACAACTAGCTGCTGTAACATATTCAGCTTCTGCTAAGGACAAGGCAACTAATTGTTGCTTCTTAGTACTCCAACAGACTAATTTTCCACCAAAAAATTGGCAGGAGCCTGAGGTGCTTTTTCTGTCCATGTTGCAGCCTGCATAGTCAGAATCTGAGTATCCTTTGAGATCAAAGCCTGAACATTTAGGATAATACAATCCAAGGCTTGGAGTACCCTTCAGGTACCTGAGGATCCTTTTCACAGCTGTGAGGTGTGTTTCTTTTGGATCAGACTGATATCTGGCACACAAACAGACTGAGAATTGGATATCAGGCCTTGAAGCAAGTAGATACATCAGTGACCCAATCATTCCTCTATATAGAGTTTGATTGACTGGTTTACCAACAAGGTCAGGACCTAGGTTGTTTGGTGGAACCATGGGAGTTTTGATAGAGGTTCCTTTATCAGTCTGCTTGATTTGCAGTCCAAGGAAGTAAGTGAGTTCTCCCATCATGCTCATTTCAAATTTCTATGCCATCAGTTTTTCAAACTGTTTGCAAAGTTTATAACTTGTTGAGCCAAATATGATGTCATCCACATATACTTGAACAAGAATGACATCACCCTTTGTCCTATAGATAAACAATGTGTTGTCTATCTTGCCTCTGACAAATTTGTTTTGGATGAGGAAGGCTGAGAGAGTTTCATACCATGCCTTGGGAGCTTGTTTCAGTCTATATAGGGCTTTGTCAAGCTTGTAGATATAATCAGAAAACTCACTGCTTTCAAATCTAGGAGGTTGTTGAACATAAACTTCTTCTTTCAGTGAACCATTTAGGAATGCACTTTTAACATCCATTTGGTACACTTTGAAGTTCATGTAGGTTACAAATGCAAGGAAGATCCTGATGGCTTCCATCCTTGCCACTGGTGCAAATGTCTCTTCATAGTCAATGCCTTCTTGCTGATTGTAGCCTTTGGCAACAAGTCTGGCCTTGTTTTTAATGACTATGCTATTTTCATCAGTTTTGTTTTTGAACACCCATTTCATGCCAATGACTGAAACATCCTGAGGACATTTAACTAAGGTCATTACCTTGTTTCTGTCAAATTGTTCCAGTTCATCATGCATGGCCTGAACCCAACTAGGATGTTTAAGTGCTTCTTTGACACTTTTGGGTTCAATTGTAGAAATGAAGTCCACAAATAGGCATTCATTGGCTGAGGCTACTTTCAGTTTGGTAGCAATGCTTCTAGTGAGCATGCTTTCAGTAGGCTCTCCAATGATATTGACAAGTTATATATCTTTAGACCTAGTCCAACTGTCCTGAGGTCTTGGATACCGATTAGAACTTGTGGAGGCCTGATTGGGTGGAGGTGTGGGTTCTGGTGCAGACACTTGAATATCTTCAGGATCTTGAGTGTCTGATTGGGTTGGCTGATCACTAAGATTGTTTAGTTCATGAGCACTTTGGTCAGACTGATTAATTGCATCAGTACTAGTCTGTGCTTCAACAAACTCAGTGATGGATGGGTAAGGAAGGTTGTGAGGGACAATGTAGTAGGAGATATCAGCATCAGCTTGATATTGAGTGGAAGGATTATTCACAGGATAATATTCATCAGGAGGATATCTTGATGAATCATCAATTCCTATCTCTTCCACTAAGGTGTTTGAGAATATGATTGCTTCAGTACTCTCATCAAAGGTAACATGAAATGTTTCCTCAGTTTGCTGTCTCCTTGTATTGAACACCCTGAAGGCTTTAGAGACAAGAGAGTATCCTAGGAAGTATCCATCATCTGCCTTAGCATCAAATTTCCCTAAGTGATCCTTGTGATTATGAATAAACACAGAACACCCAAAGACATGAAAGTAGCTGATGTCAGGGATTCTTCCCTTGAATAACTCATAAGGGGTTTTGCTATGTCTCTTGACAATGATGGATCTGTTTTGTGTGTAACAGGCAGTTTTGACTGCTTCAGTCCAAAAGTATTTGGATAGGACTGATCCATTTAGCATTGTCCTAGCAGCTTCAATGAGTGTTCTATTTTTCCTTTCATCAACACCATTTTGTTCAGGTGTGTATGGGGAGGAAAAAATTTGGGAAATACCTCTCTCATCACAGAAACATTCAAGTTCATGGTTCCTGAACTCTATCCCATTGTCAGTCCTGATTTGTTTGACTTTAATGTCATTTTCGTTTTCAATGTTCCTGATAAAGGACATGATTGTTCCAGCTGCCTGACTCTTTTTGGTCAGAAAGTAAACCCAAGTATATCTTGAGTATTCATCCACTATGACCAGAGTATATTTCTCATGATTAATGGATCTAGAACTGACGGGTCCAAAGAGATCCATATGGAGTAGATGAAGGCAGCTTCTGATGGAGGAATTTGTTTTGGTTTTAAAGGATGCTCTATGATGTTTACCCTTTTCACAGGCAGAGCATGGTTTATCCTTTGAAAACACAAGTGATGGTAAGCCAAGGACCTTGTTTTGTTTCACAAGATTGTTTATGTTTTTGAAGTTCAGATGGGAGAGTCTCTTATGCCAAAGCCAATTGAGGGTTTCAGTGGCCTTAGCAAAGAGACAAGTTCCATTCTGTGTTAGAGTAGACATGTCTAACACATAAACATCTTGTTTTCTTGGTGCAATAAGGACTACTTCCTTATTTGCATTGAAGATGGTTCCTTGCTTATCATCGAACTGAACTATGTATTTAGCATCACATAGTTGACTGAAATTGATTAAATCGTACTTAAGACCATTGACATAAGCTATCCTAGTAAAGACTATACCACTACAGTTTATTGAACCATAACCTTCAGTGAGACATGATGAGTTGTCAGCAAATACCACCTTGGGTCCTGGTTCTTCTACATATTTGTGCAGATACTCTTTCACACCAGTCATGCTCCTTGAAAATCCACTATCTAGATGCCAAACTGGCTCCCTGGCATGTCTCTGCACAAATGGTAAACTGAGTTAGTTCTTTCTAGGACCCCTCTTCTTGGAGGGCTTGGCTTTAATAGCCTTCTTAAAAGTAACAATTGATTCATGGTCAGTGGTTGAGTGAACTGAGCTTTCACAGGTTTTGCATTTGATTGTAGAGGTGGACTCAGTAGACTGAGAGGATGACTTGGGGATTCCTCTTCTAGTTTGAATGACCTTCTCATGTCCTGAGGTGTCATGAGTGGGATCTCCACATATGTCACAACTTGTGTCCATTAGGCAGTCCTCAGGAAGATGATCATTGAAGCCACAGTGTGGGTAAGGAAGAAAAGGCTTAGCCTTTTGTTTCTGCTTCTGCTTAGAATCAGAAGGATACTTAAAAGCTTGAGCTTTAAAGTTGTCAATTTTTGATGTGGCTGTGTAGGACTGGTGATCAATGGTCATGTGATCTTCCTTTTTGCATATCATGCAGAAAGGGATTCTAAAGAAATCATCAGTGGGATGATTAGTATAGCCACACAGCTCACACATTTGCTGAGGTTTGGAGGGTTTTGGTTTGGTGGTGCTTGAGGAAGCTGATTTGGGTTCCTTCATCTTAGATTGAGAAGGTTTCTCAGAAGATTCAATCTTCTCACTTAGCTTCCTGACAAGCTCAGCCAACTGATCAAGTTTTGAATCAGGGCTTTCTGTTTTTACTTCAGAAGGGACTGAAGTTGTTTAGTCATCAGTAGGAACTGAGACTTCAGGTTTTTGCCTTTTCAGGATGGTTTTTCCCAGTCCTGACTTCTCCTTTGGAGAATGTTGAGAATAGACTAATGGTGTGAATTCTGAGCTTGGTGCAGCTCCCTGAAGGACTTTCAAAGGTGGGAGTGGTGCAAGTGATTCTGATTCAAACTCCTGAATAGACTCAGTACTACTGGGTTTGTCAGTGAGTCCAAGCATATCCTTTATAGCCTGACTTTCAGGCTCCAAGATTTTCCCAGTCTCAAAGTTAGGCAACTTACTGACTAGGTTGTTTCTGACAATCCAGTCATTAGACTTGGGTATCATCTCTTGGTCAAAAGATATGCCAGCTGGAATAAAAGCCTTTTCACTGTGACTCTCAGTGGGGGATTTAGTGAGTTGGTCTTCTCATATGATTTTCTTGTTTTCACTAGGAATAAGACTCACAGTTTCATAGACTTTAGGATTCTTTTTAGTTCAGCTTTCTGTGACAGCTCTTTCTTTGTTAAGCTGATGAACTCAAATAAGTACATTTTATTACTATCATTTATCCTATTAATTTGACTTGTTTTACTATATTATGTATGAGGATTGATACTTAATCGTTTACTTTTGTAATTCTCAGGTAAAAAACAAGCATTTGGTGAACTTAGCGATTTTGGACTAATAATGGAGCAAAACATGCATAAAGTTAAGAGTCTACTGAAATGAAGAAGATCAAGACTAATCTGCTCCAGATGCGCCGCATCTCACTCATGACATGCGCCGCATCTCTATCAAGATATCACCAGATACGATCCAAGATACAAGAGGACATGCGCCGCATCTAATCATGGAGTTACGCCGCATCTTCTGGCGGTGTACGAATATTCCTGAATATTATAATCTTGGACCCCACGCGAAGTTAAGTACATGCGCCGCATCTACTTAGTAGATGCGCCGCATCTTCCCTCAGACAGAAACTATAAATACCCCAAGACCAGACGAATTTCGTACGCATTATACCATATAAGACCGAAGACCGAACAGGAGAAATCAAGGACGAATTCAGTCAAGGAGGCAGCACAAGACACACCCAAATCAAAGATACAAGAGCTGTAAGAAGGTGCTGCATGTGTTTAATTCATTAAGTAGTTTTGTTTTATTGTGTTAGCAAACTTTAATTCATCAGGATTGGTGGCTTGTGTAATGTGACAACGAAAGATTGCACTCCCTTTAATACTTGCTTTCCCATCAATTAAAGTTTATATGTTGATGTCTTTGGTTACTACTTATTAGTGCATTGATAACCTCTGTGTTTATTAGTGGCTTGCGGGCATTTGACTGCGGGACATAATGTGGCTCCCACGGTTATTACTAAATTGATCACTTAGGAATAACTTTTAGACATAAGTAATCATTAAGGGTTTACTCGCCGATAAGCTTAGGACCAACGAGAAAGGATTAACTACATACACTTCATATAAAGCTATCAATAAAACAAGTGACAAACTACTTAATCATAAGGACAGCCCTCTTATTGTCTCGAGTATTTATCTGTGTACGTGTGTGCTACTTGCTGATTCGTGCCTATTGGTTTATTTTATTATTTAATTGCAAACAAATCGTGCCAGTCTCTCAGGCTGAAACCCCCTTGCGCTAGGATATTAAAATACTGATTAGAATAACTAGATAATACGTTTCACTCTTAGTGATCGACACTCTACTTACCATTATATTCATACTGACCGGGTACACTGCTCGTTAAGTGTGTGTGTTATTGATAAGTCGGCTAAATATAAATTTAAAACTTGAGTAGGCATTAAAACTGCTAAAACTATACTACGACACACACGCCCATCAAGTTTTTGGCGCCGCTGCCGGGGAGTGAATTGTTATTATCTGTTAATTTGATTAGTATTTTAATTAGGTTTTTCTTTTTATTAGATTAATTGCATCATTGTATTATTTTGCATATTTGTTGTATTGTGTGTTATTTGTTTTGTGTTATTTGTTTGCTTTATTTGTTTTATTTTCGTTGTGTGTTTTTTGTTTTTATTTTTTCGTATTTTTCTTTTCTGCTATCGTTGTACTGTGCTAAATCAAACGATACGGCGCATCTAATCTCTCAGATACGGCGTATTGCGTTTAATTTTAAAAAAAACAACGCGTTTAATTAATTCGATACGACGCATCTTTTCCCCAAGATACGGCGTATCTGTTTTTAATACGAATTTTTTTTTTAAAAGCGATAAAGTAATACGACGCATCTGCTTTTGCAGATACGGCGTATCTGTTTTTGATAAAAAAAAATTTCTAAACGTTGACGCCATACGACGCATCTGCTTTAGCAGATACGGCGTATCTATAATTTTAATTAAAAACAGTTTGCGAATTATTAAACAGATACGACGTATCGATCTCTGTCGATACGGCGCATCTTTCTGAATCAAAAATCGATATTTATTTTTAAACGTAACGAAAATACGGCGCATTAACTTTCGTTAATACGACGCATTTAATTTTAATTAGATAAGCTGATTTTTGATTAATTAATTCGATACGGCGCATTCATAAATTCTAAGCGGCGTATCTATTTTCTGAATAAAAGTCTGATTAATTTTAACGATTATAAGATACGGCGTATCCAACTTTTCGGATACGGCGCATCGTCTGGAGATATCAGCAACTTTTATTCTTTTCTAATTTCCGAACGGAAAATATTCTGACTTACCCTTATGTTAGGAAACTTTTACTTTGAAATCTTCTTGTTCTTAATTTTCAGGAACAATGTTCGATATTTTCCCAAACTGGTTCGGAAGACCCCAAAGAAACCTTACTATGGAAGAGTTTGCACTACTAATCGCTCAAGCCAATGAACAAGAACATCATGAAGCAAGGAACTTTATCACTGAATTCAAAGGCAGTCATGAGCTGTTACTAAAGGAACAAAACAATATGATCAATGGTTTGGCAATTGAAGTGCACCAATTGTCAACAGTGCTTAACAAGGTTCTTTTGGTAAGGCACGATCTGAAAGGAATTACAACTAGAGGCGGAAAGTCAACCTTTCAAATCGGAGAAACACCCGAGGATGACAGTACAAACAAAATTTCCCCTGAATCTTTACCACCTGAGCAAGAGCAACCAAAAGAGACTGATCCAGAACCTGTAATTAGAAGAGAACCTTCTGTTGAACCTAAATGATCAACACCACCCTTCCCACATAGGGTAAGGAAAGAGAAAGAAGATGCCTATCAAAAGAAATTCCTGGAGAACCTCAAGCAGCTGCAGCTAAGCATACCATTTATGGAAGCCCTAGTGCAAATGCCGAAATATGCTAAATATCTGAAAAGCTTGCTTACAAACAAGTCTAAACTCGAAGAGGCTTGCACCATAACAATGGGGAAAAGAAGCTCAGCGGCATTGCTCAACAAACTTCCGTCTAAAGAAAAAGATCCAGGGAGTTTCACTATTCCTTGTCAAATTAAAAATTTGCATATTGAAAATGCCTTAGCCGACCTAGGAGCTAGTATAAGTCTTATGCCCTCTTCTATGTATGATAAATTAGGTCTTGGTGAACCAAAACCTACTAGGATGTGTTTAGAACTAGCTGATAGGTCCATACAATACCCATTAGGAATAGCGGAAAATATATTAATAAAAGTTGATAAATTTGAATTACCTATCGACTTCGTTATCCTTGATATGCCTGAAAATTCTAGAACTCCTATAATATTAGGAAGACCATTTTTAGCCACTGCTAGGGCCATGATTGATGTTTTTAATAAAAAGATAACTCTTACCATAGGAAAAGATGAGGTTGAGTTTAACATGGAACAATCTATGAGTAAAGATAATTCCGATGATGACGAATGTTATAATATCGATGTTTCTGATGACACGATTAATCAATTTACTCAGAAATTGTTAAAAAGTAATTTGCTTGATTCTTTTCTGCTTAAAAATTTGGAAAACACAATTGCTATAGAAGATCAAGTTGATGAGAATACTATTGATTATAATTTAGCTGCTGATTCTGCTGTATGTAACGAGATACGGCGCATCGAAAACCTCGATGCTGTGCATCTATCTGATGGCAGCAGCGGTATAATTAAAGAACAGGTTTATTCCGCTAGTGCTACTGAAATTGATAATGTTAAACCTGTGCTTAAGGATCTTCCTTCTACTTTGGAATATGCTTATTTAAACGGAAATACTAATTCACCCGTTATTATTGCATCTGACTTAACGCCAAAAGAAAAAGAGTCTCTTTTGCAGGTACTATATAAACGAAGAGGAGCATTAGCATGGAGTATGTCTGATATTAAGGGAATTAGCCCGTCATTTTGTACACATAAAATCCTTATGGAGGATGAATTCAAACCAACTATCCAACCTCAAAGGCGTTTGAATCCAAAAGTCCAAGATGTGGTGAAAAATGAAATCGTAAAGTTACTTGACTCCGGACTTATCTACCCAATTTCCGACAGCTCGTGGGTCAGTCCTATCCACGTTGTACCAAAAAAAGGAGGAATGACGGTAGTACTCAATGACGACAATGAGCTAATCCCTTCAAGAACTGTTACCGGATGGAGAGTTTGCATCGACTACCGCAAACTCAATGATGCTACGCGAAAAGATCACTTCCCTCTTCCATTTATTGATCAAATGTTAGAAAGACTATCAGGTTATGATTATTATTGTTTTTTAGATGGTTTTTCAGGTTTCTTCCAAATACCAATTGCCCCCGAGGATCAAGAAAAGACGACTTTCACCTGCCCTTATGGAACCTTCGCCTATAGAAGAATGCCGTTCGGACTATGCAACGCCCCTGCTACTTTCCAACGTTGTATGACGGCTATCTTCCATGATATGGTAGAAGACTTTATGGAAGTCTTCATGGACGACTTCTCGGTGTTCGGTAACTCATTTAATGATTGTCTCTTTAAACTTGATAAAATGCTTGCTAGGTGTGAAGAAACTAACCTTGTTCTTAATTGGGAAAAATGTCACTTTATGGTTAGAGAGGGAATTGTGTTAGGACATAAGATTTCTGGGATAGGTATAGAAGTCGATAAAGCTAAAATTGATGTAATTGCTAAACTACCTTACCCCACTAACGTAAAAGGCGTTAGAAGTTTTTTAGGGCACGCTGGATTTTATCGTAGATTCATAAAGGATTTTTCAAAAATATCTAGGCCTATGACCCAATTGTTGCTAAAGGATGCAAAGTTTGATTTTTCTGAAGATTGCAAAAAGTCATTTAATATACTTAAAGAAAAACTAACTTCTGCACCCATTATAATTTCGCCTGATTGGAATCTGCCTTTTGAACTAATGTGTGATGCTAGTGATTATGCTGTTGGAGCCGTGCTTGGCCAAAAGATAGATAAGAAATTTAAGCCAATTTATTATGCTAGCAAAACATTGAATATAATGCCCAAGAACACTACACCACCACGGAAAAAGAACTTTTAGCAGTAGTTTTTGCATTCGATAAATTTAGATCATATCTTATATCGTCAAAAACTATGGTTTACACTGACCATTCTGCTTTGAAGTATTTGTTCAATAAACAGGATGCCAAGCCAAGGCTTATTAGGTGGGTTTTATTGCTCCAAGGATTCGATATTGAAATTAAAGATAAAAAGGGTGCCGAGAATCTAGCTGCTGACCACTTATCTAGACTTGAAAACCCTGATATGGAAGTGCTTGACGAGAGGGAAATAGCTGATGACTTTCCTGATGAACACCTTATGATGGTAGGAATTAAGAGCAATAATAATGGACCATGGTATGCCGACTTTATAAACTTTATTGTTGCAAATGAAATTCCAAAAGGGCTAACATCCGACGAGAAAAGAAGGTTTATAACTCGCGCTAACGAGTATATTTGGGATGAACCTTATGCCTTTAAATTATGTCCTGACAATATTATACGAAGATGCGTAGACGGTGATGACATCGCAGCAATATTGGCACATTGCCATTCAGGGCCAACAGGGGGACATCACGGTCCAGTCATCACAAGAAGAAAGATCCTGGATGCGGGATTTTATTGGCCCACTATGTTGGAGGATGCGAAAGATTATATAAAAGGATGTGATGCGTGTCAACGATCCGGAAATATTACATCAAGAAACGAAATGCCGCAAAACTATATCCATGTATGTGAAGTTTTCGACATATGGGGATTAGACTTCATGGGACCGTTTCCTGAATCTAAAGGTAATAAATATATTTTAGTTGCTGTTGATTACGTATCAAAATGGGTCGAAGCGCAAGCATCTCCAACAAACGACAGCAAGGTAGTACTTAAATTTTTGCAAAGTTTGTTCTCTAGGTTTGGAATTCCTAAAGCATTGATTAGTGATAGGGGAACACACTTTTGTAATCACCATCTGGGAAAAGCCTTGCAAAAATATGGAGTATATCATAGGGTTTCCACCGCATACCATCCTCAATCAAATGGTCAAACTGAAGTAACCAATAGAGCTATAAAACGAATTCTTGAAAAAACGACTGGGTATAATCCTAAAGGGTGGTCTGACAAGTTAAATGATGCCTTATGGGCATTCCGTACAGCCTATAAGACACCAACGGGATGCACTCCATTTCGTCTTGTATACGGAAAAGCATGCCACCTACCGGTCGAAATTGAACAAAGTGCATATTGGGCTTTGACGAATTGTAATATGGATATGGAAGCTGCAACGAAGAACCGTTTCATGGAACTTAATGAACTCTATGAACTAAGAGATGAGGCCTACAAAAATACTAAGATCTACAAAGAAAGAACTAAAAGATGGCATGACTCGAGGTTACGTGGGGATAAAACGTTTACTATTGGAGAGAAAGTGCTACTGTTTAATTCCAGATTAAAGATGTATCCTGGTAAACTTAAATCAAGATGGACGGGACCGTTCGTTGTCAAGAAAGTGTATCCATATGGAACTATTGAAATATGCGATAAAAATGGTTATATATTCAAAGTGAACGGGCAACGTGTGAAGAAATACTTTGATAATAAAATTGAGGATAATGAGAACGAGGTGGTGGAGTTTGAACCTAAAGTATTGGAATGAAGAGCTGAACGTGAGTCTAACTTGAAGACTCTGGAATAAAGACAAGTGCATACCGGGAGACAACCCGGAAAATTTTTATTATTCTGTTTTTGTGTCGAGTCAGTCAGGCCCGCCGAAGATACGGCGCATCTCAATTCTGAGATGCGACGCATCTCCTGCAATGGTCATATCTTATTTTATTTTTCTGCATTTTTATTTTCGACTTTAAAACTCTTTATCAGTTTATTTTAATGCGGCGCATCCCTGGTTAAGGATGCGGCGCATCTTTATTCTGATCCGTATTTATTCCAGGCTCGATACGGCGTATCTTCTTCAATAAGATACGGCGCATCGACTGACCTGATGATTTTCAGTTTTAATTTTTAAGCTTTATTTTTCCTAACTACTAATGTATTATGCAAGTTGAACCTTTCTTATCTTAGGTGTGTTTTAAAGTGTTGGTGGTATTATAGTTTCCTGGATTTCCTGTGGATACATCAAGTATGAAGCTTTAACGTTCTAATCCACAAGAAAGATGATTTTTGCTCTTATACTAATGGAGGATCATACCGAGCAAATCTCAGGGGAGTTTTTCTTGTTCTAATTCTTTTATTTTCCAGTTTTTTTAGCCTTCTATACAAACAACGAGGACGTTGTTTAACTTAAGTGGGGGGATTGGAGAATTAGAACACTTAACAATTACTTGTCCTAAACTTTTTCAAAAATTATGCTTAAAATGTGCTTAATATATCAAACTTAAATTTTTTTTAGCATGTTTTTGTTTAAGATCTAAGTTGCATAGCTGCACACATGACGTTATTTTCAAAAATTGTGATTTTCCAAAATTCACAAATCTATGAGTGTGCCGGTGACTTGTAAACTTTAGAACTTGGCTTGTATACTATTCGAGACCACCATAATGAGTATTATTTATATAATTGGAATGACTTGTCTAAATTGGTAAAATTCTAGGATTACACCCAAATAGCCTATTATTTGTTATGTGTTATTAGCTAACTACACTGGTTAGTTAACCCCCGTATAAACCCTTTTGTTACTCTCATTTTTAGAGTAAGATACCCCTAGAAAAACACTCAGAGCCATTCCTTTCGTTTCTTACACCTATGTTTAAAATGTTTCGTTACACCCTTACACCTTAGCCTACCCTGTAGATTAGAATCCGTGGTTGGTTAATTGCTATAGGCAAAGTGTGTTTCCTTACATTACCTGTGTTCGCGTGCGTAATTCATTATCCTTGGTTAGGTCGGGAAATTGCACAATGCAATTGGAGTGAAAGTAAATATTGTATATTTTTTGAGTTTATTTTTCGTGTGTTTACTACTTTCACTATTACCGTTATTTCTGAAGTATGAAAAGTATGGAAAAATTATCCAGAATTATCATTATAGTGATGTGGTGAAATTTTACACATCTATCTTTATTTTTTTATTTAAAAAAAAAAAAAAAAAAAAAAAAAATATCAAAAAATCAAAAAAATAAGAAAAGAAAAAGAAAAAAAAGTTGGATGTTAGTTTTAACCAACTTATGTAAAGTTATGTAAGTGGTTCATATGGCCACTATTTGTTGTACTATATCTATGGATTGAATGGGAATTGGCAGTTATGGGAACGCCAATTAAGGTTTATTCTTTGATTAAGATCTTGTTGAGTATAATTCGTGTCTACCTAAAGCGTGTGTTTCAAGTGTTAAAGCGTGAGTTATTCGATGATATGAGTCTTATTCATGGGATGGTTGGGATAGTGATTAACCACACTTAGGATTTTAATTTATTTGTTTTGTTCATTTTTTATTTTTACACCAATTTATATCCCAAATGTTATCCATACCCTATATTATTCTTTACCTAACCAAACCTTTGATTTATTGAGATTAGGGATTTGAGCAATCTTAAGTATCGTAGTCGTGGATTCGGCTATGTATTTATGATTTTGTCGCCCTTTTTGATATATTATTATTGGTGAAGTTTGGACCTATCTTTAGCCTATTCGAGTTAAGGATTTGAGCAATTGCAAGTATCGTGTTCGTGGATTCGATCATGTATTTGTGATTTTGTCGCCTTTTCTGGAATTTGAGATCGATAGTGAGAAAAGAATAATTAACCCTTAAGCCTAAAAACCCTTTTTACCGCTTTAGACTTGTTATTCCTTAGCTTTAGTGGTGGAGATGTGTATACTTGCCAAGCTTATGATAGAATATTCGTCACGACTGGACAGTTAAACGATTAGATTTGATTTTATCGACTTATTTTATTTTACTTCTAATTCGTTAAGTGTTTAGTTGTGTGATTATGAAATAAACGAATACATGCTTAAATATAAAAATAAATCCTAACATCTTTTAGGATACATTTTCATAAAAGAAATTCTAAGGTTTACTTGGGGACAAGTAAAGTTCAAGTGGGGGATATTTGATGAACTCAAATAAGTACATTTTATTACTATCATTTATCCTATTAATTTGACTTGTTTTACTATATTATGTATGAGGATTGATACTTAATCGTTTACTTTTGTAATTCTCAGGTAAAAACAAGCATTTGGTGAAACTTAGCGATTTTGGACTAATAATGGAGCAAAACATGCATAAAGTTAAGAGTCTACTGAAATGAAGAAGATCAAGACTAATCTGCTCCAGATGCGCTGCATCTTTCTCATGACATGCGCCGCATCTCTATCAAGATATCACCAGATACGATCCAAGATACAAGAGGACATGCGCCGCATCTAATCATGGAGTTACGCCGCATCTTCTGGCGGTGTACGAATATTCCTGAATATTATAATCTTGGACCCCACGCGAAGTTAAGTACATGCGCCGCATCTACTTAGTAGATGCGCCGCATCTTCCCTCAGACAGAAACTATAAATACCCCAAGACCAAACGAATTTCGTACGCATTATACCATATAAGACCGAAGACCGAACAGGAGAAATCAAGGACGAATTCAGTCAAGGAGGCAGCACAAGACACACCCAAATCAAAGATACAAGAGCTGTAAGAAGGTGCTGCATGTGTTTAATTCATTAAGTAGTTTTTTTTTTATTGTGTTAGCAAACTTTAATTCATCAGGATTGGTGGCTTGTGTAATGTGACAACGAAAGATTGCACTCCCTTTAATACTTGCTTTCCCATCAATTAAAGTTTATATGTTGATGTCTTTGGTTACTACTTATTAGTGCATTGATAACCTCTGTGTTTATTAGTGGCTTGCGGGCATTTGACTGCGGGACATAATGTGGCTCCCACGGTTATTACTAAATTGATCACTTAGGAATAACTTTTAGACATAAGTAATCATTAAGGGTTTACTCGCCGATAAGCTTAGGACCAACGAGAAAGGATTAACTACATACACTTCATATAAAGCTATCAATAAAACAAATGACAAACTACTTAATCATAAGGACAGCCCTCTTATTGTCTCGAGTATTTATCTGTGTACGTGTGTGCTACTTGCTGATTCGTGCCTATTGGTTTATTTTATTATTTAATTGCAAACAAATCGTGCCAGTCTCTCAGGCTGAAACCCCCTTGCGCTAGGATATTAAAATACTGATTAGAATAACTAGATAATACGTTCCACTCTTAGTGATCGACACTCTACTTACCATTATATTCATACTGACCGGGTACACTGCTCGTTAAGTGTGTGTGTTATTGATAAGTCGGCTAAATATAAATTTAAAACTTGAGTAGGCATTAAAACTGCTAAAACTATACTACGACACACACGCCCATCATAAGCTCAGCTTGGAGAGCTTGATTTTGTTTCAAAATTTCAGTGTTTTGAATTTGAAATGTAACAGCTTCAAGTTTGGCTTGTTTTAAAACAAGTAATTCATCTCTACACTTATTTAATTCTAACACAAGATTATTATATTTTGATAACAAATTGAGTCTCTGCTCTTCAACAAACTTAAGATTAACATTAATGTAATTCATATAAGACTGCCAATCAGAATCATCATCCATTGAAAGTAAAATATTTACCTTTTTCAAGGTTATGTTGACCCATTCTCCATTTCTAGCATCGCTCTTTCCAACAGCCAGCTGATCACCATCTGAAAGTGCCATTAGATTTTAGGGTTGCACTGACACAAACTTCATCATCATCTGAGGAGACCTCTTCTTTATCCCAGTCATATGCTTTGGCTACTAGAACCTTGTTCTTTGCTTGAACAGGTTTGGGAGTTTGAGCAGCCTAAGGCATTAAAGGATTGGCCTCTAGGAGAGCAAGTTTAGCTTTAGTTTTTCTATATTTTGCTTCAAAATCTTTTTGACCCTTTTGAACAGTATTGTTTTGAAAATGTTGGGTCGACTGAAGCATTTTGGGTTGAAACTTGCTAGTTCCTGATGAAGAACTATTTCCAGAAAATTTATAAGAGGGTTCTGAGGTTGTTTTTGAAAAACAGTCTTTAGCAAAATGACCCTTTTTACCACATTTGAAACATTCAGTGGTTTCATTTGCTTTAGCTTTTGAAAAGTTTGACTGATTTCTTTTGATAAAACGTTTTGAATTAGCAAGGAGTGCCCTTTCTTGAAATTCTAAATGTAAATCATTTAGGTACTCCTCACTAGTTCTTTCATCAACCTCATCATCAGAATCCTCTTGAAAATCCTGCACAACACCATTAGAATAAAAGGCAGTTGATATGGGTGAGGAAGTCAGGGCCTTTTTGGACTCAAGAGCTTTCTTAGAGTCTAGGTATCTCCTTGAGATTAAGTTGTCCTCATAGACAAATTTCCCATAGATCTCAGGGAGCTCAAGGGTTTGAATGTGATTAGCATTCCTGAGGCCCTGAGAGAAGTTTAGCCACTTCTCAGGGAGACTGTTGACAAAGCCAACATTGATCTCATGCTTAGACAACACTACACCATCATTTGATAATTCATTTATCAGGGTCTTGTATCTGGTATATGTCTGAGAGAGACTTTCAGAGTCCTTTGCCCTGAAAGTGTTATACTCAAGTTTCAGGTCTATGATCCTGTTTTCCTTGGTATCTGAGGGACCTTCAAAGCTATGAACCAAGTCAAGCCAAGTTTGTTTGGCTATTGTACAGTTAATGACTTATCTATAGTCCACTGAGCTTCAGGTTTAATTAACCCCTCGGCTATCTTAGGGACATAAGGACCTTCATTGATACAAGTGATGTAGTATGGTTCCATACCAGTCAAGTAGCAAAGCATACGCTTTTTCCACTTGCTAAATTTTCCAGCTTCGAGTCTGGGAGCAACAGCTGAATAGCTTCCTCCCTTTTTATCGACGAGCTGGGGCACATTAATACCAGCCATAGTAGGATCTTGGTTTTAAAAACCTTTTGAGCACTCTTTTGTTTTTAAAAGATTTTACAAACCAAAGGCTCTGATACCACTTGTTGTTCCCGTTACACAAGCAGAAATAACTACAAAGTTAATCTATTTGTGTTCCATGACTAAATTAATGTATTGATTAATTTAAGCAAATAAGTAAAAACGTAAAAGATAAAACACAAGTTTTTCAACGTTTAAATTCTTATTAGAAATTAATCAAAAGAATCTATACCCAAGTGTTAGCGGAAATAACACTTGGGATTGAAACGACAATGTATGGTGTTCTCCTCGCTAAACTCAAGCTATGCTTGAGTGGAAACAGTAAATGAACCACTGAGCTATCTCAGGGACTAGGTTGCTCTTTGGGGGAGAAAAGTGGTTTTGTGAAAGTCTAAGCTTTTAATGCACAAAACTTTTTCACTTTTCTCTCTTATGATTCCTATTTATACACATGTATAAAAGAGCACCCGTGACTAAAAGTACAAAAGGATGACCTAGCTATTCTGAAAAAGATACAACTGTATTTTGACAGTTACAAGAATCTATTTTGGGATAAGGTTGAAACTGCTTTCTGAGCGTCAGTGATAACATTGTTCTTGTTCTCACGCTATTGAGGGAAAGTTTGACTTTGCCTTGATAAGGACCTCTCCTTATCTTTTCAAACTCTTCCCGCCTTGTCCCGCCTTTCTTTCAGACTTCAGATTCTTCAGGCTTGGTCTTCAATCTTCAGTCTTCAGTCTTCAATTACAATTGTTGTTGAGGAGGTTGGGGTTCAGTGAGTTCTTGTCATCACTCACTGAACCCATTACCTTCTTCTTTGGCTTAAGTGACACTCAAGAAGTTCTGCCTCACTGAATGGTGAATATTTCTTCTTAGACTCGTCCTAAGCATCCTGAAGGTAACTCACTGAGTGACTGTTCACTCAGTGACCTGAGAGTGTTTACGGTTGATTAACACTTGGGCTAATGTTACACCCCGTGCCCGATTAGACCAAAAATTAAAACTTTACGCGCAAAAAGCGTGAACTAAAACTGGCCTTCTGTTACTCTTTCGACCATTTATAAAAATCCATGAATATTCAGACTTTGAGACTATTTTTAAATGAAACTAGACTCAATTACCTTCAAAACGCCGGGTGGCACGACCCTTGACGACTTACGGATTAAAAGATATAATTTTTCAAAAAACGACAAAATCTGTCCAAATTTCGGTACAAACCGAAGTTTGGTGTACCTATACCGAAATTTCACCCCTTTTGACAATAAACAACCCATGCTACCTTATTTCCACACCAAACTCACTCAAAGCTATTAACATCTCATACTAAATCGTTTACATAATCAATCAACCCGTTTGCTACCCAAAATGGGTAAAAACACTCTTAACCCAAACACCCCTTTAACTGCATAACCCTTTTATACATCTCTTTGACCCATTTTTCGGAAAGACAACTTCTATGACCCGACAATTAACGAAACTTTCCAGATTTACTTCTTATATCATTTGGCTCATTTTCATATAAAAACATTCACCGTTTGACTTCCCGAAATAGTACTTTACAAATTAGACGGGTTATGCGTTAAACCCATTTTGACCCATTTACACTCCAACCCACTCATACCACTTCGTTTTTCCCACCAAACTTAACCATTATCATTACTTTAACATACAAAACATGTTTCATAAACACTTGACCCGTTCACAACCCAAAATGGGTACAAACACACTCAATCCAAACGCCCCTTTAACTTTTACTAAAAACACTTAAAACACACTTTGACACATCGTTAGACCACCAAATCATTAGGACTCCATTATCATACATTTTGACACTTGACTTAACTTTACAAATCAATAAAAGACCAACGGGGGTACAAACTTTATACTTGAGCTCGGTATTCTACCTAAGCTCCTACACGCATACTACCTTCCAAATCGTTTCCAATTCCTTAAGCCATAACCCAAGCCAAGTTATCTTTAACGCAATTAACCTACAAAACATTAACCACTAAAAGGGGTAAGCTTACGCTTAGTAAGTAACTAGATTAGTACATGATTAACATTTCCATTCACACATATATGCATCAAGACATCTTTAACCAATTATCTCATGATCTTCCCATCTTATAACCATTATCCTTTCCATTTCACAACCATAACACATAAACATCATAACATTAAACACATAAAATCATAGACATACCTTAATCCCTTCAACACTATGTCCTATCCCTTGATCCTTATTCACTAACATACTCCTTACTAACCCAAATCACTAATCCAAGGCATAACCCTATAACTCATTCATTAACACATAACATGAGAACATTAATATTAACATATAGTAATCATAGTTACTTACCTCATATCCAAGCTAATATACCATTCATGATTTCACCACCATCATCATCATCCTCACTAGTCATTATCATCATCATCATCATTTTTACTTCCTAAACCATAACCATCATCAAAACCCATTAACACAACACATCATGATCAAGGGTTATAAAACCCATTTAAACTTACCCAACATCCTTTCTATATCATCCTATGATCATATCATGATCATATAATCAGTGGCGAAGCTTGCCAAGTTTTAGTGGGGGGTCGGGATCTAATATACAGAAATTTCACAATTAAAATGGGGGGTCGAAACCTAATATACCGAAATTTTTCTACACGAAAACTATATACCCCCTATATCGCAAAAAAAATTTCGGGGGGTCGGCCGCCCCCCCCGGCCCCTATAAAGCTTCGCCCCTGCATATAATGAAAACCTACTTAACCCATATACTTTTACCTTAATAATCATTATAAACTCAAGATTAGAGTTACTTAATTGGAGTGGATTATTGCTAGGACACAACCTTAAGCACAAGGACTTCATCTTCTTCTTCTTCTTAAGCCACAACTAGTTTTTCCCTCTCTTTTTCCTTCCTCCATTACCTGACAAAACTCTCACCCTTTTAATTATTGAGAATTGCCTGGAACTTTCTAGGCATAAGATATTTGTGGAGGAAAGTTTGCCTAATTGGCAAGTATGGTCCTTCAAGTCCTTCCTTTTCTACTTTGGCCACACTACATATAATAATACATTTAATACTTGGCAACTTAGGTCCTTGAAGTCTATTCCCTTTATAATTGTGACACATGATACTTTCTATAGCCATATTATACATGCTTTGACTATCGGGTTTGACCGCTACACAACTTCCGTTAAATAACCAATTACAACAAGCCTTATTCAACTCATCTAGAGTGGGGCCTATTTGTATCCGGAAAACGGGTCTAACAATTCTACCCCCTTTATTTAGATTTCGTCCCCGAAATCTATCGTCTATTACTAACAAATACTTAGTCACATAATACATCTCATTCCTAGCACTTTCGATTCTTAGTTCATTTAGTTGCAACGATCTAAGTGATCTTGCAACTCTATGCATACAATAACCCATCACATGGCCTTAATCCACATTACTTTCTGCTTACTTCTATAACCATACAACTCTTACTTAGCTTATTACACGATACGAGACATCCTCACTATAACTATTTACCATTCTAATCCGTTCTATTACCGTTACATCACGTTTTCACTTGCTTTATTCTCTATTCTCATTCTTTAACTACTTGATACTAGAGAAAACTTGTGTTATTTAACTTTACATAAATACGCTTAGCTAATACTTTCACATTCAATCAACACCACTTATCCGTTTCTTTTACGTCTCTACATAAGTCAAACACATTACTAATACTTCCTTATTTATCATAGCCATTTCACTTTTCCTTTAACATTCTTATTATAACGCAAATACTACTTAATCATTCTTTTTACGTTCTCTACACTTACCTCATTTCTTCTACTTCTTTCTTCATGTCGCTTTCGCTTACCTTTATAAGTCTTATAGAAATATTACATGAATTGACTTTATAACATCATGCTTTAACGTTTGCCATCACATTACACATGGCACTTGTCATCAATTATTTCCATTACTCACATTTTATACCACGCCACAATTTCGTACCATAACATTTCTAAGCATCATTACAATTCTTTATTTCCTTCAACTTATACTTAACACTCAAAACATAGGTTCCTCATAATTCTTCCTAAAAGAAGTACGCTAATTCTAACCCTTCTATCTTAGTACTTACAATTTCTAACTAATTCTAGACTTTCGCTTTCTACTTCTCTAACCCTACTCATGCCATGTCGGCAACACATAAGCCCACTCATTCATGCTTCCTCATTTACATGAAAAGGCGTCCCAATCGATGTAAATCAAGAAACATAAACTCGTGGTTATATATTTCCAACACCACACAAGTACTCCTATTCCTCAATATAACTTTTATTCTCTCATTCTTTTTATTACATTACCTTTACCTTTCTTAGACTTGGATCCATAACATTATCACATTCATTATAGGGATATTTTTATGTGCCATGGACGTAGGCAACCCCTTGCCGGTGAAGGCAATACTTTTCATCCCGAAGGATCTTTAACATTCATCCCGAAGGATTCCTTAACATTCCTTTACTTGGTCATCCCAAGGGATACCACATTTAACATTCATCCCGAAGGATCATTAGCATTCATCCCGAAGGATCATTAACATTCATCCCGAAGGATCATTAACATTCATCACTTTACCACTTTCACATTTTAACATCGGATCCAAGCCTTTAACATTTATCATACACGCATTATCTCATCCATTTTATTTTAGTGAGAGCAAGCGCATAGAGCATATGAACCTGCTTATTATAATTACACATTTCTATGTGTTTATCATCTTACATTTTAAATCCGCATTAATCATTTTTCTTACCCTTTAATCTACCCGCCTCTTTCCACTTTTAAACCTTGCATAGGTTACTTTTCATTCATTCATTAGCATTATTCATTCTTCTTACAAATTTCAAGTCGCTTTCACATTGTTATCATATCTTAGTTTTCACAACGCATCATTGCGTTCTTACTCGTATCCTTAACTCACCACATTCTCTTTCTCGTATTTTATCTCATTTCTTTAATCACTTATGTATTTAAGCAATATCACTTTATCTCGCCTTTTACATATATACCTTTCATAGATCATTAACTATAACACACTCATTGGCGTCACCTTTCTTCACATACATTCTATATCATTAACATAAGTTCGTTACGTTTACCATACAATATCTCATTACATTCTTGTTCACATACTTAACTCGTCTCATTCAATTGTTAGCGTTTTAACCATCCCATTTATCTCGTCATTATCTTATCAACGCATCATCAAGGTACTCATTTAATCTTGCTTTCATCATAACCTACCATAACGTCATTGCCATTATTATACATTCGTGTACATACTCAATCCTCCTACATACTCATCTCATTCTCATTTACATTCCTAACTTATCGCATTTAACTTTTAGCATTCAAACTTTTTCATTTAAATTCCATCCTTTATATACCAACACTCTTTATCGCAACTTCACGTTCACACTTAAACCTCAAGTACTTTACCTTACCGTTACCCCGTCTCTATACCACTTTAACATTAGTCTTTAGTCACTAAATATAATGAGACCATATGTTGGTCATATTTCATGCCATCATTCCCTAACCTCATTCTTTAATCTTCAAGTCTTTAAACACTTAATCATTAATTCACTAGTTTCATCTTGTCTTTTCACGCTATACCTTAGTACGCTTAATATCATTACGATCTACACTTAAAGTGTCATTACTTAATTCACTTGCTAGCCCATCTCTAATACCATTTATCATTCCTACTCATATTCCATTACCGTTACTTTAACATACCTTCATATAATTACAATATAATCACCAGCACTAACCAAAGTGCACGGTAAACAATTCGCTACGTGTCATCACTAATCAATCGCTTCTAATTTACTAATTCTATGTTCACTTATTATTCATTGTTCAAGCATTTCTTAGACTAATACCTTTCCGTTTTCTTTTCTCCTTGCTTTACACATTTTAATTACTCACCTATCACCTTTCGTTACCTTGACACCATCTTAGTAATGCTCATCTTTTCCATACTTTCGTGCATATGAATATACACATCATATTTCATCTGAGTTGTCACATTACACTTATCATTTTCTTGTTAACCTCACATGTCCATTCTTTTAATGTTGTCTATTTCAATTTCCGATTGACTCACTTTAATCTTGACATGGCTTAACCCAACATTAAGCATGAATTATTTTCTAGACCATATATTGGTCTTACGTTGTAATCTAAGACTCGTTCATCTACCCAGTTTCTAACGCTTCATGTCACGACAAGAATTCTAGTCGTGACTTATCTAATTCAAGTTCCCTTGTAGTTTACTTTTTCAACTTATTCTATACATCACATTATAACACGCATTCGTAATCACCTTGCCTATGACACAATAACACCTTACACATAACCGACAAACACATTAGTACATATTTAATCACATTCATACTTTAAGTCCACATTCGATCATTCTTTCCATAAAAGATAAACGTCACTCAACACTTATACTTAATTAATCTATTCTCAAATTATGATTTAAAACATTTGAACATGTCTATGTCATATCATTTGTCTACTATCATTGAGATAACTACTACTTTGCTTTATCAATTTATACAAGGCTACTTCATTTATCATTCATTACTCATACATCCCTTTAACATCTTGCAATTACACATTTCAACAATTCGCTTTACTTAAACACCTAAATCCTCGTCACGAACTCATCCTCATATAACATCTCATTTCCATCTATATCTCCTCACTATAACGACATTCTAATTTCGCGTTTCTACCACAAGCATACCACTTATCCTTTTTATACACATCTTTCTATAATACATATTCATATAATTCACATAACAATCACCGACACCACCCGAGGTGCACGGTAATCCTATCACTTAAACACAACAAGTCTTTCACAACATATATCACATACACGATAGCACATAAAACACATTCATAAATTCTCGTCATTAAACTCATATAGCAATCACATAATCCATTTCATAACTCAACATTCACATCCTATAACTTACACAAATATTTGCCCGCATTACTTAAACTTAAGCTCAACGCGTCTACGAGTGGTTTAAGTCTAGGCAATCCTAAAGAAAACCTAATTCACTTAAACCGAAGCTCTGATACCAAGTTGTTACACCCCGTGCCCGATTAGACCAAAAATTAAAACTTTGCGCGCAAAAAGCGTGAACTAAAACTGACCTTCTGTTACTCATTCGACCATTTATAAAAATCCATGAACATTCAGACCTTGAGACTATTTTTAAATGAAACTAGACTCAATTACCTTCGAAACGCCGGGTGGCACGACCCTTGACGACTTACGGATTAAAAGATATAATTTTTCAAAAAACGACAAAATCTGTCCAAATTTCGGTACAAACCGAAATTTGGGAATTTTGGTTCCAAATTTTGGTACAAACCGAAATTTGGTGTACCCATACCGAAATTTCACCCCTTTTGACAATAAACAACCCATGCTACCTTATTTCCACACCAAACTCACTCAAGGTTATTAACATCTCATACTAAATCGTTTACATAATCAATCAACCCGTTTGCTACCCAAAATGGGTAAACACACTCTTAACCCAAACACCCCTTTAACTGCATAACCCTTTTATACATCTCTTTGACCCATTTTTCGGAAAGACAACTTCTATGACCCGACAATTAACGAAACTTTCCAGATTTACTTCTTATATCATTTGGCTCATTTTCATATAAAAACATTCACCGTTTGACTTCCCGAAATAGTACTTTACAAATTAGACGGGTTATGCGTTAAACCCATTTTGACCCATTTACACTCCAACCCACTCATACCACTTCATTTTTCCCACCAAACTTAACCATTATCATTACTTTAACATACAAAACATGTTTCATAAACACTTGACCCGTTCACAACCCAAAATGGGTACAAACACACTCAATCCAAACGCCCCTTTAACTTTTACTAAAAACACTTAAAACACACTTTGACACATCGTTAGACCACCAAATCATTAGGACTCCATTATCATACATTTTGACACTTGACTTAACTTTACAAATCAATAAAAGACCAACGGGGGTACTGATGCGTGCGATGTGTCGTTGCGGTTTAGCAGTATTAATGCCTACTCAAGTTTTAAATTTATATTTAGCCGACTTATCAATAACACACACACTTAACGAGCAGTGTACCCGGTCAGTATGAATATAATGGTAAGTAGAGTGTCGATCACTAAGAGTGGAACGTATTATCTAGTTATTCTAATCAGTATTTTAATATACTAAATTAGCTATACAACCTAATCTAACGCAAGGGGGTTCAGCCTGAGAGACTGGCACACTTTGGTTGCAATTAAATAATAAACTAAACTAATAAGCACGAATCAACGATAGGCATGCACGTACACAGATAAATACTCGAGACAATAAGAAGACCTGTCCTGATGATTAAGTAGATTGTCACTTGTTTTATTGATAGTTTTATATGAAGTGTATGTAGTTAACCCTTTCTCGTTGGTCCTAATCTTATCGGCGAGAAATCCCTTAATGATTACTTATGTCTAAAAGTTATTCCTAAGTGATCAATTTAGTAACAACCGTGGGAGCCACATTCTCTTCCGTAGTCAAATGCGCAGGCCACTAATAAACACAGAGGTTATCAATGCACTAATAAGTAGTAACCAAAGACATCAACATATAAACTTTAATTGATGGGAAAGCAGTTTTAAGGGAGTGCAATCTTTCTCCTCACATTACACAAGCCACCAATCCTGATGAATTAAAGTTTACTAACACAATAAAACAAAACTACTTAATGAATTAAATACATGCAGGACTTTCTTACAGCTCTTGTATCTCCGTTCGGGTGTGTCTTGTGCTGCCTATTCGTCTGAATTCGGCCTTAGGTTTCTGTGGTCTTCGTACCTTGTATAATATATGCGCTACGAAATTCGTCTGGTCTTGGGGTATTTATAGTTTCTGTCTGAGGGTAAGATGCGGCGCATCTAGTAAGTAGATGCGGCGCATTGACTTAACTTCGCGTGGGGTCCAAGATTAATATATTCAGGAATATTCGTACACCGCCAGAAGATGCGGCGTAACTCCATTTATAGATGCGGCGCATGTCCTCTTGTATCTTGGATCGTATCTGGTGAAATCTTGATAGTGATGCGCCGTATGTAATAAGTGAGATGCGGCGCATCTGGAGCAGATTTGTCTTGATCTTGTACATTTCAGTAGACTCTTAACTTCTTGCATGTTTTGCTCCATAATTAGTCTAAAATCGCCAAGTTTCACCAAATGCTTGTTTTTACCTGAGAATTACAAAAGTAAACAATTAAGTATCAATCCTCATACATAATATAATAAAACAAGTCAAATTAATAGGATAAATGATAGTAATAAAATGTACTTATTTGAGTTCATCAAATATCCCCCCACTTGAACTTTACTTGTCCCCAAGTAAACAATAGAATTAATCTTATGAAAATGTATCCTAAAAGATATTAGGATTTATTTTTATATTTAAGCATGTATTCATTTTTGTCATAATCACACAACCAAACACTTAACGAATTAGAAGTAAAATAAAATAATTTGATAAAAGCAAATCTAATCGTTTAATTGTCCAGTCGTGACGAATATTCTATCATAAGCTTGGCAAGTATACACATTTCCCCCACTAAAGCCAAGGAATAACAAGTCTAAAGCGGTAAAAAGGGTTTTGAGGTTTAAGGGTTAATTATTCTCCTTTATCTCTATCGATCTCAAATTCCAGAAAAGGCGACAAAATCACAAATACATGATCGAATCCACGAACACGATACTTGCAATTGCTCAAATCCTTAACTCGAATAGGCTAAAGATAGGTCCAAACTTTACCAATAATATTATATCAAAAAGGGCGACAAAATCATAAATACATAGCCGAATCCACGACTACGATACTTAAGATTGCTCAAATCCCTAATCTCAATAAATGAAAGGTTTGGTTGGATAAAGAATAATATAGGGTATGGATAATATTTGGGATATAAATTGGTGTAAAATGAAAAATAAACAAAACAAATAAATTAAAATCCTAAGTGTGGTTAATCACTATCCCAACCATCCCATGAATAAGACTCATATCATAGAATAACTCACGCTTTAACACTTGAAACACACGCTTTAGGTAGACACGAATTATACTCAACAAGATCTTAATCAAAGAATAAACCTTAGTTGGCGTTCCCATAACTGCCAACTCCCATTCAATCCATAGATATAATATACAACAACTAGTGGTGATATCGACCACTTAATACAAAACTTTACATAAGTTGGTTAAAACAAACCTTAGTTGGTGTTCCAATAACTGCCAACTCCCATAGATAATGAATTACGCACGCGAACACAGGTAATGTAAGGAAACACACTTTGCCTAAAGCAATTAACCAACCACGGATTTTAATCTACAGGGTAGGCTAAGGTGTAAGGGTGTAACGAAACATTATAACAAAGGTGTAAGAAACGAAAGGAATGGCTCTGAGTGTTTTTCTAGGGGTATCTTACTCTAAAAGTGAGAGTAACAAAAGGGTTTATACGGGGGTTAACTAACCAGTGTAGTTAGCTAATAACACATAACATATAAAGGCTTTTGGGTGTAATCCTAGAATTTTACCAATTTAGACAAGTCATTCCAATTATATAAATAATACTTATTATGGTGGTCTCGAATAGTATACAAGCCAAGTTCTAAAGTTTACAAGTCACCGGCACACTCATAGATTTGTGAATTTTGAAAAATCACAATTTTTAAAAATAACGTCATGTGTGCAGCTATGCAACTTAGACTTTAAACAAAAACATGCTAAAAATTTTAAATTTTGATATATTAAGCGCATTTTAAGCATATTTTGAAAAGTTTAGGACAAGTAAGTGTTAAGTGTTCGAATTCTCCAATCCCCCCACTTAAGTTAAACAACGTCCTCGTTGTTTGTATAAAAGGTTAAAAACTGGAAAATAAAAGAATTAGAACAGAAAAACTCCCCTGAGATTTGCTCGGTATGATCCTCCATTTGTATAAGAGCAAAAATCATCTTTCTTGTGGATGAGAACGTTTAAGCTTCATAATCAATGTATCCACAGGAAATGCAGGAATCTATAATACCACCAAGGCTTTAAACACACCTAAGTTAAGAAAGGTTCAAACTTGCATAATACATTAGTAGTTAGGAAAAATAAAACATAAAAATTAAAACTGAAAATCATCAGGTCAGTCGATGCGCCGTATCTTATGGAAGAAGATACGCCGTATCGAGCCTGGAATAATTACGAATCAGAATAGAAGATGCGCCGCATCCTTAACCAGGGATGCGCCGCATTAAAATAAACTGATAAAAAGTTTTAAAGTTAAAATATAAATTGCAGAAAAATAAAGTAAGATATGACCAGTGCAGGAGATGCGTCGCATCTCAGAATTGAGATGCGCCGTATCCTCTGCTGCCTGACTGACTCAATACAAAATCAGAAAATAAAATAAAAGATAAGCATGGGTTGCCTCCCACGAAGCGCTTGTTTTTGTTCGAGTCACGAGCCTGACTCCACCCTTATTTACTGTGTAATAGGGTGTTGTTCCTCCCACTTGGGATCAAGTGCAAGTGATAATAGCAATAAACACGAAAAGAGTGTAAATTTGCTAGTAAAGATGGAAGAAATAAATAAAGATCATACCTTGGCAATATATGTGCATCTTTCCTATCCTTACCCGGTTTGGCTGATAAATTGGTTGACTTGACCATTCCATCTGAAAGAGTAGCATGTTGAGGAAAAATGAGTCTCCTTTCTTCTTGGTTAGTCTCTTTGGTAGTAAGGCGTCCCTTGACTTCCTCAGAAGATGAGAAAGGGTCTTTAGCAAGTAAAAGTTCGAGTTCCTCTATATACTTCATAGGGTCTAAATCATCATCTTCATCAATCATAGCAATGTTTAAGAGCTCATCACCAAATTCTTCCTCGAGCTCCACCAAATACGGGTTGGTTACAGGTGCTTCATGTGCCTCAATAGGTAGTTTAATGAATTTGAACTCATCATTCTTTTGTTTTGCAACCTGTTTAGGAAAACTAGCAAGATTATTAGTAACGGGATTGATAATATTAAATAAATTTGTACCACTTTGTGTTGTAAGTGATTCCAATTCGTCTTGTGAATCTCCATCTTCAACTAGTGATCTTGCAATTTCAGCATCGTCCCGAATTTCATCCTTAAACAAGTCATCCCAGATTTCTTCAAAAACCCTCGTTGGGTCAAGATCTGGTTGAGGTATGTCATCATAAACTATGGCGTCAAATGTTTCAAAATCAAAATTAGAATACTTTTCATCGTCATCCGTTGGATTTTCTAATGGTGGCAATACGATTGCAGAATATTCTTCAACGTAGGGTTCCGTATACACATCATCTTGTGCAATCTCCGGAGAAAAAGTACTATCAATAACAATTGCCGGAATTGGTTTCACGGTATATGAATCTTCTTCATCATCATTTGACATACACCAAGTGTGTTGAAACGACAATTTGTTTCTTTCTTTCCTTGACTTTTCATGCCCTAAAATCAAGTATTCTTCCATAGTGATTTCCTTTGTCTCAATGACTTGTGCACCATATCTTGCTCTTTTCCAATCATACACCTGATTATTGCTCAAGGCTCTTTCCTCTATAAGATTGATATATTCTTCCATTGTAATATCCGGATCGTCCATCTTCCTGAAATAAAACTTACTCGTGCAAAAGAAGAGTGAAACGATCAAAGTAAAATAAAAGCTTCTGATATCTGCTGTTGATGCGCCGTATCCAATAAATGGGATACGCCGTATCTTAATACGTTAAAAATAAGTCAAACTTTTATTCAGAAAAGCAATACGCCGCGCTCGATAAATCAAATGCGCCGTATGTTTAAATAATCAAAAATCGATATTTATTTAAAATTAAATGCGTCGTATTAACAAAAGTTAATGCGCCGTATTTTCGTTACGTTTCAAAATATAAGATTTTTGATTCAGAAGATGCGCCGTATCGATAAAAATCGATACGCCGTATCTGTTTAATAATTCGAAAACTGTTTTTAATTAAAATAATAGATACGCCGTATCTGCTAAAGCAGATGCGTCGTATAGCGTTAACGTTTAGAAAAAAAAATTTATCAAAAACAGATACGCCGTATCTTGGGGAAAGATGCGTCGTATCGAATTAATTAAACGCGTTGTATTTTAAAAAATTAAACGCAATACGCCGTATCTGAGAAATCAGATGCGCCGTATCGTTTGATTTAGCTCAGTACAACGATAGCAGAACACAGAAAATACGAAAAATAAAAACAAATAAAAACACAGACGAAAATAAACACAAAGAAAACAAATAACACACAAAAACAGAAAATATGCAAATAATACAATGAATGCAAATTAACTAAATATACAACACAGTTAGCGGTTAGATTAAAAAAATTAAAAACCTAATTAAAATACTAATCAAATTAACAGATAATAACAATTCACTCCCCGGCAGCGGCGCCAAAAACTTGATGCGTGCGATGTGTCGTTGCGGTTTAGCAGTATTAATGCCTACTCAAGTTTTAAATTTATATTTAGCCGACTTATCAATAACACACACACTTAACGAGCAGTGTACCCGGTCAGTATGAATATAATGGTAAGTAGAGTGTCGATCACTAAGAGTGGAACGTATTATCTAGTTATTCTAATCAGTATTTTAATATACTAAATTAGCTATACAACCTAATCTAACGCAAGGGGGTTCAGCCTGAGAGACTGGCACGCTTTGGTTGCAATTAAATAATAAACTAAACTAATAAGCACGAATCAACGATAGGCATGCACGTACACAGATAAATACTCGAGACAATAAGAAGACATGTCCTGATGATTAAGTATATTGTCACTTGTTTTATTGATAGTTTTATATGAAGTGTATGTAGTTAACCCTTTCTCGTTGGTCCTAATCTTATCGGCGAGAAATCCCTTAATGATTACTTATGTCTAAAAGTTATTCCTAAGTGATCAATTTAGTAACAACCGTGGGAGCCACATTCTCTTCCGTAGTCAAATGCGCAGGCCACTAATAAACACAGAGGTTATCAATGCACTAATAAGTAGTAACCAAAGACATCAACATATAAACTTTAATTGATGGGAAAGCAGTTTTAAGGGAGTGCAATCTTTCTCCTCACATTACACAAGCCACCAATCCTGATGAATTAAAGTTTACTAACACAATAAAACAAAACTACTTAATGAATTAAATACATGCAGGACCTTCTTACAGCTCTTGTATCTCCGTTCGGGTGTGTCTTGTGCTGCCTATTCGTCTGAATTCGGCCTTAGGTTTCTGTGGTCTTCGTACCTTGTATAATATATGCGCTACGAAATTCGTCTGGTCTTGGGGTATTTATAGTTTCTGTCTGAGGGTAAGATGCGGCGCATCTAGTAAGTAGATGCGGCGCATTGACTTAACTTCGCGTGGGGTCCAAGATTAATATATTCAGGAATATTCGTACACCGCCAGAAGATGCGGCGTAACTCCATTTATAGATGCGGCGCATGTCCTCTTGTATCTTGGATCGTATCTGGTGAAATCTTGATAGTGATGCGCCGTATGTAATAAGTGAGATGCGGCGCATCTGGAGCAGATTTGTCTTGATCTTGTACATTTCAGTAGACTCTTAACTTCTTGCATGTTTTGCTCCATAATTAGTCTAAAATCGCCAAGTTTCACCAAATGCTTGTTTTTACCTGAGAATTACAAAAGTAAACGATTAAGTATCAATCCTCATACATAATATAATAAAACAAGTCAAATTAATAGGATAAATGATAGTAATAAAATGTACTTATTTGAGTTCATCAGGTACAAACTTTATACTTGAGCTCGGTATTCTACCTAAGCTCCTACACGCATACTACCTTCCAAATCGCTTCCAATTCCTTAAGCCATAACCCAAGCCAAGTTATCTTCAACGTAATTAACCTACAAAACATTAACCACTAAAAGGGGTAAGCTTACGCTTAGTAAGTAACTAGATTAGTACATGATTAACATTTCCATTCACACATATATGCATCAAAACATCTTTAACCAATTATCTCATGATCTTCCCATCTTATAACCATTATCCTTTCCATTTCACAACCATAACACATAAACATCATAACATTAAACACATAAAATCATAGACATACCTTAATCCCTTCAACACTATGTCCTATCTCTTGATCCTTACTCACTAACATACTCCTTACTAACCCAAATCACTAATCCAAGGCATAACCCTATAACTCATTCATTAACACATAACATGAGAACATTAATATTAACATATAGTAATCATAGTTACTTACCTCATATCCAAGCTAATCTACCATTCATGATTTCACCACCATCATCATCATCCTCACTAGTCATTATCATCATCATCATCATCATCATTTTTACTTCCTAAACCATAACCATCATCAAGACCCATTAACACAACACATCATGATCAAGGGTTATAAAACCCATTTAAACTTACCCAACATCCTTTCTATATCATCCTATGATCATATCATGATCATATAATGAAAACCCACTTAACCCATATACTTTTACCTTAATAATCATTATAAACTCAAGATTAGAGTTACTTACTTGGAGTGGATTATTGCTAGGACACAACCTTAAGCACAAGGACTTCATCTTCTTCTTCTTCTTAAGCCACCACTAGTTTTTCCCTCTCTTTTTCCTTCCTCCATAACCGGACCAAACTCTCACCCTTTTAATTATTGAGAATTGCCTGGAACTTTCTAGGCATAAGATATTTGTGGAGGAAAGTTTGCCTAATTGGCAAGTATGGTCCTTCAAGTCCTTCCTTTTCTACTTTGGCCACACTACATATAATAATACATTTAATACTTGGCAACTTAGGTCCTTGAAGTCTATTCCCTTTATAATTGTGAAACATGATACTTTCTATAGCCATATTATACATGCTTTGACTATCGGGTTTGACCGCTACACAACTTCCGTTGACTAACCAATTACAACAAGCCTTATTCAACTCATCTAGAGTGGGGCCTATTTGTATCCGGGAAACGGGTCTAACAGCTAATTTGTATTCAAATCCTGTTTTCAGGACGCTTGGATACTGACGGACCAAACAGCATCTCTATTAATAAAATTCTTAAAAAATAATGACGCAAAGTGCAAAGTGTTAAGTGTATGACATAAACTAGCAGGGTATCCGCTCGTTGCAGCGGCGAGTACCATGTAATCAAAACTTTTGGCGAACAATATTATTCGATTATATATTATTCGTGATAATAACTTTACGCATGACGAAAATTTTACGTTGAATAACTTTATCTCAAACTATCTCATATAAATATGGTAGAGTATATACGAAAACGGTAGTTAGCAGTATTACGAAGTTGTGACGATTGACGGTGAAAGGTACTTGCTAGTAAGGGTATTAATCGGGTTGGATCACTCGGGTTCAGGTCAATTCAAGTCAAGGCTGAAAAAACATACCCGAACCCGACCCTATTTATAATTCGGGGTTACTCGGGTTCAGGTAAATTCAAGTCATGTCAAATCGTGTCAGGTGAGTTCGGGTTCGTGTCAGGGTCATCTAAGAATTATATAATTTTGGTGTTTGATCTTGTAAGTTAAAATTATTTAAAAAAAATTAAATAAAAACAAAGTTGCAAGCTTGTAGGAACACATTTGTTGCAATTGCTACGGGAAAAAAAGTTGCAGCAACAACATATAGACATGTAGTACATATTAGGCAAAAATTGAACAAGTGTATTAAGCAAAAGACACCATTCAGTAGACATGTAGTACATATCATGTTAAACAAAAGACAATAGCCATTCAGTAGGCAAATACATATGTAGACATTTAAATACAATTCAGTAAGCTAACAAACTAAGTATTAAGCAAAAAAAATTAAAGTTAATAACCTCGGGTCACTCGGGTTGACCCGAACCCGAATAAGAAGCATATAATAAACCCGAAACCCAACCTTATTTATATTCCGGGTTATTCGGATTGACCCAATTAACCCGAATATAATTTTGAACCTGATTAACCCGACCCGAATAGTCTTATTCGAGTTTGGGTCAGCTTTGATGACGCCCCTACTTGCTAGTCAATAAATGTTGTGTAATAGTCACAATATTATATAACGTGTAAACATAGAGTATACATTAATTCATGCAAATATATGATTAGTAAATCTATATATAACATTGCTAACAAAATATGAATTACGATATTCAAAAGCTATGCATTTTTCATACCATATAAACCACCTAAAATTTTTTGTAGTTTGACATGTACGAGTTTCTTCAATCGAATTTAATTGTTTGGGTTATGATAACCACATTAGTATCTTGTTTGGTTTGTACATTCTGGTATATTAATTGTATTTGAATGAGGAGGTATTTTAAGGCTAACATTAGTTATAGGTGTTGTACCTTTAGCTTTATTGTTTGTATTTCTTAAATTGTTGTTTTTGTGTTTGAATGCTTTATACAATATGTTTTATTATTTGTTTTGTGTAATTTTAATAATTTTTAAGTATCTTAGAGGGAAGGGTACCATCACATTTGAGGCTCGCCATTCACACGTGGAGGATGAAATGGTGCCGCCATTCACCAGTTACCACACCACCGAGCCACCTCGCTATTTCAAATGTGACTTCAGTCACTTGCACCATTTGCATACTAGATTTGAATTTTTTTGACTGTTTGGCCATCCAAACGGCTATTTTTTCAAATGATATTTTTTTATCCCTTATTTATAAATACTACCCATATATTAACCATTTTTCACACAAAAATCTTAATTCTTTCTACGAAAAATTATGTCTTGCTCACTTGTAACACCCCCAAATATGATCGCAGCGGAAATAACATCTAGGTGTCACGTAATTAGATCATAACATAAGTAATAGAGAATAAATTTATCAAATTCGTTTTAAAAGCTTCATCAATGAAAACATCAGTTTTACATAATTGAAATGCGGAAAACAAGGCCCATTATTGTTATTAGTTGTCCTATAGTACAAAAACCCTGGTCATGAGTGTTATGTGTACACTCCAAAAGTGTGCCTATGCCCCTGCCACGCACTGCCTTGCTTCATCATATATCAACAATTAAACACCTGAGAAAAATATGCTAAAAGTCAGCTAAAAGCTGGTGAGTTCATAGGTTTACATAATCAGTAAAGTTGGACTAGTAAGTTTCATGAGTCAACATTTCAAAGCGCGAAATGTTACTAAAGTGCTATTACTCTTCTCTAAGGGGCTATGACAGTGTGCATGTAAAGTGCACATGTAAAATACAGCCCGGCAAGTGTTCTATCTCTAGTCACTTGTAGTTAGACATGGTATACATTCGTTTGTCCTATCTGGACTGTTGTATCTTCAACACGGATGGAGGTGTCACCCTCAATAGATCTATTTATATCACTCGTGCTTCCAGCAGAAATTAACGGTACATGAATCGGGGCAATGAATATAGTACTTAGGCCAGCAGATAATAGTTTTGTCAAACAAAAGCATTGTTTAAATAGTCCAGAAAAGTAAGCATGTTTCTCACCCCAAGTAATGTAAAATGAGTTATAAAATAATAGTGGGGCTATGACTCACCTTGAGTATAACCAGCAAGGTGAAATATGAAATCAAGTAAGTTATGGGAACAGATCCAACACACGACCTGAATTAATAATGAAGTCTGAGATTTTTACAGTTTTGGCTCAGTACGAATAATGAGTGTGAAAACGAGTAACGGATAACGATTTAGTTTGTGATGTGTGAGTTTGATATGCTTAAAATGCTTAAAGTTCAAAAATAATATTATATATAATGAGTGTGAAAACGAGTAGCGGATAACGATTTGGTTCGGTTATGATCAAACCGAGTATACATATGCTTGTGTCGACTAGCCAATGGGTCTAAAATGGTATTTAACGTGTCCAAAACATTTAGAAGTGAGGTAAATGAACTTGGGAACTTGTTTCGACTAGAAAATATAAATTGCATAGGTGAAATTTGATTTGGTCGAGTTTGAGTTAAATTAAATAAATATGGGTCGAACTTGTGTATGTCTCGAACATGATTTACTTTGTGTTTCGTTTATGGCTTAAACCTTCGACTTACAAAATGAGATTTGTCGAACTTGATTATTCGTAGTAGGGAGAATCGAGATGTGTGAAAACTTGTATATGTTAGGTGTCGAGTTTGAAAGAAATCGAGGCAAAGCTTAGGTATTCCATACCGAGTGAAATAAATGAGAAAAGGAATTTGGGTTGGGCCATAAATAGTAACAGCCTCAAATTTGGCCCAAGTATGCAAATAAGGATCCGTTTGGTTTATAATTGTTTTAAACGATTTTCGTGGTCCGTGTGCGAGCTCGTTCCAATGCATTGTAATCACATATCAATGTTTTTGAGTTATCGTAGTGTGATAACGTAATTAAATGAGATAACCTCTCATTAACAAGTGTCAGAAAATAAATAATGCGCATTTTCTGATAACTAATCATTGTTATTAAAATGGAAAATTACCATTGTTACATCACTTCCACATACCGTCGATGAAATCAAATATGGTGTTCAAAAACTAACTGATGGGGATTACATTTGTCAAGAAGAGATTATCGAATTAGCTAAGAAATTTAACAACGCACACAATGCTAGAGATGATCTGCGAAAAGAATACGCATAACGCAAATACATTCCGCAAGAAAAACTAGCTTCGATTGATACTTTTCTAGAAGAAGAATCTTGGAAAGATTACGAGATTAAAAATGAATTGTATAAATAGGCGAGCAAAATACAAGATAACATCCGTGCAAAAGTTCGTTGGATGCATAAAGGAAATAATTATGACGACTGTGTTTTAGTTTTCTTATTGTTTTTTAAATTTTGTATTGTAATTTGTATTTTTATTTAAATGAATGAAAACTTAGTTTGTTTGATTTCGTACATGTACAACTTCTTTTTGAATTCGTATTACTCCTACGGCTACCCCCCCCCCCCTGAATACCTCTTTACCATTATTTATTTTTTCACACAGCTTCTTTTTAAACTCTCCCAACTATCATTCATTTTTTCACACAACGGATATTATGGCTACTGAACCAAATGATGTGAGACTAACTATCATGCGACTACGAGAAGAACTTGATATTGAGATCGCACTGGCTGAGTAATTTTTGTACTTGATTCGTCACTTTACTAATCGAGTTCGTAGCCGTAGGCCTGAAATAATAAGGGTGGGTTCGCTGTCTGATCATCCCTTATCGACTACGGTCTGCAGACGCTTGAAAGGATGACTGGATCCGATATGAGGAACACAAACAACTTGATGTTGGCTAGGAACAAATTGCTTAGAAGCATTGCTGAGAAGAAAGAATTCATTAACAATTACAGAGAAATGTAAAAGCTCGAAGCATATTTATTTTCGTGTAATGTATTTTAATTTCCATATTGTATTTTTAGTTTTTGTATTGTAAAATATGTATGGTTTTTTAAATGAATGAAAATTTAGTTTGTTTGAAAAATGAAAAAATAAATAAATGGTGGGGCCCAGAAACCGTTAAAAAGCACACAAACGGCTCAAGCCATGGTAAAGATGATATTTTTGGTGTGTTAATGTGAAATGGCCAGGTGGCGCTGATTTGACACAAACGGCGCGCAAATGGCATGTTACCACACCCTAGGGGTGGGTGATCAACGGTCCAAAACCGGACCGTACCGGACCGAATGTGACCGAGACCGAACTAGCCCAAAACCTTATACCAAGGACCGGACCGAATGTGTACGGTCCGGTCCTTCGGTCGGTCCGGTCTAAGAAGGCATAATAGTCGAGTTTTACATAAGGACCGAACCGGACCGAGACCGGACCGCTGGTCCTTCGGTTCGGTCGGTTTTGGGTCTGCGATGCTCAGCCCTACCACACCTTACACTCTTAGAGATATTTAATGGAGGAATTGTGTTTGAATTGGTTGTACAATATGCTTGATTATTTGTATAGTTTAATTTTAATTTTTAAGTATCTTAGTGACATTTAATGGAGGAAAAGTGGTTTTTCTATCATGGGCAAATTGCATAAAAAGGTACTCATCTTAGGTCCAATTTCAATTAAAGGTACTACTCTTTTTTTCTTTTCTTTTTTTTTTTTCCTTCTCAATTTAAGTTACCCGACCTTTTTTTTTTGTCGATTTAGGTTTTTTTCTAACTTCCGTTAATAATTTCGTTAGTAAATTACATATTTGGTCCTTGAGTTTGTATAGGCATTTCATGTTTAGTCCATTTCCGTCCGTTTTCATACGTTTGCATACGTTTTCGTCCGTATTTACACGTTTTTGTCCGCTTTTGCACGTTTTCGTCCGTTTTTGCACGTTTTTGCACGTTTTCATCCGTGTTTACATGCTTCCATCCGTTTTACACGTTTTCGTCTGTTTTTACACGTTTTTACACGTTTCTGTCTTTTTACACGTTTCCGTCTGTTTTTGCACGTTTCCGTCTGTTTTCACACGTTTTTGTCTGTTTTTACACGTTTACGTCCGTTTTTGCACGTTTTCGACCATTTTTATAGGTTTCCATCTGTTTTTACACGTTTACATCCGTTTTTACACGTTTTCATCCGTTTATACATGTTTCCATCCTTTTTTACATGTTTTCGTCTGTTCTTACATGTTTTTGCACAGACGAAAACGTGTAAAAATGGATGAAAACGTGTACAAACAGACGGAAACGTGTAAAAACTGACAAAAAGGTGTAAATACAGACGAAAACGTGTAAAAACGGATGGAAACGTGTAAAAACGAACGAAAACGTGCAAAAACGGGCGGAAACGTGCAAAAACGGACGAAAACGTGTGAAAATAGACGAAAACGTGCAAAAAACGGACGGAAACATGTAAAAAATGACGAAAACGTGCAAAAACGAACGAAAACGTGCAAAAACAGACGGAAACGTGCAAAAATGGATGAACGAAAACATGTAAAAAATGGACGAAAACGTGTAAAAACGGACGAAAACGTATAAAAATGGACGAAAACGTATGAAAACGGACGAAAATAGACCAAACATGAAATGCCTATACAAACTCAAGGACCAAACATGTAATTTACTAATGAAATTGTTAACGGAAGTTAGAAAAAAACCTAAATCGGCCAAAAAAAAAAAGTCATGTACCTTAAATTGAGGGGGGAAAAAAAAGAAGAGTAATACATTTAATTGAAATTGTACCTAAGATGGGTACCTTTTTATGCAATTTGCCCTTCTATTATATGTAGTTAAGATAAGTATAATATTAATATATATTTTTTAGTCATCTCCAAATGATTTTTTGAACATTAGAGTTTTTCTTACACTTAAAAAACACTCTTACTTATAATTCACACCTATGTGGGACAAGTATGATAAAAAAATATTGTTATTAATAGTAACAAGATACATACAAGTAACTTTAAAATATGTATATTTCTAAATTCATTTATTAAAATGATGCAAATAGTTTTTTAAATTCGATACGGTGAAAACATTTCAAAAATAAAATATCATATTTTATGATTAAGAGGTGTAACTTTTTTGACCTATAGTATATAATTAAGTTTATCACACCATTCATTAACTATTTGCGAATAAAAACAGTTACTAACCATTGTGACCTACTATCGACTTTATATTACCGTAATTCCGCACGCGTATGATATATGAAATATTTTTCTATTTCTTAAATTATCTTATCCTAAAATGTCGGTTATATGTAAAGTTATTGTCATGAAAAAGTATAATTAATAACAATGGCCGCTAAGACCGATGGTAATAAGAGGTAAGACACCACCACGCGTCCTTCCTATAACACATACCCTCGTTAGACGCGGCCTTAGTCACAAAACATGAAAAAGCCGGTCTTCCCGAGACCAAGTTGTGAAAGAAAGAAAAAGGGGTTGTAAGTGTGATTATGGATTCCCTAAAGTTTAAATATCTCTCTAATAATGTAGGAAGAACTATTCATCCTACTTTATGTAACTATAAATAGAGGCCTTGCCTCAGTAATGGAAGTATGAATTTTTAGATTGAAAAACCATCGTGTTTTTTAGAGATTGATTTCTCTATCTATCTGTTGAAGATTTTAATCTTCTGAATAGCAGATTTCATCACTATCATCACTTAAAAGAATCAAACCAACAATCCATTATCATCACCAATTCTATCATCAATCAACAAGCAATCCACTACCAACGATTCACGTTCATATATCAAGTTGAAATTAAAAAAGCATCAATACTATTCATCCACTACCTCCGTTCAATTCAATTCAATTCGATTCATCAAAATGAAATTGCAAGCACATGGACCTACGATCACTCCACTATCATCCAACATAATTAATTAAATTTCAGGTACTTTTCACCCGATCAATACATAGTGCTACTTTTGATAGATTAGATTGAGGGATTGGAATTATATAGCAGAACAAGGATTTTTGAAAATTTTAGCAAAAGAAAGAAAAGTTTTAAAAAAGAAAATTTCTGAAAAAAAATCGTTAGGAATGGACACCATCCGACACCCAACTTGTACAACATATTAAATCAACTGTACAATGTTTACCGGAGTTATATAACCCGGAAACAAAAGATTTTTTGATTATTGAAACAGATGCATCCGACGACACTTGGGCTGGATGTATGAAGGCAATTCAGAATGGAAAAGAACTATTAGGATTAGATATTGACGGAATTCCAATCCCTCAATCTAATCTATCAAAAGTAGCACTATGTATTGATGGAAGTCAAATTCCTCAATCTGATTCAGCATTATGTATTGATGGAAAGAAATTTCCTCAATCTGGTTCATTACTATTCAATTCAGCATTACAAACATCAGAAATAGCTTTTTTAAGCAATGAGAATACATCTGTTTTAAAAACAGAAAAATATAATTCAAAACTATGCAGATATATTTCTGGAACATTTTCAGAAACAGAACAAAAATACAGCACTCATGAAAAAGAAACACTCGCATGTTTAAAAACTCTAAAGAAATGGAAGATTGATATGTTGCAGACAAGAGTTGAGTTACGAACAGACTCAAAATATGTAACAGGTTTCTGGAGATACAAATTACAAGAAGATTATTGTAGAGGTCGACTCATCCGTTGGCAGCTACAACTACACCAATTTCATCCATATATCAAGTATATAAAGAGCAACAACAACACCTTTGCAGATATACTTACACGAGAATGGAAAGTCTAATCAAGCGGGCTCAACACCAATACCAACAAAAAAGAGAACAAGTCATTTCACTAGAAAACCAACTAGCCGTTGCTAGAAAAGAAGAAGAAGAACTAGCAAACACTATAAAATACTTGACCCGAAATTCAAGTTCAGAATCAACCTCAGAATCCACTAAAACGCCAACACAGTCAAAACCATCAACACCTGTAAACCCAACATCATCAACCTCAAAAACCAAGGCATCATGTTCATCATCACCAGAAAAAACCAAATTTACAAAAATAGAAGAAGAAGTCCAAGAAATTGTTCAAAATTCGAGCATTGGAAAGAAAAAATGGCACGTTATTTTTAATGGACCATTTAGAGGTGATGAAGCGAAAAGTGTACCGCTTTTAGGGGGTCATTTAAGCCCTAAATCGTATTTATTTGATCAAATATTGCCCTAAATCGTTCCTTTTGTCATTTTAGGTACTTTGGAGAAGAAATCTGGAAAAGGGAGCATTTTGGACATTTTTGGAGCATAAAAGTGAAGAAAACGACAAAGTCTTCAAAGCTGCTGGAAAAGTACACGTGACGGCGTCAAGGATTGCTCCTGACGGTGTCACGGCTTGGCAAAAGAGGTGGATATGACAAAATACACGTGACGCGCCAGAGAGTTTTACAATGGAAATCTGACGGCGTCACCCTTTAAGGTGATCAAGGTCGTCACGGTTTAAGTTAAAGAGAGATGGCGTCAAGCACAATTCTGACGGCGTCAACCCTTGACGGGCCAGAGCGGATTTTGGAGGATTAAAGAGGGACGGCGTCAGGAAGACCATCCGGGAACCCTAGCCGCGGCGAGGTGACGGCGTCACCTCCTACAACGTGACGACGTCAGACCCTAAACTCTATATATAGTTTTGCAATTTTTAGTCATTAGTGTGCAACTTTGTGAGGAGAAACCCTAAGATGAATTTTCTGCCATTTTTAAGGGTTTTATACCCTTGGATCTCCCATGTTTAATTGAAGATAAGTAATCACTTAATCATTCAATATGTCTATGTGTTGTTTGATTATATCTTGTTCTTGTCTTTTAATTAACATGCTAGGCTAGATTTATCTTGTGTTTGCTTAGATCTAATGAAACCTAACTATTGATTATTAGTTGTTGGTATGTTATCAATTGTATTGGATGATTGTTTATCGATGTTAGGCTTAAGAAAACTGGCTAACCTCCTATACGGTAACTTGCTTGAACGTCTTAAGAAACATGAACCAATGCGTACTAAGGTTTTTATGGTTGTATTTAATGCATGAGCGAATTCTAGTGATCCCATGTTAGGAGCTTCTTAGCCGGCTCGACATAGGAGTGAAGTAGGAGCTTATAGAGTTGGGGAAGTACGTACGCCACCCCACGACTGGTATTAAGGAATACACCCGTCATCCACGCAATTAATACACACTAATCAACCGGTAAAAGATAGTTAGGGAGTAAGGAAATCTAAGTAAACACATTTCTCTCCATATAAGTTCCACAACCTTTTCATTTTCAGTTATTTTATTTTATTTGCATTTGTAGTATTTGGGTTAGTTGACTAGCAACTAATTCCGCCCACTCCTTCAAACCCGAGATTTTACTTGCTTTCCATAAAATATAAAAATACAAAAAGAATCTTCCCTCACCCTTGGACCTATTAGAGTAGTTTTTCAATCCTAACGACACTATTCCCCTAGAGAATGATCAATCCCCCGGTACTTGCCACTACACTATACTACATCGGTCAGGTACACTGCCTGGTGGGGATTGCAAGCCTCTTGAGATCCCTCGAGAGGTAAAACCTGTTGTAAGGTCGCAAAACCACGCATCAAGTTTTTGGCGCCGCTGCCGGGGAATAGTTATTGTTTAGGTTGAATTTTTATTTTATTAGGTCTACTCACTTGATTCCTATCGAGTGAGATATTTATTTTCTTTTTATTAGATTTCTTTAGTCTATCTTTTTCTTTGTGCCCTTTGTTTGTAAAACCATTTTCATTTGTCACCATGGCAGATGAAATTCCATTTAGATCATTAACAATAGAGGAACAATTACTTTACACGGATAGATTTGCTTCCTGTTGTTCCAATAAATTTTTAAGTGATCTTAGATATATACAAGAGGAGATGGGTATAAAGTTTGATAGGTTTGATGAATTATGTGCATGTGTGGCTTCTATTAAACAATCATTGTTAGGATCAACTCCTTTTAATAAGACCCTTTGGAAAAAATTTGAGGAAAGTCTCCTAACCGTGAACCATAAGTTTAATGAATTAATGGGTTCGTATACATCACAACTTGAGGAAACAATTGAGGAGGATTTAGCCGAACATGAGCATATTGAGCAAAAAGACCTAGGTTTTATGATCAATGACTTTGAATCTCAAGGAACACATGATGAATCCTTTAGGCAAATTGAACATAGTAATCATGTTATCGGGGAAGATTCTTATGAATCGGACTTAGAACTTGAAATGGCTAGAGAAGGATTTGAGATACTTAGGAACATGTTTGGGTTAGATTCTACTAAAACACATGATGTGGATATAATTGATATAGAGACAAGGAAGGATGAGGTAAATAACACAAACCTACAAAGTACCCCACAAGTCCTACCATCATTCGAGGCATACACACCGCCCGTGACTTACCCGGAAGAAGTAGAAGGGACTATAGGAACCCCAATTGAAGTAGAACCTTTGGAAGAAACAAAACTAGAAGAAATAGGTTTGAATACTTGTAGTCATAACCTCTCTTTTAGTTCTATGGAAGTTCCTAGTTTTGATGAACCGGAGCCTAAACCAAAACCGTTACCTAATCTTCCATCCTTAGATGTGAACTTAGGAATTGAATTAGGTCCCGATCCACCCATCAAACCATGTAGTCCGGGTAATGTTAAGATTAAGGTAGTAGACTCTAGGGCTTGTAGAGAGGAAGCTAACATAGGAGTGAACCATGACCTTACATACTTACATCACCCATTTATGATTGATCACAAGAAACATTATGGGTTTAAACCGGGTTTATTAGGTCAAAGTGGATTCTTAACTTGGAGTCTCTCGAAGTTGATAGAAGATGATCCCTTTCTAGGAGAAAATCTTAATCCGCCCACTAACCCAATTGAATTAGGTAAGGTTATGATGATAGGATCCCACACCTTTGAGCATATAATTCACCCGTCACTCTTTCCTCACGTGGCATATTTCCACCCTAAGGGTGTGTATCGCTACTTTCACCCACACTTAATCCTAAGTGTAGGGAAAACCTCCCCTATTTCCGTTAAATAAGGGTAGAGTCAGGCTCGTGACTCGAACAAAAACAAGCGCTTCTTGGGAGGCAACCCAAGCTTTATTTGCTTTGTGTGTTTATTTATTTGTTTGTTTGATTTTATTTGCTTCCGTATGTATGTTTAATTTTTATTATTATTGATTCATGTTCAAAACTAAATTGTGAAAATGCTTTATCTTGTTTTTAACTTCGTCTTAACTACATATAAAGGTATTTTGCAAAAGATAAGTGTAAGGGAAATCCAAATCGGTTTAGTAGAACAAATGAACATGAATCATAACAATATTAAATTAACATACATATTAGTAATTGTTTGAGTCAAATGCTTGTATCGAGTCATAATGATGTTTTGCAGGAATTCCAGGAAGTAAGGTATAGGTTTTTCCAGAAATTTTCCGGAAACTTAACATGAGAATTCTGTCAGATCATTTCTGACGGCGTCAGGCCTTACAACCTGACGGCGTCAGGTTTTAATTTTCTGAAATTTTTGAAAGTTTTGTTTTTCTACCGGAATCATAAAAGGTTTTTATTAAATCTCTAACTTATAAACTCCAGGAATCTGCAAAATAATCATTCCACAAGCATTATATCCCTATATAGATTTATCCCGCCGATGTTATGCAGGTTTTCGTGTTTGTTTTCTCAGGTTTAACAGGTTATTTTGGACAAGGAGATGTATGTGGAATCTAGCTTTTGGCGATGCATTAGTCTTGGAGCTTCAACATTACCTTGGAAGAAGATCTAACCATGTTACCTCTTTATCCACCAAACGAATCAGGGGAGTATTTGATTTCATTCTTTTACCATATTTACTTTTACATCTTGTTATTTGAACATTGGGGACAATGTTCATCTTAAGTGTAAGGGGGGGTAAAAGTACGATACTTCAGAGAATACAATTGCACTTGATTTTTGTTTGTTTAATGGTAGATGTGTAATAAAACTGAGAGAAATACCTGTTAAGGCAATTTTAGTGCCAAATTAAAAAATTTTTACAACATATAGGAGTGAAACTTTGATCTTAATGAGCGTCTCATGGATAGGAAGTTATATGACTAGCACAAAAACCGTACCACTAAAAAATTTTCCACCCCCAAATATGTGAGGTTCGCCCCTAGAATTGGTAGGAAAAGCATTTATGCTATGATGTGTGTACCGGTAGCACTTAGATTCTAGAACTTGCGTTAGGACCATTCCGAGACCACAAGTGAGACTACATTCGTGTAGTTAGATTTACTACATGATAAGAGGCATTAGGATTAACCCATTGTTTTACACCTGTGTTTTTGTTATAATTACATTGGCTACATTGGTCAAGTAATTCTCCCACACCCTTTGCGTTGTACTCATTTTTAGTACACGATACCCCTAGTACACCCCTCAGAGCCTATCTTTTCGTTTCGACCTTTAAGCATTTTACTTAAAGGAAGAATTTGTTACACCCCACTTAAATGTACACCCAAATCGCCTTAGCCTACCTTGTATGCACTCATTTTTAGTGCATTATTGTGACAACATTTGTTTAAACCCCAAGTTAATTATCTAATTGATTACATGGTTGCTAAGTCGAGTCATATCCTTGTACATATTGTTTTGGGACGATTGGGACTCATGGGTAAAGTACTAGTGTAATGGAGTAATGGGGAAGAACAACATTATTACCCCCATATGTGCTAAATATTTTAAAAGTACTCCAAGTGTTTCGATTATCTTAATTCGAGTCATTAGAATAGTTATTTGTAAAGTTATGTAAAAGTTCAAGTGTAAGGGGAATGCAACGCCCCTATGATGTATTATTTTGGATGGTAGGGCAAGAGTGTATGAAAAAAAAAAAAAAAAAAAAAAAAAAAAAAAAAATCAAGAAAAATACAAAAAAAAAATGAGAAAAAGAAAAGTAGAAAAAACATACGGACTACTATCCCGTTTCATTTTATGTTTATTTTATGTTTTTGTTATTTTGTTTTTAGCTTAAGTCGAGTCTAGTCTTGGCTTAGCAACGCCATATTGTACATGTAATTAATCAAGATCTTTAACTCGCCACCAGTAAAATATCCCTTATCCAACAAATTTGTGTTTATCATATCCCTACACCTAACGTTATAACCCGTTTAAAAGCCCTCTTTGATAGTTTATCTTAGGTGCTTACGCCTAGTGGAGGAGGTTTTTGATCCTTTCCCAAGCCTATGGTAATCTATTTGCTATGACAGGTAGTGAGAGATATTATCCGTTTTCATTTATGAGATATACTTTTATGACACCTGAGAGATGTGAGTATCTAAACACTACTTGTGAGGTGCTAGTGTGTAATCTCCGTGCTTATTATGATTAAATGGAACGACTATTTGTTGTAATTACTTTTATATTAGCGTTAAATGACCCCTAACTTGTATTTTGATTAGAATAAAAGCGCATTTGCTTGAGGACAAGCAAATCTCAAGTGTAAGGGTATTTGATGAAGCGAAAAGTGTACCGCTTTTAGGGGGTCATTTAAGCCCTAAATCGTATTTATTTGATCAAATATTGCCCTAAATCGTTCCTTTTGTCATTTTAGGTACTTTGGAGAAGAAATCTGGAAAATGGAGCATTTTGGACATTTTTGGAGCATAAAAGTGAAGAAAACGACAACGTCTCCAAAGCTGCTGGAAAAGTACACGTGACGGCGTCAAGGATTGCTCCTGACGGCGTCACGGCTTGGCAAAAGAGGTGGATATGACAAAATACACGTGACGCGCCAGAGAGTTTTACAATGGAAATCTGACGGCGTCACCCTTTAAGGTGATCAAGGTCGTCACGGTTTAAGTTAAAGAGAGACGGCGTCAAGCACAATTCTGACGGCGTCAACCCTTGACGGGCCAGAGCGGATTTTGGAGGATTAAAGAGGGACGGCGTCAGGAAGACCATCCGGGAACCCTAGCCGCGGCGAGGTGACGGCGTCACCTCCTACAACGTGACGCCGTCAGACCCTAAACTCTATATATAGTTTTGCAATTTTTAGTCATTAGTGTGCAACTTTGTGAGGAGAAACCCTAAGACGAATTTTCTGCCATTTTTAAGGGTTTTATACCCTTGGATCTCCCATGTTTAATTGAAGATAAGTAATCACTTAATCATTCAATATGTCTATGTGTTGTTTGATTATATCTTGTTCTTGTCTTTTAATTAACATGCTAGGCTAGATTTATCTTGTGTTTGCTTAGATCTAATGAAACCTAACTATTGATTATTAGTTGTTGGTGTGTTATCAATTGTATTGGATGATTGTTTATCGATGTTAGGCTTAAGAAAACTGGCTAACCTCCTATACGGTAACTTGCTTGAACGTCTTAAGAAACATGAACCAATGCGTACTAAGGTTTTTATGGTTGTATTTAATGCATGAGCGAATTCTAGTGATCCCATGTTAGGAGCTTCTTAGCCGGCTCGACATAGGAGTGAAGTAGGAGCTTATAGAGTTGGGGAAGTACGTACGCCACCCCACGACTGGTATTAAGGAATACACCCGTCATCCACGCAATTAATACACACTAATCAACCGGTAAAAGATAGTTAGGGAGTAAGGAAATCTAAGTAAACACATTTCTCTCCATATAAGTTCCACAACCTTTTCATTTTCAGTTATTTTATTTTATTTGCATTTGTAGTATTTGGGTTAGTTGACTAGCAACTAATTCCGCCCACTCCTTCAAACCCGAGATTTTACTTGCTTTCCATAAAATATAAAAATACAAAAAGAATCTTCCCTCACCCTTAGACCTATTAGAGTAGTTTTTCAATCCTAACGACACTATTCCCCTAGAGAACGATCAATCCCCCGGTACTTGCCACTACACTATACTACATCGGTCAGGTACACTGCCTGGTGGGGATTGCAAGCCTCTTGAGATCCCTCGAGAGGTAAAACCTGTTGTAGGATCGAGTACTTCGAGCTTGATTGAGCTTGGTGTAAACGAGAACCTCTGTATGCTATACAAGTGTTTATGCGGAAACTAAACAACAAGTACAATAAAGAAGAAAAGACAATGATCCTCTATGGATCAAACTATGAACTAAGAATTCTGTTATTGATGAATGTTTTTCTTGAGTGTTGAAGTGTTACAATATGAATGGCTGTATGTTTCTTATATAGATAAGAAACCCTAATACCTAATACAGCCTGTTACAATTAAAACATGTAAAGAGATAAACATCAATCTCTTCTAAAAATAAATCAAACAAACACTCTAAACCTACGGGATAACAATAACTAATACCCGCAGTAATAACACTAACAGCAGGAACAAGATATCACTGTCGGCAGCAATGAGCTTGAGCAGGAACCAAAGCTATCGGCAGGAACCAACTCCACTATCGGCAGCAATGAGACACTAAGTATTTCCCAGATTCCTAACATCTGTCATCTTCAGTCCTTCTTGTTTTGTAATAATCAAATCATAATTCCCAACAATCTTCCCCTATTTGATATTACAAAACTGTCTTCAATGCTTCCCCTTGAACATGCTACCATAAATAATAACCTGCAAACACTCATTATTCCTCCCCTAAACTTGTGGTTGACCTAGTGGATCGGTAAACTAGGTTAACCTCAAGTTTCCTGTATGATATAGCTTTAACTTCTCAGGCTTGAGGACTGCGACTTAGCAGCAGCAATAATTAGTAACCAGCAGCAACATCCATAACCTGCAAGATTTCAACCTCTATAGCATCCAGCAGCAACTTCAATAGTTCAGCAGGAATAAGAAATCTTCTTCAAAACATGTATACTGGTCACCATGACATTCACTTGAACTTGGCTGCTACTATGACAATATGTACATCAAATCACTTTAAGTTTCATACTATTCTCATCACATCCAGGTGTGTTAACTCCTGTGAGAGGTGAATCATTGAAAATTAATGGATTTGATGTCTCTTTACCAATAGCCATCACTACTGGAGTAGCCAATGTTTAGGTGTGTTAGACCATGGTACATTGATAACCATCTGATTTATTAGCAAATCAGCAACTATAAACGGATTTGACTTGTCTTTACCTGTAGCCGTTTGCTCAGGACTAGTCAATTCTTAGGTTACAGCAAACCTTGGTGAATTGAATACCAAATATGGATACCAATTGTCTTTACCACAAACCATACTTTTGTGGACTAGCCAATCCTTTGGATCCCATAAAGGGTTACATCCATGGTGAATTGAGAACCATTTTCAACTCTCAGAAATGAATCATGGGTGAGTTGAAGGACCCTATAGCTTTGAGCAAGCTATTACAGCTATCAACGGATTTGATCATCACACCAGAGCCGTACCCTCATGGTGAGCCAACTCTTTCTTGTCTGCAAGACATGGTGAGTTGAGCACCATTTATTGTGCAGGTGTAAACACCAACACTGTACCTGCAAAGTGTTGCTCAAAACCACTTATTAGCACACAAAATATACAAGATTTTTTTATTTATTTTTTTTTATTTTTTTTTTAATAGCAGCAGAATCCGAACAGCAGGAACCGAGCAGCAGGAATGGTGTTTTCAGCAGGAACGGAAACACTGTCAGCAGAAATGAAGAACTGTCGGCTGGAACCATTTGAGATCAGCAGCAATGAAATTAATGCAGCAGCAGACCAATCAATTGACCACTGATGCAAACTTCAATCATATCCATTAAATGGTGATCATCCAACCAATCCCATAAGTGACAAATCATTTGTACACACAGTAGGAGATTCACACTTTCCATATAAGCGACAAAACTGATGAATTCAACCCATCAATTCAGTCCCACACTAACTCCACGTCTGACACAAACAGAGTCCATCGTTGACCATAACAAATCAATAAACCCATGTGCAATACGAGACTTCAACACCAATAAAAGCCTTGATCCCACATCAATTCCATAAACGACAAACAAAGCTAATTGTCCAACCACAAGTGACAAACGAATTCAACCAATTTAATAATCCGAGCAACAGGATCAGACTATAAATCAGTCACATTAAATGAGCCAACGTCCCCACATGATTGACCAAATTATTTCTCATCCAATCAATTAAATATAAGAAGCCACAAACTCAACAGCTGCATTATTATAGTTAGAGAACACAAAAAGAAACTAAGAAAAATATTAGTTAGCACAAAAATATACAACAAAAATAAGCCTCCCCTTAGGCTTATGCCTCCCCTCAATCAGTGCACCTGACAAGGACTATTGTTCTTGGGTACCCAGAATGAACCTTTCCTTTTATTTGTCCAAGAACAACCTGTTGAGGGCTTAACACCAGTATCCCATCTTGTTTCCCCCATATACCTTGGGTCATAATAACCAGGCCAAAAACCATTCCGAAAGTAAGTGCTAAAAGGTATGTAGAATGGGCTAGCAACATTCCTTTTCCAACCAGTAGACTTGGTTTGACCAGCTGGAACTGGCTTACCAGAAGGAACATGTGCTGGTCGTTTTGCATTACCAGAAGGAAATGCATTTGCTCTAGGGACAAATGGGGGAATGTTCTCTACATTTTTCCATACTGACCTAGGTTTTTGTTGTTCAGCACACACACCCATTTTACTCTCATGATAAGTACAGTCTTTAATGAGGTGAGAGTAACTTTTACAAACAAAACAAGATTTCTTTTTAATCTTTTTGTTCTTTCCATGTCTTGTTTTATTACACACAAAAGTCTCACTACCATTACTTGAAGGGGAACTAATTTTAATAGTATTAAGAGAACTTTTGGTAAAAGTAGCTGTTTGTGTGGCAGTCTTAGCAATAGGGTCAGTAGCAACTCTTGAGTAAGACTCATGGGACTTGGGTGTAGGTAAGTCATTAGGCCTGGGTGTGGCAGACTTAGCACTTGAATCACATGTGATATGGTCATCAGACTTGGGTTTAGAGGATTTGTCATTGTTAGAACAAGAGACAAAGTCTTTAGGTTCACAGTCTGAAGTTGGCAAGTCAATGGACTTTTTGCCATAGGTCATGAGTGATTCATCAACGTCTGTTTTAGTGTGGGGATCAGTAGGCATAAAAATTCCTCTTATTGGTGGAGGAACATCATTCATTCCTCCTTCTTTAACAAACCTAACAGGAATTTGGTAATTAGGCTCCTTAGGGTAGGGTCAAAAGTTCTTGGTGCATCATCTGTCCCTATAGTACATCCCAACCCTTTCTTACACCTAACAGACTGAGTACTATCATTATACTTAGTAAGATATTTTTCTGATTGTTGCCACGAATTCAACCTAGCCACTTCACTATCCAATTTAGCCTGTAAGTCTTGATTTTCTAATTTGATCTTAGCATTTTGAGACTTAGAATATTTAAGCTCATTAGTTGTGTTTTCTAAATCTCTTAGCAAAACTCTTATCTTTTCCTCATAGGCTAACTGATTCTTTTGGTACCATACTTTTTGTTGTTCTAAAGTTTTAACAGCATTTTTATGAGCTTTGAGCTGTATAAACATATCTTTATATTGAGATTTCATGTCATCATATTCTTTCTTAAATAAAGCATATAAATCATGACAAGCAACAGAACAACTTGGTACCTTAGATGGGAAACTCATGAAAGCGAATTCAAAAGCCACATCTGCCTGTGCTTCAGCAACCTTACTGAATACCTCACCTTTTGTCTCATGTCCAGCAACCATTTCCCTAACATGAGTGGCACATCTTTCCTTATCTTTTCCTTCATCTTTTGACCAGTCTACCCTAGGATGAATAGGTAGCAAGTTTCTAATCTTCATGGCACGTGTCTCAAAAGAATCACCAGATTCGAATATGGTCATGGTATGATGGTTTAAGAGAATGGTTTGAAAAAGGCTTCTTCGACACTAATAGCAAAACTACTCCGAGACCACAATCAATACCACACTGACCAATATTAAACCACCACTTCACAGACCGGAGTTAATGCCCACTGATTGATGAAACCCGAATGACTAATAATCTTCGAACAGTACCCAAGATTAAATCAATAGCAGCAGCAATCCAACGTTGACCAAAATTAAATGATCAATCGAATCAATCACTGCTCTTTCAATAATTGCTTCACAAACACATTCACAAACGACACACCATTTAATTCCTCAGCCCCACTATTTTTCCACCGACACACAATTAATTCGAACAATGTAGCGACAAATAGAATAATAACACCACAAGTGAATTAATATTGAATTCGTTTGACCAATCAATCCAATTGCAAGTTATTTAATTGAAAGCTGCTATCTCACTTTTTGACAATCCGAATGCGACAACACAGTAAAAAGCCGAATGATAAACAGGCCCACACCGAATTAATCACTAAAATCACACTCAATGATGAAACGACAAAAACAATAGCACTAACGTCGACCTCTCAATAAATTAGATTAATATGAGGCAACCAATCAGATCGTATTAAAAAAATAAATACGAATACCTTCGATCTGCTACTTATCAAACTTTTCTTCTTTATCAGAGATCCTCACCAGGCTCTGATACCACTTGTAGGATCGAGAACTTCAAGCTTGATTGAGCTTGGTGTAAACGAGAACCTCTGTATGCTATACAAGTGTTTATGCGGAAACTAAACAACAAGTATAATAAAGAAGAAAAGACAATGATCCTCTATGGATCAGACTATGAACTAAGAATTATGTTATTGATGAATGTTTTTATTGAGTGTTCAAGTCTTTCAATATCAATGGCTGTATGTTTCTTATATAGATAAGAAACCCTAATACCTAATACAGCCTGTTACAATTAAAACATGTAAAGAGATAAACATCAATCTCTTCTAAAAATAAATCAAACAAACACGCTAAACCTACGGGATAACAATAACTAATACCCGCAGTAATAACACTAACAGTAGGAACAAGATATCACTGTCGGCAGCAATGAGCTTGAGCAGGAACCAAAGCTATCGGCAGGAACCATCTCCACTATCGGCAGCAATGAGATCGGCAGCAATGAGACACTAAGTATTTCCCAGATTCCTAACATCTGTCATCTTCAGTCCTTCTTGTTTTGTAATAATCAAATCATAGTTCCCAACAAGATCCCTCGAGAGGTAAAACCTGTTGTAAGGTCGCAAAACCACGCATCAAGAGGCATCTACTCCGATTGGTCACTCGCAGGTCCTCACATAACAGGACATAGCGTTACCCATAAAAGCTACACGTCAAAAGAATAAGCACAACAAGCACTAAACGAATCATACAAAACAGTCACTATAGGAGAAGTCCAAAGATCAAAGAGATTTATTTCTCTTAATCAGCATCTACAAAACAAGACTGAGAAACTAAAGGGAATAGATTTAATCAAAAGTATTCCAACCACAAGAGAAAAAGAAGAAATGAAGAAACCATCAGCCGAGAAATTCCAAAGGCTTTGGAATAGTATTATACACTATGATGAAGTACAAGCAACCAAATCTTTCTACCCAAAAGCTAAAAGAATTGGTCCCAAAGTAATATTTCTACCAGGAGCAGCACCAATGGATGTCTATAATTACTATGTCCATGGAATGGTAGATACGATCTACACCGACGGAGAAAGCACCAGGGAGTTCGAAGAATTTCCAACAAGAATTCAAAAAAGTCATCAGAACATACAATGATCTTTTCGCCAAAGGAAGACCATTGTACCTCAGCATGCATTCAAGCTACCCAATATTTGACAAAGACCACAAGTTGCTAGTACCAGTAATAACTCTAGCAGAGTTAGGAGTTAGCACAAGGCACCCGGAAAGAGACGAAATACAACCAGTAACGCCATCTACCGAGAATTTCGTAGCAGCATTAGCGGGAGTATTCTTCGCATCAATAAGACTCGGCACTGGACAAGGACAAAAATCAGAAATCAAAATTAATAATTTTAGCAACAATATGTTAATTTATTCAAATTATACAGGAACCAAAATCACTGACGAACAGCAAAAGTTCTTATCAGATTTTGAAGAACCCTTTGAAAAATTCACAGGGCCATTAGCATTATTACCTGAAGACTTCAAGATGTCACTATGCCAGCACCTATCACACGTACGAAGACATGCATGTGAATATTGTGCAGACACACAAATGCAAGAATGAAGATTCATTACAGCCACAAGAAGACACAAGAAAAAAGACAAAAAGATCAAGAATTATTGAAAATGTGTAATAATAATCATGCACCAGAACAGCTGTATTCCATTATGACTACTTTTTCAACTTTTTCTTTTAGAGTGGGTGAGTGTGATAAAAAGTAGTTTGTATTCTAGCAATAATGTAAAGGCAATAATGTAAGGCATGTCGGCCTCCTAGTGTAAATTATTAGTGTGTAATAATGTAGGAAGAACTATTCATCCTACTTTATGTAACTATAAATAGAGGCCTTGCCTCAGTAATGGAAGTATGAGTTTTTAGATTGAAAAACCATCGTGTTTTTTAGAGATTGATTTCTCTATCTATCTGTTGAAGATTTTAATCTTCTGAATAGCAGATTTCATCACTATCATCACTCAAAAGAATCAAACCAACAATCCATTATCATCACCAATTCTATCATCAATCAACAAGCAATCCACTACCAACGATTCACGTTCATATATCAAGTTGAAATTAAAAAAACATCAATACTATTCATCCACTACCTCCGTTCAATTCAATTCAATTCGATTCATCAAAATGAAATTGCAAGCACATGGACCTACGATCACTCCACTATCATCCAACATAATTAATTAAATTTCAGGTACTTTTCGCCCGATCATTCCGCGTTTATCCTGGTATCAGAGCGAGAAGAACGATCAAAGAACTATGTTTAAGAAGGATCAAGGAACAAAAAGTGAGAAGAAATATCAAGAACAAAGAAAGAACGATGTCAAGACCAACAGCAATCATCAACAACTAACCTTTCTTGAATGCAAGGTATAATTTATTACTCTTAAAATTTATATTCTAAAATTTATTGAATAAAACAATTAAATATGACAAATTTACCAAATATCAATAAAGAAGATATATCTATTATTCATGAAAATGAAAATGAATCAGGATTTATGTTAGATACTATTATTAATAGAACAGCTATTAGAAGATCAAATTTTACACTATCAGAAAAACATAATTTTGATTATTCAAGATCACTTAGAGAATTATTTTCACGAAAGAATATAATATATTTTGGAAAAATTATTGGAGAAGAACAATTCCTATTGAACAAACAAAAGGAGATATTATTATTCCTATAATAAATAAACAACAAATAAACAATAGAATAAAACAAATGAATGAAAAATATAGAAGTAAAATAGCATATATTCACATATCAACTATACAAGTAATATTAAAAAGCACATTTATGGGTTGTAACACACCTATTGAATTAGAATTAAGAGATGATAGAATTATTAATAAAGAAGAAAGTATTATTGCTAAAGGCAAAGGAAACTTAGCCGAAGGTAAAATAAAATTTGATGTTAATATACAAATGAGATTAAGTTTAAAAGATAAAGATATAAATAAAAGTATCACTATTAGATATGAATTATTAAGAAGAACATTCATGTACAAAGGAAATCATCCTTTTACAGTCACATATCAAATAAACTATGCACTCACTAATTCACATCACAGTATAACTTTTAAAACAAGCGATAGAATTTATATTGATAAACTTTTTGAACCATTACTAAATCTTGAAGCACCAAATTTATTTTCAAAACATAAATATATTGAAAGAACTAGAAAATCAACATCAGATATACCACGTGATATACCATCAGTATGGATACCACAAATAGAAAAACCAATTTCAGTAACAACTGGAGAATCCTCAAATACAAAAGATGAAAAACTAGAAGAAATAAAAGAAATGATAAGATCATTAAGACAAAGAATATAGATAACATAAAAAGTAAAAACAAAACATAATGGATTCAAGATTACAAAAAAGGATAAGAGATTTATAAGAAGAAATAAGAGAAATATCGCTTATAATAGATCATTTATTAAGTAGAATAGAATTAAGAAGTCCTTACGAAAGTCTAAAAGTAATATGAAAGAAAAAGATTAGAGTATACAACAGAACTATTACGAAAAGAAAAAAGAAATCCGATAATTTGTTAGAAAATGAATCATATTTCCGAAAATCTTTCTGATCAAAAAGTAAATATTGAAACTAACAAAAATATTACATCATTCGAACCATTTATACCATATAATCAAACCATATTTAAAATACCTCATAATTTACCAAAAGGAACGTCATATAATATTAATATAATAAATACCGAAGATAAAAATCAAAAAATTGGAGAAAAAGTAGATACACTAATTTCAACAATTAATAATATAATTGAAACATTAAGTTTTTTAATACTTAGACAATTACCAAAAATGTCAAAAACAATACAAGAAAAGTTAAACGATATACAAATATTATTGAATAAAAAGACAGAAGAATTCGAAAACTTAGAACAAAATCAAGTGAATATAATCGAACAATTATCAAATATAGTTGATACCCAAGAACAAGATAAAGATATTACTATTACCAAAATAAAAGAAACATTATTAAAAAAGTCAACACTTAAAATCATTCCACCATTAAGAATAACATAATGGAAAACCTTGAAGAACAAATTGAAACCCTCACAAGATTAATGTCATCATTAGATATACCAGCTGAAACAAACGAAGAAACAAAAGAAGATGCAGATATAGTACATGATTATAGTTCAGACGAAAATCCATATGAAAATCTATATAATTATCCAGGAGAAAATTCTCATACAAACTATAATTTTGCACAAAAAAGAAAAAAGTCTTATATAGAAGAAGATTTACAAAGACAGTTTGATTATAAACCTCCAACACCAACAAAGAGATATTTATATCAACAAGGAATGATTAAGAATAAGAAAGGTAAATGGGAACGTATACCTCCTCAATATATACCAAAAATAACAATAACTAGTATGAATGAAGAAATTTTAAACATCGATTGCGAAACATAAATAGATGATAAAATTCAAAATTGGAGTAATAGGTTAAGTGCTCAAATACAATTAACTGAAGAATTACGAGCATTACAACCAAGAGATTTACTTAATTTCATAATACACAAAACATCAGGAAATGTTTATAGATTTTTAGAATCTATAGATGAATTAGAATTATCAAGAATAGCAACAACTGATGCTATGATAACTTTTAAAAATATTGTAGCATGTATAGTACAAGAATTCACTGGAAGAATTCCAGGAAAAGAAGCATCAAATGAAGCTTTTAGAGAACACGCATATTGGAGAATAATTAATCTCAAAATATGTAACATGTGTTATCTAGATTCCTTCATATGTGAATTTTCTGATCAATATTATAAATTAGATCCTATAAGGCAAAAATCAGCTTTGGAAATGTTTTTTAATAAACTTCCCGAATCTGTAGCAACAAAATTAAAAGATTCATATTCATCATTATTACAAGACGGTAACAAAATAATAGAAGATACTCTAGGAGCTAGAATTACTACATTAAGAGCATTGATTAGAAAAGAATGACTACAAGAAACAGCTAAAAAAGAAGCACAAGTTGAACTTTGTTGTGAAAAACAATCTGATAAGGTAGGAAATTATGGATGTTCTAAAAAATCATATAAAAAACGAAAGAAAATATGGAAAAGAAAAACGTATAATCCAAAATATAAAAAAATTTATAAGAAAAATTCAAGACAAAATTATTTTAGAAATCGAAAACAACACCGTCAAAAATACAAAAAACAAGATGATTCTAAATACTGTCCATCAAAAAAGAAAGATTGTAAATGTTGGTTATGCCACGAAGAAGGTCATTATGCAAATAAATGTCCTAAAAAAGGAGAAAAGAAAGGAACAGAAGTATTAAAAATAGCATATAATCTAGGATATGAACCCCTTGAAGATTCAGATATTGACTCAGACATTGAAATATATGCATACACAGATACTAGTGATTATTCTAGCGATACATCTTCTGATTATGAATAAAACAAGAAAAACAGTTTTAAAAAGAATAATAGAAAAAGGATTAATTTTAACACAAAAGAAGTCTAAATTACTTCAAAATTAAGTGGAATATTTAGGACTAAAAATTGCACAAAATGGAGTTATTTCTTTAACAAGTAATACACAGGAAAAATTAAAACTTTTTCCAGATAAACTAGAAGATAGAAAACAAATTCAAAGATTTTTACGATGTTTGAATTATATAGCAGAACAAGGATTTTTGAAAAATTTAGCAAAAGAAAGAAAAGTTTTACAAAAGAAAATTTCTGAAAAAATTCGTTGGGAATGGACACCATCCGACACCCAACTTGTACAACATATTAAATCAACTGTACAATGTTTACCGGAGTTATATAACCCGAAAACAAAAGATTTTTTGATTATTGAAACAGATGCATCCGACGACACTTGGGCTGGATGTATGAAGGCAATTCAGAATGGAAAAGAACTATTAGGATTAGATATTGACGGAATTCCAATCCCTCAATCTAATCTATCAAAAGTAGCACTATGTATTGATGGAAGTCAAATTCCTCAATCTGATTCAGCATTATGTATTGATGGAAAGAAATTTCCTCAATCTGGTTCATTACTATTCAATTCAGCATTACAAACATCAGAAATAGCTTTTTTAAGCAATGAGAATACATCTGTTTTAAAAATAGAAAAATATAATTCAAAACTATGCAGATATATTTCTGGAACATTTTCAGAAACAGAACAAAAATACAACACTCATGAAAAAGAAACACTCGCATGTTTAAAAACTCTAAAGAAATGGAAGATTGATCTGTTGCAGACAAGATTTGAGTTACGAACAGACTCAAAATATGTAACAGGTTTCTGGAGATACAAATTACAAGAAGATTATTGTAGAGGTCGACTCATCCGTTGGCAGCTACAACTACACCAATTTCATCCATATATCAAGTATATAAAGAGCAACAACAACACCTTTGCAGATACACTTACACGAGAATGGAAAGTCTAATCAAGCAGGCTCAACACCAATACAAACAAAAAGGAGAACAAGTCATTTCACTAGAAAACCAACTAGCCGTTGCTAGAAAAGAAGAAGAAGAACTAGCAAATACTATAAAATACTTGACCCGAAATTCAAGTTCAGAATCAACCTCAGAATCCACTAAAACGCCAACACAGTCAAAACCATCAACACCTGTAAACCCAACATCATCAACCTCAAAAACCCAGGCATCATGTTCATCATCACCAGAAAAAACCAAATTTACAAAAATAGAAGAAGAAGTCCAAGAAATTGTTCAAAATTCGAGCATTGGAAAGAAAAAATGGTACGTTATTTTTAATGGACCATTTAGAGGCATCTACTCCGATTGGGCACTCGCAGGTCCTCACATAACAGGACATAGCGTTACCCATAAAAGCTACACATCAAAAGAATAAGCACAACAAGCACTAAACGAATCATACAAAACAGTCACTACAGGAGAAGTCCAAAGATCAAAGAGATTTATTTCTCTTAATCAGCATCTACAAAACAAGACAGAGAAACTAAAGGGAATAGATTTAATCAGAAGTATTCCAACCACAAGAGAAAAAGAAGAAATGAAGAAACCATCGGCCGAGAAATTCCAAAGGTTTTGGAATAGTATTATACACTATGATGAAGTACAAGCAACCAAATCTTTCTACCCAAAAGATAGAAGAATTGGTCCCAAAGTAATATTTCTACCAGGAGCAGCACCAATGGATGTCTATAATTACTATGTCCATCGAATGGTAGATACGATCTACACCGACGGAGAAAGCACCAGGGAATTCGAAGAATTTCCAACAATAATTCAAAAAGTCATCAGAACATACAATGATCTTTTCGCCAAAGGAAGACCATTGTACCTCAGCATGCATTCAAGCTACCCAATATTTGACAAAGATCACAAGTTGCTAGTACCAGTAATAACTCTAGCAGAGATAGGAGTTAGCACAAGGCACCCGGAAAGAGACGAAATACAACCAGTAACACCATCTACCGAGAATTTCGTAGCAGCATTAGTGGGAGTATTATTCGCATCAATAAGACTCGGCACTGGACGAGGACAAAAATCAGAAATCAAAATTAATAATTTTAGCAACAATATGTTAATTTATTCAAATTATATAGGAACCAAAATCACTGACGAACAGCAAAAGTTCTTATCAGATTTTGAAGAACCCTTTGAAAAATTCACAGGGCCATTAGCATTATTACCTGAAGACTTCAAGATGTCACTATGCCAGCAACTATCACACGTACCAAGACATGCATGTGAATACTGTGCAGACACACAAATGCAAGAATGAAGATTCATTGCAGCCACAAGAAGACACAAGAAAAAAGACAAAAAGATCAAGAATAATTGAAGACGTGTAATAATAATCATGCACCAGAACAACTATATTCCATTATGACTACTTTTTCAACTTTTTCTTTTAGAGTGGGTGAGTGTGATAAAAAGTAGTTTGTATTCTAGCAATAATGTAAAGGCAATAATGTAAGGCCTGTCGGCCACCTAGTGTAAATTATTAGTGTGTAATAATGTAGGAAGAACTATTCATCCTACTTTATGTAACTATAAATAGAGGCCTTGCCTCAGTAATGGAAGTATGAGTTTTTAGATTGAAAAACCATCGTGTTTTTTAGAGATTGATTTCTCTATCTATCTTTTGAGGATTTTAATCTTCTGAATAGCAGATTTCATCACTATCATCACTCAAAAGAATCAAACCAACAATCCATTATCATCACCAATTCTATCATCAATCAACAAGCAATCCACTACCAACGATTCACGTTCATATATCAAGTTGAAATTAAAAAAGCATCAATACTATTCATCCACTACCTCCGTTCAATTCAATTCAATTCGATTCTTCAAAATGAAATTGCAAGCACATGGACCTACGATCACTCCACTATCATCCAACATAGTTAATTAAATTTCAGGTACTTTTCGCCTGATCATTCCGCATTTATCCTGGTATCAGAGCGAGAAGAACGATCAAAGAACTATGTTTAAGAAGGATCAAGGAACAAAAAGTGAGAAGAAATATCAAGAACAAAGAAAGAACGATGTCAAGACCAACAGCAATCATCAACAACTAACCTTTCTTGAATGCAAGGTATAATTTATTACTCTTAAATTTTATATTCTAAAATTTATTGAATAAAACAATTAAATATGACAAATTTACCAAATATCAATAAAGAATATATATCTATTATTCGTGAAAATGAAAATGAATCAGGATTTATGTTAGATACTATTATTAATAGAACAGCTATTAGAAGATCAAATTTTACACTATCAGAAAAGCATAATTTTGATTATTCAAGATCACTTAGAGAATTATTTTCACGAAAGAATATAGTATATTTTGGAAAAATTATTGGAGAAGAACCAATTCCTATTGAACAAACAAAAGGAGATATTATTATTCCTATAATAAATAAACAACAAATAAACAATAGAATAAAACAAATGAATGAAAAAGATAGAAGTAAAATAGCATATATTCACATATCAACTATACAAGTAATATTAAAAAGCACATTTATGGGTTGTAACACACCTATTGAATTAGAATTAAGAGATGATAGAATTATTAATAAAGAAGAAAGTATTATTGCTAAAGGCAAAGGAAACTTGGCCGAAGGTAAAATAAAATTTGATGTTAATATACAAATGAGATTAAGTTTAAAAGATAAAGATATAAATAAAAGTATCACTATTAGATATGAATTATTAAGAAGAACATTCATGTACAAAGGAAATCATCCTTTTACAGTCACATATCAAATAAACTATGCACTCACTAATTCACATCACAGTATAACTTTTAAAACAAGCGATAGAATTTATATTGATAAACTTTTTGAACCATTACTAAATCTTGAAGCACCAAATTTATTTTCAAAACATAAATATATTGAAAGAATTAGAAAATCAACATCAGATATACCACGTGATATACCATCAGTATGGATACCACAAATAGAAAAACCAATTTCAATAACAACTGGAGAATCCTCAAATACAAAAGATGAAAAACTAGAAGAAATAAAAGAAATGATAAGATCATTAAGTCAAAGAATATAGATAACATAAAAAGTAAAAACAAAACATAATGGATTCAGGATTACAAAAAAGATTATTACAAAAAATGATAAGAGATTTATAAGAAGAAATAAGAGAAATATCGCTTATAATAGATCATTTATTAAATAGAATAGATATAAGAAGTCCTTATGAAAGTCTAAAAGAAATATGAAAGAAAAATATTAGAGCATACAACAGAACTATTACGAAAAGAAAAAAGAAATCCGATAATTTGTTAGAAAATGAATCATATTTCCGAAAATCTTTCTGATCAAAAAGTAAATATTGAAACTAACAAAAATATTACATCATTCGAACCATTTATACCATATAATCAAACCCTATTTAAAATACATCAGAATTTACCAAAAGGAACGTCATATAATATTAATATAATAAATACCGTAGATAAAAATAAAAAAATTTGAGAAAAAGTAGATACACTAATTTCAACAATTAATGATATTATTGAAACATTAAGTTTTTTAATACTTAGACAATTACCAGAAATGTCAAAAACAATGCAAGAAAAGTTAAACGATATACAAATATTATTGAATAAAAAGACAGAAGAATTCGAAAACTTAGAACAAAATCAAGTGAATATAATCGAACAATTATCAAATATAGTTGATGCCCAAGAACAAGATAAAGATATTACTATTACCAAAATAAAAGAAACATTATTAAAAAAGTCAACACTTAAAATCATTCCACCATTAAGAATAACATAATCGAAAACCTTGAAGAACAAATTGAAACCCTCACAAGATTAATGTCATCATTAGATATACCAGCTGAAACAAACGAAGAAACAAAAGAAGATGCAAATATAGTACAGGATTATAGTTCAGACGAATATCCATATGAAAATCCATATAATTATCCAGGAGAAAGTTCTCGTACAAACTATAATTTTGCACAAAAAAGAAAAAATTCTTATATAGACGAAGATTTACAAAGACAGTTTGATTATAAACCTCCAACACCAACAGAGAGATATTTATATCAACAAGGAATGATTAAGAATAAGAAAGGTAAATGGGAACGTATACCTCCTCAATATATACCAAAAATAACAATAACTAGTATGAATGAAGAAATTTTAAACATCGATTGCGAAACATAAATAGATGATAAAATTCAAAATTGGAGTAATAGGTTAAGTGCTCAAATACAATTAACTGAAGAATTACGAGCATTACAACCAAGAGATTTACTTAATTTCATAATACACAAAACATCAGGAAATGTTTATAGATTTTTAGAATCTATAGATGAATTAGAATTATCAAGAATAGCAACAACTGTTGCTATGATAACTTTTAAAAATATTGTAGCACGTATAGTACAAGAATTCACTGGAAGAATTCCAGGAAAAGAATCATCAAATGAAGCTTTTAGAGAACACGCATATTGGAGAATAATTAATCTCAAAATATGTAACATGTGTTATCTAGATTCCTTCATATGTGAATTTTCTGACCAATATTATAAATTAGATCCTATAAGGCAAAAATCAGCTTTGGAAATGTTTTTTAATAAACTTCCCGAATCCGTAGCAACAAAATTAAAAGATTCATATTCATCATTATTACAAGACGGTAACAAAATAATAGAAGATACTCTAGGAGCTAGAATTACTACATTAAGAGCATGGATTAGAAAAGAATGTCTACAAGAAACAGCTAAAAAAAAGCACAAGTTGAACTTTGCTGTGAAAAACAATCCGATAAGGTAGGAAATTATGGATGTTCTCAAAAATCATATAAAAAACGAAAGAAAATATGGAAAAGAAAAACATATAATCCAAAATATAAAAAAATTTATAAAAAGAATTCAAGACAAAATTATTTTAGAAATCGAAAACAACACCGTCAAAAATACAAAAAACAAGATGATTCTAAATATTGTCCATCTAAAAAGAAAGATTGTAAATGTTGGTTATGCCACGAAGAAGGTCATTATGCAAATAAATGTCCTAAAAAAGGAGAAAAGAAAGGAACAGAAGTATTAAAAATAGCATATAATCTAGGATATGAACCCCTTGAAGATTCAGATATTGACTCAGACATTGAAATATATGCATACACAGATACTAGTGATTATTCTAGTGATACATCTTCTGATTATGAATAAAACAAGAAAAACAGTTTTAAAAAGAATAAAAGAAAAAGGATTAATTTTATCACAAAAGAAGTCTAAATTACTTCAAAACGAAGTAGAATATTTAGGACTAAAAATAGCACAAAATGGAGTTATTTCTTTAACAAGTAACACACAGGAAAAATTAAAACTTTTTCCAGATAAACTAGAAGATAGAAAACAAATTCAAAGATTTTTAGGATGTTTGAATTATATAGCAGAACAAGGATTTTTGAAAAATTTAGCAAAAGAAAGAAAAGTTTTACAAAAGAAAATTTCTGAAAAAATTCGTTGGGAATGGACACCATCCGACACCCAACTGGTACAACATATTAAATCAACTGTACAATGTTTACCGGAGTTATATAACCCGGAAACAAAAGATTTTTTGATTATTGAAACAGATGCATCAGACGACACTTGGGCTGGATGTATGAAGGCAATTCAGAATGGAAAAGAACTATTAGGATTAGATATTGACGGAATTCCAATCCCTCAATCTAATCTATCAAAAGTAGCACTATGTATTGATGGAAGTCAAATTCCTCAATCTGATTCAGCATTATGTATTGATGGAAAGAAATTTCCTCAATCTGATTCATTACTATTCAATTCAGCATTACAAACATCAGAAATAGCTTTTTTAAGCAATGAGAATACATCTGTTTTAAAAACAGAAAAATATAATTCAAAACTATGCAGATATATTTCTGGAACATTTTCAGAAACAGAACAAAAATACAGCACTCATGAAAAAGAAACACTCGCATGTTTAAAAACTCTAAAGAAATGGAAGATTGATCTGTTGCAGACAAGATTTGAGTTACGAACAGACTCAAAATATGTAACAGGTTTCTAGAGATACAAATTACAAGAAGATTATTGTAGAGGTCGACTCATCCGTTGGCAGTTACAACTACACCAATTTCATCCATATATCAAGTATATAAAGAGCAACAACAACACCTTTGCAGATACACTTACACGAGAATGGAAAGTCTAATCAAGCAGGCTCAACACCAATACCAACAAAAAAGAGAACAAGTCATTTCACTAGAAAACCAACTAGCCGTTGCTAGAAAAGAAGAAGAAGAACTAGCAAACACTATAAAATACTTGACCCAAAATTCAAGTTCAGAATCAACCTCAGAATCCACTAAAACGCCAACATAGTCAAAACCATCAACACCTGTAAACCCAACATCATCAACCTCAAAAACCCAGGCATCATGTTCATCGTCACCAGAAAAAACCAAATTCACAAAAATAGAAGAAGAAGTCCAAGAAATTGTTCAAAATTCGAGCATTGGAAAGAAAAAATGGTACAATATTTTTAATGGACCATTTAGAGGCATTTACTCCGATTGGGCACTCGCAGGTCCTCACATAACAGGACATAGCATTACCCATAAAAGCTATACATCAAAAGAAGAAGCACAACAAGCACTAAACGAATCATACAAAACAGTCACTACAGGAGAAGTCCAAAGATCAAAGAGATTTATTTCTCTTAATCAACATCTGCAAAACAAGACAAAGAAACTAAAGGGAATAGATTTAATCAGAAGTATTCCAACCACAAGAGAAAAAGAAGAAATGAAGAAACCATTGGCCGAGAAATTCCAAAGGTTTTGGAATAGTATTATATACTATGATGAAGTTGTAGGGTATTCACTATGCAAGAAATACTAGTTTGAGGGTTGTTTATGGATTGAATGAGTTAGAACTTAGAGAGAGAAAGTGAGATGTTGGGAGCCTTTTTGAGAGAGAAACAAGATGAATTAGGTTAATGTGAAAGGTCCAACCCTTCCCATGGGTGGGAAGGGAGTATATATAGTCTTACATAATATGTCCCTAGTGGACTGTGGAGCGAGCTGACAGAGGGTAAAGACCCGACCCACTCCACAATACTAATACTAATAACTATGCTACTACTAATATTACTAGTTATCCTACGAGCTATGATGTGCTAATAAGTACTCGGGGTGACCGAGTCTTCAACTGAATATTCATATTCCTAACAATCTCCCCCTAAGGGAGGTCACCCCAGAAGTAATGTTCCGAATTTCAGCACTTCTTCTTTGGATCTTGACATTATAGCTCGTAATCATTGAATCTTCAATGTCATAGATTGTTGTGCAAACATCAGTGATCAGAAGATGACTTCTCTTTTATCTTGGATGAACTTTGAGTATTCTTTGAAAGTATCATCCCATTTGTGTCTCTAAGTCATCTTTCAGTAGTACGAATCCATGTGATGAAATATACTTAGAGCCGACATGCTCACACGATATGGTGTCATGATCTTCAGCATCAGAGTTTGCGGAAGCTGTGTTGATGGTCTTTTAGGGTGATCATGACTTCTTTGATGATGATGTGGTGTGAACATGTGGTGATGGATTGGCATCTTTACTGCAACCAGCTACAACAGCAACCAGCTACAGCATTCCACAGCTACAATCGCCAGATATTCCTGCATACGACAGTTAGCAATAATTCGACCGGTACTAACAAGTTTGGACTTCGAGATAGTCAACAGCATAGTGTGAAGACTCTCTCTAATCCTTACCAAGACCGTTCCTAATCGAAAACCCGCAGAGGGCTTTTTAAGATTTTACCGTAGTAAATCAACGATTAGGTGAGTCGCTGGAGATCACTCCACGACTGTAGACCGGTTGAAACCGCCGCGACCACTAAGCGTAATCCATAAAGAATTACCGAAGTGACCTGCTTTCAGGGCTGCTTGATGTTGACCCTGGCAGGAATTTCCATTCAATCATTGAGAATTACATTTGTAAATTCTCTCATAAATGTTCTGGCAGATTGCTAAGATCTGCGTAGGACTCATAAGTTTACAACTGGTGTCCTTAATGTTGAACAACCAGTGTAGAAATAATTCGTGTTCCTAAGAGATCTTATTGTGAATCTCGTGGCTCTAGACTCTGTGCGTTTTGATTTAGTGAGCGGAGGCTGGAGAGAACTGCCACCTTTTCAATATCATCTAACTCGGAGTGAGAGAGACGATAGGAATGTATTGAACTCCGTGACAATTGAAACAAGAATCCTTTGAGGGACCTTGAGTGGCTAGGGAGGGTTGTGCAGCGTATCACTGGGTCCATGATACTTTGTCTTCAATGCCAGCAATCAACTAAGTGATTCTGACAGCATATGTATTGACCCGGTTTCTGCCTAAGTTGTAAGGAGGGCTATTTCTTTTCACCCTTTATCTTTACAATTCTTTTTCATTCTTCAACCCCTTCAGTGCTTACCGAGACTTCCTTACTAGAACCTTGTTGGGTTTGTTCCAGTACTAGCTCCATCTCAGTCGGCACTTTTCCCTTATCCACTTTTCTCCTTTTTTATTCATACCTAAGGACTTCTACACTAACTAGTGGATTGTCCCTGGGTAGATCCCTCCGGCTCTGGCGGGATCGTGGGAACTTGAGCCTAACCTAACCATCCTTATAACTCCATACATTAATTACAATGGTCGGTCTTTGGTGTACTTCCACGATTGCCATAAACCAAATCATTGAAAAATCTCTCAAAGTGTTCATGATTCAGAAACACATTTTTGCAAACACTTGAGAGTTTTATATTTTTCAAATGCTCCCCCTCAACATGTGCTCGGTTGATTGTTTTATAAATTTGCACATGTTAGGTAGAGCTCGCACCTTTTGAATTGATCCACTTTCAGTGAACATGACCGATTCGAGACACGCTTACATCACTGGTTAGACCAGCTTGAAATTATTACCCTTACTGGTCAAGTCCATAGAAAGTTTCTCGAAACGGTACACTCTACTCAGATACATCTTTTTCGAGACACGCTTACATCACTGGTTAGACCAGCTTGAAATTATTACCCGGCCAAGACGTATCCTTTCGATTGATGACAATTCAAGTTTCGTCAATTCTTTGGTGAAGTCTGAGCCTTGCTCACACAAGATGCCAAAATCCTTTGTTTTGTAAAACCATTTGCTCCCCCTCAATATGTGCATCGATATACGAAAGATTTTAGCACATATGGAAGAGCTTGCTTTTATGACCAAAACGTTTTGCTCCCCCTCAATATGTGCCTTGATGTGCAAAATGGTTTAGCACATACGGGAGAGCCTACATTAACTTCCAAATCATCACATTTTATCAGAATTTCCTATTTAAATCACATTCTCTCCCCCGATTAAAAATTTCAAACCATTTGAGATTTGTGATCCCAATTGATTTAAATATATTTAGAAAAATTTGGGAGAAAAATTGTGGTCAGGTTAAAATGTATTCTGATTTTGAAGCATGCTATGCTTCCCTTGAAACACCAAGAGAGTGTCACTGCTGATGTTGCACAAATTTGGCAAGGTGTCGGAAATTTGAAAAATTTAAATCAATTAACCACCTTGTGTAACATCAAGACTCTCTTGAAGAATCAAACAAGATAAAGAGTCTGATGTAAAGAAGACTTCTCTTCTTATACACGAAAGGACGTACTGAAACGTACATCAAGACGGGAGAACATGGATATAAAGTAATCCATGCCCAGGTGAACATCACCCGGTTGGAGGAACAGCTATCTTTTTGGCGACATGCTTTCCCCAGTGTATAGAGCGGGTTGCAGTATGAAGTAACTGCAAGCCATTAAGACATGTTTTAACTGATTAGTATAACTTCTGCTCGAGCTTCATTTAAGAATCCGTGCCATTGTTGAATGACATTTCTAGATATGTAAATGTTATCGATAAACAGAAGACATGCCTAGGTAGAACTATTTTTGGTATTTTCTGATTTTTTCGATTTTTATGGTTTTTATAGGTTTTATATTTTTGTATTTTTCTTTTTGATTTAAGATATATACAACTATGTACAAGGATATAAGAAGACAATCCTTTACTCCTCCTTTTCTTCCTGAAGACACTTGAGGGTTTCAGGAGTCATGCTTTTCATGCCAAGGCGTGGGAGAATAAACTAAAACCTTTCTCTTGGGAGAGCCTTGGTGAAGATGTCAGCTAACTGAAACTCTGTCCTCACGAAGTATAGTTCCACAATTCCTTTTTCCACCTGTTCCCTGATGAAGTGATGCCTGTGTCGATGTGATGTGTTTGACCTGGAGTGCTGAACATTGTTACAACAAAGAGCAATAGCGCTTTTGTTGTCACAATATAGGGGAATTTTGTTGTATGAGAATCCATAGTCCGAAAGCTGTGATCGCATCCAAAGGATTTGTGCACAACATGCAGACATAGCAATGTACTCAGCTTCAGTAGATGATATGGAAGTACTCATCTGCTTCTTAGAAGACCAACTAACCAACTTTTCCCCTAAAAATTGAGCTCCTCCTGAAGTACTTCGACGAGTGTCTTGACATCCCGCATGATCTGCATCTGCGTAAGCCGTTAACTCCATTGCAGTGTCCTTAGGATACCAAAGACCCATATGAACCGTGCCTTGAAGATATCGGAAGATCCGTTTTACTGCTTCAACATGCTTCTTGGTTGGTCTGGATTGATACCGAGCACACATACACACAGCAAACAGAAGATCTGGTCTGCTAGCCGTGATGTACATCAAAGATCCAATCATGCTTCGATATTGCGTTATATCCACTGGAATCCCTGAAGGATCTTCATCCAGCTTTGTTCTATCAACCATGGGAGTGTCAACAGGTTCACTTGAATGAAATCCAAACTTTTTCAAGATCTCATTGGCGTATTTGGATTGATTAATGAATATGCCACCGGGACTTTGAGAGACTTGTAATCCTAAGAAGAATGACATTTGTCCCATCATAGACATTTGGAACTTGGAATTCATCTCTTTTGAGAAACTATCACATTCACTAGGATCTGTTGAAGCAAAGATGATATCATCTACATATATCTGAACCAGCAGTAGATGGTTTCTTGACTTCCTGGTGAATAGTGTGGGATCAACAACACCCTTGGAGAATCCGTTCACTAGGAGGAACTTGGACAATGTATCGTACCATGCCCTTGGCGCCTGTTTTAACCCATATAGAGCCTTCTTCAAGCGGTAAACATGAGTAGGATGTTCAGTATCCACGAATCCTTCTGGTTGACTTACATAAACTTCTTCCTTTAAATCACCATTCAAGAATGCCGTTTTGACATCCATCTGATAGACTATCATATTTCGACTAGCAGCATTGGCAAGGAAGATTCTTATAGCTTCAATTCTAGCAACCGGAGCAAACGATTCTTCAAAATCAATGCCCTCTTCTTGTCTAAACCCTTTAGCAACTAGCCGTGCCTTGTTCTTTAAGACATCACCATACTCGTCAAGCTTCACTTTGAAGATCCACTTTAAAGCAATGATCATTGCACGCTCCGGAGGAGGCACTAATTCCCATACTTCAAGTCGATCAAATTCATGGATTTCATCCTGCATAGCCTGGAACCAGCAATCTTTAGTCATTGCTTCTTTGGCATCTTTTGGTTCGACTTTAGACAGTACGGAATTGAAGAAGCACCATAGTGCATCAGTGGCTAGTTGATTACGTGTGGATACTGGACGTGAGGGATTGCCTATGATGTTGTCGATTGGATGATCACTGGTCCATTTCCTGAGATGGTCGTGAGGTTGATGGTTGTGAACAGACGAAGCAGTGCTGTGATCTTCAAGTATGGATGTGTCTGATGAATGTTCAGGAGCAAATATGTTTTCAAAAGGAACCTCTTCAACAGGAGCAAAAGGATTAACTTCCAAAGAATTATTATCTGAAGATTCTTGCATTACTGGAGAAGTTTGAGTGTTTGATGACGAAGGCGATTGACTGGCAGCAGGAGCATTGTGACTGACTGATACTGAAGCTGCAGGGCCTTCTGAACCTTGTGGGGCTTGAACCTCATCCATAGGAATTATAGCTGGTTCACTCGGGATGGTTCCATTCGTTGGCTCAAAGTATTCATCAAACATAGGATCGAATAACTTCTTCAACTCCTCACATGTAGGTGGCACATAAGAATCTGCAGGCGTGGAATTCTGTACAAGTCCTGAACTAATGGGTCCAGGAGACAAAAGGTGAAGATCGGGTCCAGAACTGATTTGTCCTGAAACAGGTAGCTCACTCAGCTCATCGAACGTAACATGAATGGTTTCCATGATTTTACGGGTCCTTTTATTGTAGATTCGATACCCTTTACTGTCTGGTGCGTATCCAACGAAAATACCTATATCTGCTTTAGCTCTTAACTTTCCCAAGTCTTGACTATCGTTAGTTGGATAGCAAAGTGCCCCAAATACACGCAGAAAGGAAAGATCTGGTTTCTTGTTATGAATTAACTCGAAAGGAGTCTTCTCATGAACCGGATGAATTAAGGATCGGTTTTGAGTGTAACATGCTGTTGCAATAGCTTCTGCCCAGAGAAACATCGGTGTCTTTGAAAATATAAGCATAGTTCTTGCAGCCTCCACCAGAGTTCGGTTCCTTCGTTCAACCACCCCGTTCTGTTGAGGCGTGCGAGGGATACTTTTCTGATGCGTGATGCCAATACTTTCATAGAAATTACGGAGTTGTTGGTTAACAAACTCAGTACCATTATCTGTGCGGATGATTCTGACAGTTTTATCGAGCCTTACTTGCAGCTGTTTTATCAGTTTAATGATAACCTCTGGAGTTTCGTCCTTAGTTCTCAAAAACTTTACCCATGTGAACCGAGAATAATCATCTACTATCACCAGAACGTACTTCTTTCCATTTATGGTTTGTATTCTCATTGGACCGCACAAGTCCATGTGGAGGGTGTGAAGAACTTCCAAGTTGGTGTTGATGGTTTTAGGCTTGTGGGTTTGTTTCTTGCTTTTACCCAGTTGACATGCAGAGCAGAGATGATCTTTCTCATACTTCAGTCTGGGCATCCCTCTAACAAGATCTTTACGGGAAAGATTATTTATGGTACCGAAGTTCAAGTGGTTCAAACGACGATGCCACAGCCATGATTTTGTTTTAGAGGCTTTAGAAAGCAAGCATATAGGAGAGGACTTCAACATTTCTTCAATCGAGATGGTGTATAGATTGGTGCCCCGACTGCCCTTAAGGAGATCTAAACCATCCAATTCCCTGACGAAACATGTATGCTTTCTGAAAGCCACTTCCAGATCAGAATCACAAAATTGACCCACAGAAAACAGATTGTGTCCTAGTCCTTCCACATAATATACCCTTGAGATTACACTATTACCAAACACATAATCTCCATAACCCATAATAGCACCAAAGTGGTCGTTCCCAAATCTAACTGTCCCGATAAACTTTTTCACGAAGTTCTTGAGCCGTGAGCGATCTCCAGTCATATGTTTTGAGCAGCCTGAGTCCAAATACCACAGGACGATTTGTACGACCTGCATTTGAAACCAGACAACAATGGATAACTGAAAAATGTGGATCCCCAAGTGCAATTGGGGTCCCTTTGGTCAGCACACACATATTCAGGAACCACAGATTTCACAGATGCTACTGTCTTAACTGAGGAGACAGAACTAGAGGTAGGACATGACCTAGATGGAAGGCATTGTGACTCTAAAGATAGGATTCTACCAGTTGGTCTCCATTCCTTATTCTTCACAATTTTATGCATATTCATTTTAGGTAATGGTCTCTGTTTCCCTAAATTGAATTCCCTTCCAGTGGGTCTCCATTCCTTAACTTTCACAATTTTTTGCTTATTCATTTTAGGTAACGTGTTCTGTCTTCCTAAATTGAATTTCCTTCCAGTGGGTCTCCATTGATAGCCTACGCTAGCAAATGTCTTTCCTGTAGCTTTCCAAGCTTTCTTGCAAGTTTCAGTTATTCTACCATTCTTAACATGGGGTGATGCAGAAGACAACAAGAATGACACAACACAATCATCATGATTAGCAGAAATTAAACAATTGTCGCATGTTTTACAGATAGCATTAGAATTCGAATTAATTACAGTACTTTTGATACTAGAATCAACACGATTCATCCTACTCATTGCAAACTTATTGTTCCTAGGTTGGGCTTCTACACTCTTCAAGTGATCATTCTTAGCTGGCGCAGTCCTATCTTTTCTTGCGTTTTCTCTAGACCTTGACTCGCTAGCTTGGGTGTCACTTTTTACTCCTGTAGAAGCATCGAATGAAACATTAGTTCGCTTTTCTGTCACATGCCTTCCAGATAATGATGTGTTGGGTTCTGTTGTTTTTGGTGGTAGATCAAAGGCTACATGCTTGTTTACTGGTATGTGCTAAAACACATACCCTTTTCTTGACCAAAACCGGACCAAAATAACCAAAAACCCGACCAAAATGCCAAAAGATATTGTGTTTTTGTGTTTGTGCATGTGCAGGGATGGATATAGTAAAAATTGACAAAAGACACAAGAAAATCAAGAAAACGAGCACGAGATACGAAAAGGCTCTGAACCGGAACCGGAAACAAAGAAAATGGTCAAAAAGGCATCCCAAGTCCTCCATCTATCTGAAGTCGTCAACATTAGCCCTTGGATTCAACTTAGAAAAAATGACAAAACCAGTCCTTGAAGAATCCAGAAAATACATAAATAGTCCCTAAAATTAAAACCTTAAAATCCTTTAAAAACCTTATACTCGGATAAACTAAACTCACCATTTTCCCCCATTTATCTAACCCAATCCACACCCATCCCACAAATCCGGCCCAATCCCTATAACCCAAATTTAACCCACTTCACAAACCGGGTTAAACTTTACCCACTCGGTCAAAACATATTCGGTCAAAGAGATAATAAAAAAAATAAACACCACACCTTATCTCACAATTCACCCTTTCCTCTCTCTAACCGAAGAAATAAACCCGATCCCCAATCCTCTCCCATGAACCCTAATTACCCAAGTACAAAAATTACCGCAATTAAGGGCTTTTTAGTCAAATCAAAGGACTTCTAGAAGGATCAGAAGGTGTCAGACTCGAAGAAACACACGCGGGGACACATGGCAGCAGGTTATTGGTTCGAACACCTCATATTGATGATCGTACGGTTAAATGAAGAGAAAGATGATCTAAGGATGGATATGAAGCTAAGAGGCACGCGGATCGCCAGCGTGGCAAAGACCCGAAGGTTCGGTTGAAGCCTATAAATAGAGGAGAGGTTATCCCATTTTCAGTATGTAATTTTTTCTTTAGCAACATTATGCTGTCAAATTAGTTTTAGAAATTTAGTTTTCGGATTGTAATATTTTTTCGTTTTGTTTATGTTTAATTCGATTCGAGCTTTGTAATTTTTAAGTGTTAATGAAAGTTAAAGTTTGAAGCTATTTTGTATCCGAATGCTATTTTAGTTAATATTGATTTGAGTTTCGTTTTAATAGAAGTTTAAATTTGAAAGTTCATTTTAATCCGAATGTTTATGTTTTAGAATTTTAGTCTTTGAATCCGAATTTTCTTTTAGTTAAAGTTTGATTTCAGTATTTAGTTTACCTCTTTGTTTTAAATATAAGATCAGGTCAAAAAAAAAAAAAAAAAAATATATATATATATATATATTTGTTTTCAAATTTTTTTACTCAGCTACATACAAGCTATATTTCTCAAGTTTTACAAGCTCATCTTAGCTTTTTAGTTACTGTGAGTTTTGTTTGATTTCACCTCTGTCTTTGATACAATAAATCCAATAGTCAACAGAAGTCAACTGCGGGATTAAGCTTTGAATAAGCTGAATAGAAGCTGAGCTTGGGGTTATTTTAATTGTGGCTTATAAGCCTGGGTAGTTTTGGTTTTCTGAGATCACTAAATTGCAGCAGGTTATACTTGTGAGTGCATATTCATTTTTTTTAGGTTATTGTTTGAGTTTACCAGCTTACTATGTCTATTTATTTTATTTTTTTGGCCTTTCATTTTTAGATTAATTGTTGATTAGTCATTTTTAAGCATAGGAGATAGGATAGCAGTAATGTTTATTTGTACTAGTTTGATTCTTGTTTGAAATTGGTTAAGTAATGTTTATTTGATAGATTTAATACTAGTTTAATTTGCTTGATAGTTAGTTGATAGTGTAATTTGAAGCTGCATCAGTTTAAGTAACTGTGTTGATCATATAAGTGAATCTGAGATTCTGGTATTTAGAGTTGTTGTTTGTTGCTATATCGAGATCTATTGATGATTGTAAGCAATGTTTAATGCTGGTTGATGATTAGTAAAGCCTGAATCAGATTGTGATTGTTTTAAGATTAGATAATAGAATGTTTGGATCTGTGATTTGCTGGGAGTTATAGTTGTTTATCTGAGGAAACTTTGATCCAGTTGGTCTAAGTTTTTAAAGTTTTAACTGGTTAGTAAATCTATTGGTAGAATAAAGTTTTTAAAAGTTTAGTTGAATTAAAGTTTTTAGATATTTGTTAAGTTGTTGGTTAAGTTTTTAAAGAAGAAAAATAAAAAAAATAGTTTGGCTAATTTGTATCAACCAGGATTCGAACCTGGGTTTGATTTATAGTGTAAGTAGTTTTTAGTTGTTAAAAATTTTCATTACAGTCCTTGAGTTTCATTTTAAACTAGTTTAGTCCTTGTCTTTGTTTCAAAGAGTTTTAGTTTTAATCAACTTTCCGAATTTGCAGTTTCAGCCCCTGTAGTTTTTATAAATATTTTCTTAAATTTCTTTTATAAAATTAGTTTTTATAAATTACATTTTCAGTCCTCGTCTTTTGTAAAACTTTATTTTCTTAAATTTCTTTTTATAAAATCAGTTTTTATTAAAGATCATTTTCGTCCTTTAGATTTTATTTTTATTTTTATTTCTATTTTAAGTATAATTTCGCTAATAGATTTATAAATCTCGGGATTAGCCCGGGATTTGCATTTATTTGAATTTTCTTTGTGTGCATTTATTTTAATAGCGTAGATTGTTTTTAATATTTCTTATTATAGTGTAATCAAATTCTAAAAAATAATCTTTCACATCACTCATTCACTTCACATATTCACGACTCCGATTCGACAAATTCGCCGTCAAACCTTCGTTGGGAGAACGACCCGGGGAATATTCTCACGAATATTTCTTTGGAACAAATAAAAATCAAACATCAATAAAATGGCGCCGCTGCCGGGGAAGGCTTGAAACGAGTGCGTCGATTTCGTCCGTTGTTTTTGTGATTTGAAGATCCTTCCTTGGAAGTTATTGTTTTTTATTAAAAATAAAAATACAAAAATTAATAAATAAAACACTTTTCCTAAAGTGTTTTCATAAACCATTAATAAACATCCTCGGTCTTCCGTTGAAGGAGGGCGGTTGTAAACCATTCCAAATAACAACAAAACAAATCGTGTAATTAATCGTTATCGGATTACTTTATTACTACAACCTAATTACGGGGTTTAAGGAAGCTTGACATTAAATTGTCGAGCTGAAGAAGGCGGGTTTTTAAGCATCTTCGGAGCTACCTTTGCCTTCCCGCCACGCTGCGCGTAGTTTTAAAGGAAACGGTTACGGTTAACGTAACGGTTACCAAAAAGAAAATAAAGTCTTTTGTTTTCAATATATTAAAAAAGCCAAAAATAATTCCCAACCAAAAACCAAAAAGATACAAATTGATTTTTTTTGATTTTTATTTTGTTTTTTTGTGTATGCACACCCGTTCTTCTTCTTCTAATCCTCTTCTTTCACCACTATCTAATCCCGAGAGGATTATCGTCAAAACAACCGTGTTCATTTCTCAACCGTTGAGGAAATGGCCAACAACCAACACAATCAACCCCCGCCGGTGGGTGTTGACAATCACAATCAAGGACAAGCTCCCGATCTCCGCACTATGCAAGAGTTACTCCAGTGTCCCACCGTGGGATACGGAGATGCTATTGTCATACCCCCGATTCGAAATACAAATTTTAAACTCGAGACCGGTTTAATTCAACTTGTCACGGGAAATCAATTTCATGGTTTTGATCGGGAGGATCCTCACAATCACATCCGATGGTTCAATAAATTAACCTCAACACACTACCATAAGGATGTCCCTCACGAAACAATCAAATTGATGTTATTCCCATTTTCGATCGAGGGGGCGGCCCGAATTTGGCTCGAGAAAGAACCTCCTCAATCAATCCATACTTGGGAAGATCTCGTCCATAAATTCGTGAACTATTCTTTCCTCCATCTAAAATGACCAATGCTAGGAATGAAATCACAAATTTCCAGCAACGATTTGATGAGAATTTCGGTGAGGCATGGGAACGATTTAAGGATCTCCTACGGAAATGCCCACATCACGGATTCTCGGAATTGCATCAAATCGATACGTTCTACAATGCCTTAACTCAATCAGATCAGGATTCACTCAATGCAGCCGCCGGTGGCAATATCATGAGTCGAATGCCGAGAGAAATTCTTTCAATTATTGAGAACAAATCTAAGGTACCTACCTCAAGGAACAAACCGGTTGTTTCTAAGGTGAGTACCCAAGCTTCTAGCAGTGATGCTAAGATCGACAAGCTTGCAGATATGTTCCAAGCTTTCATTCTCTCACAACAAAGGAAACAATCTTCTCCATCCGCTCAAGTGAAAGCGGTGCAAGAAAATTGTGTTATTTGTGGTGGTCCCCATCCATATTATGATTGTCAAGCTACCGACAGCCAAGTTTGCAATGCTACTGCAGCAGCTGCAAACTACAATCAAAATCAAGGATTCCGTCCTCAAGGTGAAGTTAACTACCGAGTTAGCAACCAAATGGGACCACCCGGTTTTACACCCGTTCAAAACAACCAAAACCGTTTACCTCAAACCAATCAAGGTTACAATCAAAATCAAAGCTACAACCAAAATCGAGGAAACAATTATCAAGCTCAACCGCAACAAGTCTATCAACCTCCTCCTCCCCAAGTTCCACTTCCTCCCGACTTTGTGAGTTATATGAAAGCAACCGATGCTAGCATACGAACTATGCAAGGTCAAATCAACAATATGAGAGCTGACTTTCGGAAGGAGATTGATACGACAATATCTCGACAAACAAACGACCTTAAGCAAATGATGAGTGGATTTTTTCAGATGAATCAATCCTCAACCTCGGGTACTTCTTCTCTTCCTAGCAACACAATTGCTAACCCGAGGGGCGATGCTAAGGCGATCACGACTCGTAGCGGTGTTTCATATGATGGACCCACGGCTCCGGCTACCGCTTCTTCTCTACCTCCCAAGGTAGCCGTCCGTGAACCCGAGGCGACCAAGGACATGGAACCTCCTACTAACAACGGAGGAACCAAAGACGTCCAACCTCCGGTCATCCATCCATCTGAACCAAAGAATGTTGAGCCAAAAGAAATTCCCGTCAAAGCAAACCTTCCGTATCCTTCGAGATTGAATGATCAAAAGCTCCGCGATAAAGCTTCAAATCAAATGGAAAAATTTTTCCAAATTTTTCAAGAGTTACATTTCGATATAAGCTTCGCGGATGCTTTACTTTTGATGCCTAAGTTTGTTTCGACTCTCAAAAGTTTGCTGAATAACAAAGAAAAATTAATTCAGTTAGCAAAAACTCATCTGAATGAAAACTGCTCAGCGGTAATTCTCAAAAAGCTTCCGGAAAAGCTTGGAGATCCCGGAAAATTCCTTATTCCATGTGAATTTCCGGGAATGGTTGAATGCTCCGCCTTGGCCGATCTCGGTGCTAGCATCAACCTAATGCCGTTGTCAGTATGGCAAAAGCTTTCTCTGCCTAAACTTACCCCCACTTGTATGACTCTCGAGCTTGCGGATCGTTCCGTAACCCGTCCCGAAGGTATAGCCGAGGATGTCTTCGTTAAAGTGGGGAAGTTCCATTTTCCTGCAGATTTTGTGGTTGTTAATTTTGACGCTGACCCCCGGGTTCCTCTCATTCTCGGAAGATCATTTTTGAGGACCGGGCGGGCTTTGATTGACGTATACGGAGAAGAAATAACTCTGCGAGTTGATAATGAAAAAGTCACATTTCAAATCAATCCGAACTCGAAACCTCAAACCGACAAATGCAATGTCGCTACGGTTGATCAAAAATCCGATCCCGTAATTGCTCCTAAAAGAATTGATCCAAACCTTTCAAGATTCACGGTCAAGAGTATGTCAGAAAAACGTGCTGAACTCAAGGCCATGAAAATTAATCCTGGATCGAGCAAATGGTTTGAGTGTTGTGCTACAAATACTAAGAGTATTCTTGATAATGATGAATCGGATTCGGAGACCACAACGGAAGAGGTGGAAAATGCTAGCTCTAAGAGCACACCTCTTGTCCCACCTCCGGAGACGGTTTATCGTGTAGAGATGATTGATTCTGTTCTTTCCTACTCTTCCCATCCTTCTCCTCCGATTGAGGGAATGAAATCTCGAGGGAAGAGTTCGAGGTGTTGTCTGTTAATACTCCAATTTCGCCGGAAATTGTTGAGACCAATAGTAATCCAGGGGAAGATATCTTGAAATTTAATGAACCATTATTTCCCCTGGAAGATGTTAAGGAAAAACCGCCTAAATCCGTTCCAGATGTTGAATTCAAAATCAGAAGAGCATAAGTAGTGGCAGTACCACTTCTTATACTGATTCTCTTCTTGAGGAGTTCGCCGATGAACTCGCTCACATCGATCCAATCCCACCGGGGGATGAGGACGATGAGTTTGATTTTGAATCTGACTTAAGAAAATTGGAATCTTTAATGAACCAGGATCCGTCTAAATATGATTCTTATCACGAGGAGTTCACTGATGAACTCGCTCACGATGATCCACTTCCATCATATGATGATGATCTCTTTGACGTTCATGCTGATTATAAAGAAGTTGAAGATCTTTTGTACCATGCTCCATCATCTGATTCTTACTCCGAGCTTAATGATTTACAGATGATGATGACCTCTTCGATTTTAGGGCCGATCAAACCGAATGGAGAAATCTTTTATATGGCAAACCTACTGAAAAAGGCCCTAAAATTGAAACCATAACCGAGGATGCTTCAATTGTCTCTCATGACTTAGCTCCTCATTCTCCCGAGGATGATTTCTTTATTGAGTCCTCTATCGAGTACCCTGCTGAGTTTTCTTGTGAGGACAAAGTATTTAAGCCAGGCTTACTCGATGATGGTGAAATTCATCCTTTGATGAAAGTGACTCTTGATACGAATTTTAAGTTTCCTGCCTCATCTAAGGAACTTTTAATTCTGGAGAAAAATGATTCCTCTCTGCTTCTTTCTATTCAAAAACTCCCATTCTGTCCGAGTTATCTCTGCTTGAAACTTTGCTATCGTTTCCAGCCGGAAACGAAGACAAAGTTTTTGACCCCGGCATCACCGCTTTCATCTTCTAAAGCCGTGGGTATCTCAATCGGAGTGGAACTTTCGTGTGCTTCAATGTTTATTCAAACATCTTGAACGAAAGTCCGATTGAGATTATCTCTTCCACTTGCTCCCCCAAGGACAAATAAATTCGGGGTCGAGTCAAGCTCATGTGACTCGGTTAACAAAAACAAGCGCTTCGTGGGAGGCACCCCATGCTTATCCATCTATCTTCTTTCTATTTTCTTAATAAAGAGGAGGGGATCCTCCTCCATATCTTGTGCTTCGTTGTTTTTCTGTGATGTGTCCAGGAATGCCCGATGATGAAGACTCTCGTGCTCGTAGTTTCCTTCACGCTACTCGAGTTTCATCATCGCTGCTTATCCGATATCCTAAAATCTTATCGTTTTGCATCTATCTTTTGGCATAATTAATAAACGGCCTTAGATTTTGTAAGGAAAACCCTTACCTTTAAGACATTGAGGACAATGTCTCGTTCTAGTCTGGGGGGGGGTAATCTTGCGATTTGATTTTTGCCTTGCATTTTTGCTATTGTCTCGTGCAATCCCGTTTTTCCTCAAAATTGAAAAAATCCAAAAAATGAGAAAAATTTAAAAATTTTTTTGCAAAAATATAATAAATTTTGACATTTTTGTTGACTTTCCGCTGGAGAGAGTAGGAATAAAATTCTGACTTGACCGGGCGTGTTGAGCCCTAGCTTGTCTCCTTAACCTTATAATCTATAAGCTGTGCTAGTCTTTTACACAAGGAGCTAGAAAACGCGAATTCTTTTTAAGAGTTTGCAAGTTCCCGTATTTGACTTTATATATGCATGGCTTGATTATTTGGCTAAGCATTCGCGGATCTTATTATTTAAGATTTTAAATTTGCGAAGAACGAGAAATGATAGAGTTGTTTATAAGTTAGATTGCTAAACGTGGAGTAGTTGGATCTCTTTAGAGCTCATCGAAGTTATTTGTGGCTTTTTGTTCCCATCAGCTTGTTTCACCAAAAATAGCACTCTATAAATAATTAAAGCTATTTTGGTTTTGGCGAAATTTAGTTTTTAATCCTTCTTAAGAGAATCCTTGCTTATGGAAGTTGGGTACACATCAAGGTACTGCCAGTGTTACGGTGTAATAGACTATTCCATCTTGCCGGCTCACAACCGATGTTGGGATTGTTATAAAAGCCGTAGGACTCGGGATTTGGCAAAATTTATAATGAATAATGAATAATAATAATAATAATCCAAAGCCATAAAAAGTTTTCTGCATCTTGCCGGTTCGCAGCCGATGTTGTAGACTTCTAATAAAGGCAGAGGAAAAATTCCAAGGTCATAATAGACTATCACATCTTGCCGGTTCGCAGCCGATGTTGTGATTGTTATAAAGGGCCAAGGATCAATAATAATATGTGCTTAATAATGTTAAAAATGCCAAATTTCGACTCCGAGGTATCCTAATAAAGGCTTCCGTCTCTGGACTCGTAGATGAGTTGTTTCGGTCGCAAATAAAAGGGATATCCTCAAAATCGTGTTAAATCAGAGACCTTGATGTGGACCTCATTTTTGTATGCAACGGTTTTCGAGGGAAGGTTTGGAAACTACTTAGCGTCTAAACTAGGTATCTTTATCGGATTAAAAATTATCAAAACGAGAATATGAAGAAATTCATTTCTCACCAAAAATAAAATAAATAGAGGAAAATAGGAATTTGGGAACAAGAAGTCCACAATTAGCTTTCTGAGTAGTGTCGGCAATCTAACTTGTAAATGACAATGATCTCGTTTTTAAGCTTAGTTTGGGGACTCGTGAAAAATCAGGAACGACGAATTTTATCCGTATGGTCACTTCTTTATGAGTCGTGTTTCCTGCTCTATGACCCTAAAAATTATCGATAGATAATGATTGTCATCAAAAGCCGTCACTTGAATAATAAGAAAAATACAAAAATAGAATAAAAAGGAAAATCGGGGAGTTTTCATAACATTGCATGAGGACATTGCAATACTTAGTCTGGGGGATTTTGGTATGTGCTAAAACACATACCCTTTTCTTGACCAAAACCGGACCAAAATAACCAAAAACCCGACCAAAATGCCAAAAGATATTGTGTTTTTGTGTTTTTGCATGTGCAGGGATGGATATAGTGAAAATTGACAAAAGACACAAGAAAATCAAGAAAACGAGCACGAGATACGAAAAGGCTCTGAACCGGAACCGGAAACAAAGAAAATGGTCAAAAAGGCATCCCAAGTCCTCCATCTATCTGAAGTCGTCAACATTAGCCCTTGGATTCAACTTAGAAAAAATGACAAAACCAGTCCTTGAAGAATCCAGAAAATACATAAATAGTCCCTAAGATTAAAACCTTAAAATCCTTTAAAAACCTTATACTCGGATAAACTAAACTCACCCTTTTCCCCCATTTATCTAACCCAATCCACACCCATCCCACAAATCCGGCCCAATCCCTATAACCCAAATTTAACCCACTTCACAAACCGGGTTAAACTTTACCCACTCGGTCAAAACATATTCGGTCAAAGAGATAATAAAAAAAATAAACACCACACCTTATCTCACAATTCACCCTTTCCTCTCTCTAACCGAAGAAATAAACCCGATCCCCAATCCTCTCCCATGAACCCTAATTACCCAAGTACAAAAATTACCGCAATTAAGGGCTTTTTAGTCAAATCAAAGGACTTCTAGAAGGATCAGAAGGTGTCAGACTCGAAGAAACACACGCGGGGACACATGGCAGCAGGTTATTGGTTCGAACACCTCATATTGATGATCGTACGGTTAAATGAAGAGAAAGATGATCTAAGGATGGATATGAAGCTAAGAGGCACGCGGATCGCCAGCGTGGCAAAGACCCGAAGGTTCGGTTGAAGCCTATAAATAGAGGAGAGGTTATCCCATTTTCAGTATGTAATTTTTTCTTTAGCAACATTATGCTGTCAAATTAGTTTTAGAAATTTAGTTTTCGGATTGTAATATTTTTTCGTTTTGTTTATGTTTAATTCGATTCGAGCTTTGTAATTTTTAAGTGTTAATGAAAGTTAAAGTTTGAAGCTATTTTGTATCCGAATGCTATTTTAGTTAATATTGATTTGAGTTTCGTTTTAATAGAAGTTTAAATTTGAAAGTTCATTTTAATCCGAATGTTTATGTTTTAGAATTTTAGTCTTTGAATCCGAATTTTCTTTTAGTTAAAGTTTGATTTCAGTATTTAGTTTACCTCTTTGTTTTAAATATAAGATCAGGTCAAAAAAAAAAAAAAAAAAAATATATATATATATATATTTGTTTTCAAATTTTTTTACTCAGCTACATACAAGCTATATTTCTCAAGTTTTACAAGCTCATCTTAGCTTTTTAGTTACTGTGAGTTTTGTTTGATTTCACCTCTGTCTTTGATACAATAAATCCAATAGTCAACAGAAGTCAACTGCGGGATTAAGCTTTGAATAAGCTGAATAGAAGCTGAGCTTGGGGTTATTTTAATTGTGGCTTATAAGCCTGGGTAGTTTTGGTTTTCTGAGATCACTAAATTGCAGCAGGTTATACTTGTGAGTGCATATTCATTTTTTTTAGGTTATTGTTTGAGTTTACCAGCTTACTATGTCTATTTATTTTATTTTTTTGGCCTTTCATTTTTAGATTAATTGTTGATTAGTCATTTTTAAGCATAGGAGATAGGATAGCAGTAATGTTTATTTGTACTAGTTTGATTCTTGTTTGAAATTGGTTAAGTAATGTTTATTTGATAGATTTAATACTAGTTTAATTTGCTTGATAGTTAGTTGATAGTGTAATTTGAAGCTGCATCAGTTTAAGTAACTGTGTTGATCATATAAGTGAATCTGAGATTCTGGTATTTAGAGTTGTTGTTTGTTGCTATATCGAGATCTATTGATGATTGTAAGCAATGTTTAATGCTGGTTGATGATTAGTAAAGCCTGAATCAGATTGTGATTGTTTTAAGATTAGATAATAGAATGTTTGGATCTGTGATTTGCTGGGAGTTATAGTTGTTTATCTGAGGAAACTTTGATCCAGTTGGTCTAAGTTTTTAAAGTTTTAACTGGTTAGTAAATCTATTGGTAGAATAAAGTTTTTAAAAGTTTAGTTGAATTAAAGTTTTTAGATATTTGTTAAGTTGTTGGTTAAGTTTTTAAAGAAGAAAAATAAAAAAAATAGTTTGGCTAATTTGTATCAACCAGGATTCGAACCTGGGTTTGATTTATAGTGTAAGTAGTTTTTAGTTGTTAAAAATTTTCATTACAGTCCTTGAGTTTCATTTTAAACTAGTTTAGTCCTTGTCTTTGTTTCAAAGAGTTTTAGTTTTAATCAACTTTCCGAATTTGCAGTTTCAGCCCCTGTAGTTTTTATAAATATTTTCTTAAATTTCTTTTATAAAATTAGTTTTTATAAATTACATTTTCAGTCCTCGTCTTTTGTAAAACTTTATTTTCTTAAATTTCTTTTTATAAAATCAGTTTTTATTAAAGATCATTTTCGTCCTTTAGATTTTATTTTTATTTTTATTTCTATTTTAAGTATAATTTCGCTAATAGATTTATAAATCTCGGGATTAGCCCGGGATTTGCATTTATTTGAATTTTCTTTGTGTGCATTTATTTTAATAGCGTAGATTGTTTTTAATATTTCTTATTATAGTGTAATCAAATTCTAAAAAATAATCTTTCACATCACTCATTCACTTCACATATTCACGACTCCGATTCGACAAATTCGCCGTCAAACCTTCGTTGGGAGAACGACCCGGGGGAATATTCTCACGAATATTTCTTTGGAACAAATAAATATAAAAATCAAACATCATTTACAACAGTAGATGATGATGCAACAAATCTTTCTCTATGTCTGCTAAACTTAGGAGTTGAGCCTATGGCATATTCTAAGTTTTCCTGAATCCTTTTCGTGAGTTTGCAGGCATAGACAACTGCCTTATCAAGTGGCTTATCAGTCCTATCCTCTTCAACCACCTCACGAAGTGTGTCAAGGCCCTCTCTAAGATGATCGAGATATGTTTGATGGGCAAGGTTGTTATTTCTAAGCTTAAACGGAATAAGCCCAACATCACCATCATACTTTTTACTATTAGTAGCCTTTGGTGCATCACAATTACAAGTGGTACATGGCATTTTACCTTTCACCCGAACCTTCAGATTCTCAATTTCATTTGTCAAAGAGGTTATTTGATCATTGTGATTGCTTCTTGTGACTTTAATAGAATCATATAACTCTTTGAAATGTTGTTTAACCTTTGAATTTTCTTCTCGATAACACTCATTTTCATAATGTAACTTATTTATGGTGTTTTGATATTGAAAATTCTGAGAATCTGAAGACGAAGGTTTATTGGTGCCATATACTTCACACTTGTTGGATTTCAATTGGGCAATTTGGGCCCTCAGCAGTCGAATCGTGTTCGTGTGAGCTTGAATTGTCTCATCTCGTTTGCTTAATTCAAAATAAGTATCAAATTCAGGAGCATCCAAGGATGTCTTGTCATTTGATATTTTCTGTTTTTCATTTAAATGTTGATATTTCAATTGCAAATTGAGAAATTCGACTTCCAATTTTGAAAAACGTTTAACCATATTATCATGGTCATCTTTTTGAATTTTTTCAAGCAATTTTAAATTCTCCCCCTCAAGCTCAACAACACGATTCTGGGTGACATTTAACGCAATAGCATACTCATTAAATTGACAAGCAGACAATGCAGAATCAGTGACAGTGTAAAATACATCTTGTGCAATACATTTAGCAAGCAAGTTGTCGTTAGTAATGAGTATGTTTTTTCTTTCAATCTCTCGACTCTTAAGTTCTATTGCATATTCATTCACCTCACGTTCCATATCTTTAAACACTACTTCCATTTCCTTTATTTCGGTTTTAAGGGCAGTTTGCAACCCTTCAAAATGTTCTTTAAGTAGTTTAAAGAATGGCATGACCTCAGTTAAATAACACCTTTTTGCATGTTCAAAACACCTTTCCCCCTCAGTAATGCCAGTTGGTGTGATTCTTTTCTTACATGTTTTATCAAAATCAGCAAATAATTGCCAAAGCACATATAAGCTAATAAAGGTTTTGCATTCAGTGGGAAGAGACAAAGGCACCAGATTCCTAGGTGTATTGGGAGGATACACCGTTATGGACGCAACTTTTCTAATGAGGGGGGTGTTGGCCTTAAGTTTATCTACCTTAAGTTTCTCATTATCTTGTTTCCAAAATATCTGTTCAGGTGTTAACTTCTTTTGAGGAGCAAACACAGTCAAACGATTTTCCTCATAATAATCATGGGGTTTGATTATTATTCGTCTGGCTATGCACTCGGGATCCTTCATTTTCTCAATCATTTTTTCCCTCGTTTTATCACTTATCTCATCCTCTTCATCAGTGTAGATATGCTCAGGTTGGTCATGAATAGGCATAAGCATCACATTACCATCATATAGGGCTGGTTGAAGTACTTTCATGTCCCTAAGGATGGTTGACTTAGGTTCACCTATCATGATTTTACTATGCTTATCACACAACTTTCTGTGCTTGTGGATCATTTGAGCAGTTTGTATGGTTTGATTTTGTGTGTACAACTTATCTTCAAGCTTATTTTTTAACGTCTTGAGTCTAGAGAAATCATTTAAAAGAGTTGTTTCTTTTTGTTTGAATTCTTGCTTAAGTGTATCAACACACTTTTGTGCTTCCTGTTTCTGTTTGACAGACTGTTCTAGCTGACTTTTCAAAGAACTCAACTCTAATTTTAATGTTTCTTCTCTTACTCTAGACTCTTTAACAAGTGTACTCATTTGACCTTCTAATTTCTGCTCTCGTTCATTAAGCTCAAACTTAGCACGCTGTTCATATAAAGCCACTTGTTCTTTATAGATGTTTAGTTTCGTGATCAAGTTATCATCAGGGACAGGCAATATGTTCTCATGGCACTCGTATGCATTATTTATATTATCCGCATTATCTAAGGCATCTACCTTCCTCCTAACACAGACATCATTATTGACAAAAGATTCACCATTTGGTACATCAGGCGAGTTGTCGTGATTCAAATACTGTTCATATGAAATAATATTGCTATTTTCCATGTCAACATTACTTGAGTCAGAAACATTTGCCTGATGTACTTCTTCGGGATTCTTTTGTCCCTCGACAATATTATATGTGTCATAAATTTTTAGTACCTCAGATATAACGGATGCATTAGAATGACCAGTTTGACGGGGAGATGAGACCATGGAAGACAAGTTAGCCATGAAGATTGTTTGAGCCGTAGGTTCATCATCTACATCAGAGTCATATGCATCACAGTCATCTGCCTTGAAGATGTTAGGATCATTAAGTGCTAGATCCTGAAGAGGTTTCTCATCCACATCTTCATCAAAAGTATTTCCTCCATCTCCTGCCAAGAACAATAACTCTTCCTCATCCAATACTGCTCCATTCTCTTGAGCTTGCATTAACAGCATCTTGTCTTTGTAGTAATCTGAATTCTGAGGACGTTTAGGTTGATTGCAGTTTCTGGCAATGTGTCCAAGCCCCCCACAATTATAACACTTGATCTGTTTCCCTTGCCCCTGATTGGCATTCCCTGCTCTATTCTGCACATAACCTCGACCCATGTTCCTGCCAGCTCTCCCTTGCACATTCTGAACCACAATTTTTCCATCCTCCACCATTGCTAGATTGCGTGGGTTAGATGAATTCCTTAACTGATTGTTGGTCTGAGGGAGTGATGCTTGAAACTGTTGAACCAGTAATGAAACTTGATTGGTGAGATTGTCAATCATTTTGTTGGTCTGGGAGTACCCTGAGTCAAGTTGAGAGCTCATAGCAGGTACTTGTGAGTGAAGTTGATGATAGCTTGGGTTGGATGATGATTGGATTGTCGGTTGAACATTTGTCATGAACGCCAGTGGATCATTTGTAGTTGAAGGACTTAACTTTTCTCTCAGCACTCGATCATAAACAGCATGCTTCTCATGTTGTTGCAGGTATGCATACAGTTGTTCATAGTTGGTATCCCTTAACCCTTTGTTGAGTTTGACTGCAGTCACAAATCTGTCCCATTCAGGAGTCATATTGTTCACAAACTTTGAGTTAAGTTGGATATTGGGCATAGTCATTCTGATCATCCTCATATCATTCACCAACTTATGAAATCTCACATAGTAGTCTGTAACATTCTCTCCTGGGTTCATTTTGAAATGCTCGAACTCATCATACAGCTGTGACTCACGATCTTCCTTTGTGAGTTCTGACCCTGCTAACAGCATCTTAACGTTGTCCCACACAGCTTTGGCTTCAGTGTTGAAGTTGATGAGCTTGTATACATCCTTAGGAAGACCTTGAATGACTATGTTTGAGGCTCTAATGTCGGCATCATACCTCTTCTTTTCTTCTTCATTAAGATCATTGTAGTTTCTAGGTCTGTCTATGCCCCAAGTCACAGTCCCATCTTCACCAGTTGTAACAACATCTCTGGTGGTACCCATCTGATATGGTCCTTCGTCAATTGACTTAAGAATGTTAACACCATTATCTTTTCCCAAGCAATAAAGTCTAATTCGTTGTGCCCAAGACTCATAATCCGTCCTATCTAACATAGGTGGACGAGTGTCAGATCCTGCTGCTTGAATATCATCTGATGATGTACTTGATGTGGTAGCCATAGTAACTACGGGATTTTACAGATCTTGTGATTTAACCGAGAAATTGAATCTTTCGCGGGAATTTCTAAAATCACCAAGACACAAACCGCATACAAGTCTGAGAGACAAACCGAGTGGATTCCACAGAGACAAACCGAGTCTATACAAATCGAGTCTACACAAACCGAGTACACACAGCTGGGACAAACCGAGTAGGTACAAACCGAGTAAATTCCTCAGAGTCAAACCGAGTCTACACAAACCGAGTAAATTCTTCAGAGACAAACCGAGTCTACACAAACCGAGTCTACACAAACCGAGTACACGTAGCTTGGACAAACCGAGTAGACACAAACCGAGTGAATTCTTCAGAGACAAACCGAGTTTACACAAACCGAGTACGTGTTGGAGGGACAAACCGAGTAGGTACAAACCGAGTAAATTTCTCCGAGACAAACCGAGTCTACACAAACCGAGTAGACTTTTCAGAGACAAACCGAGTCTACACAAACCGAGTAGACTTTTCAGAGACAAACCGAGTACGCGCAGCTGGGACAAACCGAGTAGACACAAACTCCCAAGCAGGTCGCTTTCACTACCTTTTGTCTTTTTGCCTAAACGAGTAATAGGACAAACCGAATCTGTGAATTGACACAAACCGAGTCTAAGAATGCTTCCCAAGTAGACAAACCGCTGCCAAGAACAACTCAACTAATACCCACGAATTTCCCCAAAAACACCACACTGTTCTTAGATCTGTGAATCCAAACACTAAATACCACTCTAATACTATTCTTAAGCTAGAAAGTACAAAGTAAAACAACTTCTAATCACTAAACAAAGCACAAAATGAAATTTATGCTACTAACCAAACCGAACAAAAAAAAAACTTAAAAACCACAAATCTAACCAAGAAAAACTTAAAGAGCTACACGAATACATGGTAAAACGACTTCTAATCACTAAACAAAGCACAAAATGAAGTTTATGCTACTAATCAAACCGAACCAAAAAAAACTTGAAAACTACAAATCGACCCAAGAATAAAAAACCTCACAAACTACACAAATCCGTGAATACCAACTCTCATGGACCTAACCATGGCTCTTGATACCAATTGTAGGGTATTCACTATGCAAGAAACACTAGTTTGAGGGTTGTTTATGGATTGAATGAGTTAGAACTTAGAGAGAGAAAGTGAGATGTTGGGAGCCTTTTTGAGAGAGAAACAAGATGAATTAGGTTAATGTGAAAGATCCAACCCTTCCCATGGGTGGGAAGGGAGTATATATAGTCTTACATAATATGTCCCTAGTGGACTGTGGAGCGAGCTGACAGAGGGTAAAGACCCGACCCACTCCACAATACTAATACTAATAACTATGCTACTACTAATATTACTAGTTATCCTACGAGCTATGATGTGCTAATAAGTACTCGGGGTGACCGAGTCTTCTACTGAATATTCATATTCCTAACAGAAGTACAAGCGACCAAATCTTTCTACCCAAAAGATAGAAAAATTTATCCCAAAGTAATATTTCTACCAGGAGCAGCACCAATGGATGTCTATAATTACTATGTCCATGTAATGGTAGATACGATCTACACCGACGGAGAAAGCACCAGGGAGTTCGAAGAATTTCCAACAAGAATTCAAAAAGTCATCAGAACATACAATGATCTTTTCGCCAAAGGAAGACCATTGTACCTCAGCATGCATTCAAGCTACCCAATATTTGACAAAGATCACAAGTTGCTAGTACCAGTAATAACTCTAGCAGAGTTAGGAGTTAGCACAAGGCACCCGGAAAGAGACGAAATACAACCAGTAACGCCATCTACCGAGAATTTCGTAGCAGCATTAGCGGGAGTATTCTTCGCATCAATAAGACTCGGCACTGGACGAGGACAAAAATCAGAAATCAAAATTAATAATTTTAGCAACAATATGTTAATTTATTCAAATTATACAGGAACCAAAATCACTGACGAACAGCAAAAGTTCTTATCAGATTTTGAAGAACCCTTTGAAAAATTCACAGGGCCATTAGCATTATTACCTGAAGACTTCAAGATGTCACTATGCCAGCACCTATCACACGTACCAAGACATGCATGTGAATACTGTGCAGACACACAAATGCAAGAATGAAGATTCATTGCAGCCACAAGAAGACACAAGAAAAAAGACAAAAAGATCAAGAATTATTGAAGACGTGTAATAATAATCATGCACCAGAACAGCTGTATTCCATTATGACTACTTTTTCAACTTTTTCTTTTAGAGTGGGTGAGTGTGATAAAAAGTAGTTTGTATTCTAGCAATAATGTAAAGGCAATAATGTAAGGCCTGTCGGCCACCTAGTGTAAATTATTAGTGTGTAATAATGTAGGAAGAACTATTCATCCTACTTTATGTAACTATAAATAGAGGTCTTGCCTCAATAATGGAAGTATGAGTTTTTAGATTGAAAAACCATCGTGTTTTTTAGAGATTGATTTCTCTATCTATCTGTTGAAGATTTTAATCTTCTGAATAGCAGATTTCATCACTATCATCACTCAAAAGAATCAAACCAACAATCCATTATCATCACCAATTCTATCATCAATCAACAAGCAATCCACTACCAACGATTTACGTTCATATATCAAGTTGAAATTAAAAAAACATCAATACTATTCATCCACTACCTTCGTTCAATTCAATTCAATTCGATTCATTAAAATGAAATTGCAAGCACATGGACCTACGATCACTCCACCATCATCCAACATAATTAATTAAATTTCAGGTACTTTTCGCTCGATCATTCCGCGTTTATCTTGGTATCAGAGCGAGAAAAACAATGATATCATCAATGTATGCTAAACAAAAAATTTCTAATCTTTGTAAAACGTTATCCATAAATCGTTGATAAATTGATAAATTGATGGTGCTTGTTTTAATCCAAAGAAAAAGGGGTTGTAAGTGTGATTATGGATTCCCTGAATTTTAAATACCCGTTTGGTTACCGGGTATCTGTTGGTCCCTTTACACGATTAGAGTTAACTAGAAAGTTAATCTATTTCGTGTTATGACTAATACAATGTTTAAGATTAATTCTAACAGTTTATAAAACGTGAATATAAAAACACAATATTTTTCAACGTTTAAATTCTTATTAGAAATGAATCCAAGAATCTATTACCCAAGTGTTTTGCGGAACAAACACTTGGGATTGAATAGACAAGGGTATGGGGTGTCTCCTATCGAAACTCAAGTTTTGCTTGAGTGGTAACAATATACCCACTGAGCTATCTCAGTGAGTTGTATACTCTTTGTAGGAGAGAAGTTACTTTGTAAAAGTTCTAAGCTTTCAATTTACAAAGCACACTTTAACTTCTCTCCCATCTGATCTATTTATACACAAGTAATCTAAGTATAAGTGATTAAATATAATACAAGTTGTTGAGGTTGCGTGTCTGACAATTACAAATAGTAATTGTCATTTCCAAGAACCAATAGGAAAGGGCTAATAAGACTTTGGGAGTTGTTGGCTGACACTCCATGACTTTTAGCCGCAATAGGGAAGGTTGGATCTGACAAGAGAAGAGTGTTGGGCTGACACTTTTATCTTCTCAGATCTTTTCTCTATTGTTCCCGCCTTTTCTTCAGGCGTTGGTTCCTCAGTCTTCAATCACTTTGTTTGTTGAGGAGACTGGGGTTCAGTGAGTTCTTGTCCAACACTCACTGAACCATCATCTTCTTCTTTGGCTTAAGTCCTACTCAGGGAGTACCGCCTTCCTGAGTAGTGAATCCTTCTTCTTGAATTCGCCTTAAGCATCCTGAAGATGACTCACTGAGAGGCTGTTCTCTCAGTGACTTGAATTGTTCTCGGTTTAAGTTAACACTTAGTTAATTTGTGTCCAAATCATGTTTGAAGCATTCTTGGGTTTTTCATGACCCAACAATCTCCCCCTATTTGGATATAAATTATTCCTAAGTGTTTTGATCAGATATGAGTGAGCTAAAGACTTCTACTCATACTGAATGTACTAGAATGTAAATAAGGACACTGAAATAATAAAAACATCATCTTATTGATATCATTACAAGTCCTAACAAACTAAGTACAAAAAGGGATAGTGGGGGGTTATTCAGGCAGATCAATCAGTTCAACTTAATACCAAGGGCTTCAAGCTTGGGCTTCTTTGACTGCAGCTCTTGTTGGTCAGGATGCTCATTGATTTTCCTTTTCAGATCTTGACAAAACTTCACATTTTCAGGACTCTTGAGTAGAGAGGCCATCATTAGAAAGCCAAGCATAGCTTTGATCCCTGACAAATCGATGTCACTCCACCTTTGGAAGGCTTTGTCTCCGAACTCATCAATGAAGAACAAACCTCTTTCAGGTTGTTCAATGAACATATTGTTCTTGAAAGGAACACCTTCAGGGAGAGCCCTATTGCAGTCAAGACCAGGAATCTTGATCTCAGGCTCAGCTTCTATCTTCTTTCTTTTCCTTGAAGAAGACTGAGAGGGAGCTGATTGTGTAGATTCAGGAAGAAGAGATGGGGTGCCAAGTTCCTGAGGTGCTGCTGCCAATCTTTCGTACCTCAGACTCAAAGACTTCATCAGATTAGGGACCACAACATTTGATTTCTTTGCTATTAATGGACCCAACTCATCCAATTCTGTGATCCCGAAGTCAGCGAATCTGAAAGGTTTATGAACATCAAAGTTTCTCATGTCAGCACCTCTGTAGACAGTAACAGCAGCAGGATTGGTGTTTCGATGAATATGAACATCAGTGATTGGTTCTGGTTTCAACCTGTCAGTCATATACCACTGATATTTCTTAATCCTGTTCTGCCTGATCTCTTCAGCCCTTTTATTCCTTTCCTCTCTTTTCTTCCTAAGAGTGATCATCTCCTCAGACTGAGCTTTCACAAAGGTCATACCACCCTCTCTTCCTGAGAGATCCTTAGCCTCAAGACCAATTTTCTCAGCCTCTTCATGAACAACCTTAATTATAGCAGGCTTGCTCACCTTCTCTTCCTCCTTTAACTTCTTCTTTGCTTCCTCTTTCTGAAGATAAGCACTGAGTTCATCAGCTGTGAAGTGGTGAAGAACTCCATCAATTTCATATGGGATCCTGAGTGGTGATTCAGGATCCTTTGCAACCGAGATCGGTGCTGGTTGAGGCTCAGGTTCAGTGAGGATGTCTTTGCCTTTATCTTGATGGAGGGAAGTAGCTTCAAGAATCTCCCCCTCAGTGTGAGAAGGAGGAGAAGGAGGTTGTTGGCTTGGGACTCCAGTGTCTTTCTCCCCCTCAACTGTTGCTTGAGCCATGGTGATAGCAAGAGTTGGAGTCACTGGAGCAGTAGGACCCTTGAAAGCCTGATAGATCTCAGTCATCATTGATTTGATGTCCGAGGTGTCTTTCTGAAGAGTTGAGATCTGATCCGCCAGAGATGCCTGAGAAGCTTCGATGCCTGACATCCTTGACCCAAGAGACCAGGCCAAAGATGTTGAAGATTATGCCCAAGTACCCAGATGTTTTTCCTGAAGACCCAAGGAAGTCCTGATTGAGTCCAATGAAGAGGTAAGACCCTGAAGCTTAGAATCCTTCAGTAAGCTGAGAAAATCACTGATTTCAGCTGATTGCTTCTGGTAAGTCTCAGCAGCCTGAAAGACCTTCTTGGTGAGTACGGGGTCATCCTTGACAGCTGTTTGAATAGTTCCAAGGCTGTTGGTGATGCCTTCAAGAGTAAGATTGAACTTCTGGAAATGAAGATCAATAGCTGTCAGGGAGTGTTTGGTGTCAGATTGGATTTCGATCACATCATCATGAAAACTTTCAACATCTGCCTTCAGGTTGGCATAGTGAACAGCAGCTTCAGTGTGATGATCAAACATCTCATCAGTGAGACCAGTGAAAAGAGCTCTATTGGTCTTCAGTAGGAATTTGACCAATTTTCTTTCAGTGAGGGGAAGAGAGTTATCATATTTTTGGAGGATGTCCCCAGTATTAGAAGAATCAGAAGATTGAGAACCTGACTCTTCACTTTGGTGTGGAGGTGACTGATGTGATTGTTCAGGCTGTTCATCAGTTTCCATATCCTCACCTGCCTCAAACACCTCTTCATCACTCTCTTCCTTGAGCTCTTCATCAGACTCGATAAAAGCCTGAAAGTCTCCCATGGACTCAATACCCAAAAATTCAACCGGCTCCTCTTTATAAAAAGACTGGCCTTTGGTTTGGTCAGGTCCTGATCCCGTTGTCATAATAACTGAGTGGGTTTGCTCAGCCTGACTAGCCATAATAACTGGGGTAACACCAGCCTGGCTTTTGGGGGCAGGTCCTGAAAGGATTGGATCGCCTGAGGGGTTTATGGGTTCCGTATCAGCGGGTTGTTTCTTTCCCTCTGAGTCTTTGTCCCCCTTAGCACCTTCAACCACTGATGGGTGTTTTCCAGTGGTATCACTAGGTACTGATTGTGAAAGTTTGTGGACCCCCTTCCCATCAGGATTGTGCTGTCCTTCAGGGGATTTAGGGTCCTTTTCTCCCTGATATCCTGAGGGTGATTGCTCAGGAACGTTAGCGGGATGTGAATTGTTTGTGGGTCCCCTTCTCAGTAAGGTAGTGCTGCCTTACCGAGGATTTAGAACCCTTTCCTCCCTTGGGAACTGATTGTTTTTTGACAGTTCCTTCATCGGGATGTGAGGAGGGAATGCTTCCTGATCCCTCTGACTTGTTTGTGTCAGTTGAACCATGTGGAAGGGGTGTGCCCGAGGTCACTGAGGATGATTGCTCAGTGACCTCCGTTGGCCTTTGTTTTAAGGTCAAGAGGGTCTCAGAAATGGGTGTCTCAGAGGTCTCGGCCTTTTTCAACCTCTTTTTAAGGTTGAGTTGGTTTTGAGGATCAGTCTCAGTGGCGAGTGGCTTGGGTATAACCACCTGGCTGGACTGACCCTTCTTTGTCTTCTTCACCTTTTTGGTCGGTGAAGGAACTGGAGAGATAGCGTCATTACCCTGAATGACTGATTGCATGTATTCAGTCAGGGCAATATGTGTAACCTCACTGATGCTACTAGTGAAGTTTGACTTGTGCAGGACGTCAGGCTTCGTACCTTCTGCATCAGTCCTCACATAGTCAGAACCAAGTAGGTCCTGAAGCACACAGGAAACAAATCTAGGGTAGGACATATGCCTTTGCCTATGTTTTCCTGAGAGCTTAGCAACAAGGTCTCGGAAGATTATTCCTCCGATGTCAATTTTTGTACCCTCAGGGAGACTGAACAGCATCAATTGTTGTGATGAGTTCAATTGTTCCGTAAAGGTTTTATTTCCACCCAGGACCTGAATGACAAATGTCATCAGTATCCTCCAGATAGGATGGAACCATGTTTTGACTACTGGAGCCTTCTCCAGTAAGCCCCCAGCAGACGTTGTAGGACATCTGGGGTCGTGGGGTGCAAGAAAGATCAGTTCATCCTTTATGTCCTTATCAGTAGGGTTGGGTACAAATGCTTCAGCAAAGTCAAGGCCTGTGGCTTTGATGAAGATTGAGTAGTCAAAGGAGAGGGTTCTACTCCCATTCATCACCGTGAAGGTGATGATTGACTCTTTGGTGTCTTTGGGGCTGGTAGCCACAGCCGTACACCAGAATTCCCTCAAATAGCCATGGTAGATGACTGAGGGGGTGTGGGTGAAAGCCTTTGCAAGAAAACAATTACGAAGAAATTTCATAACGTTCTTGTAGGCTGGGTAGATTTGTGGATACGAGAAATTTCCCACCACATTGTTTTTGGTTAGGTCTACACCCTCCAATGTGAAGTCCACATTAGGGGCGTATTTCACAGCTTTAGAAGAAGCCATTTGTTGGTAAGTCTGGGTTTGACTAAGGTTTATGGGTTTCTAAAGCTTAAGAATACACACACAATTTGTTTTTGAGAATTAAAAATGGCAGAATTTTGCTTAAGATTCTATAAAAACATGTGTGTGTTTCTTTTGGTTGGGGTATTTATAGGAAAGTGGAGATGGGGGTGTTTTGGACATTTGAGCGATCTTAATTTATTCAAAAAGAATTATTGGAAATTGTTTTGAATAATATGTTTTGGGATCCGCATTTAATGCCAACACTCCACTTTCCTAGTTTGGCGCAACAGTCAAGGTGAACAGTTGAGCAGTTCTGCAAAAGTGTAATTTGCAGAGATGAGTCATCACATTTCTGTAATGTGATTGGAGAGGCATTTAATGCCAAGTGGATATGTGGTGGCCCAAAGGTGGAAGCCAGAAAGGCAAAAGAACAAATATTCTTAAATTAAATATTAGTTCAGTTACCAACCTCGGACATTTACTAACTAGATACTTAGAGCATTTAAGTCAGTATTTAATGTCTCTTTCAGGGCCCTGAATGACTTTTCATTCAGTGATGGTTTTCAGGGACTTGGGATTAGTCACTGATGGTTCAGGAATATGGAATGATTCCCGAGTTCCAAGGATTTAGGAACTTGGGTTTAGTTCCTGATGTTGAGGATTCAGTGATTTGTTTTCACTGATGTACACATTGAGTCAGGGACCTGAGGTTATAAGAATTTACACTTCAGTTGGAAAGAGTCAATCAGTGGACTGATTCTCTATATCCAACATTCCTAATTCAGCTTTCAGTCTTGTGAAAGTTGGTTCATCCAAAGGTTTGGTGAAGATATCAGCTAACTGATATTCAGTAGGAATGAAGTGTAATTCAATGTCACCATTCATGACATGGTCCCTGATGAAGTGATATCTGATATCAATGTGTTTTGTTCTCTGATGAAGAACAGGGTTGTTGGATATTGCAATTGCACTTGTGTTATCACAAAAGATGGGTACCATCTTATACTGAATTCCATAGTCACTGAGTTGACTTTTCATCCAGAGTACATTTGCACAACAACTAGCTGCTGCAACATATTCAGCCTCAGCTGAGGACAAGGCAACTGATTGTTGCTTCTTGGCACTCCAACAGACTAATTTCCCACCAAGTATTTGGCAAGAGCCTGAGGTGTTTTTTCTGTCCATGTTGCATCCAGCATAGTCAGAGTCTGAGTATCCTTTGAGATCAAGTCCTGAGCACTTTGGATAGTATAATCCAAGGTTTGGAGTGCCTTTCAGGTACCTGAAGATCCTTTTCACAGCAGTGATATGTGATTCTCTTAGGTCAGATTGATATCTGGCACATACACATACTGAGAATTGAATATCAGGCCTTGATGCAAGTAGATACATCAGTGATCCTATCATTCCTCTAAAGAGAGTTTGATTTACTGGTTTACCAGTGAGATCAGGACCAAGGTTGTTTGGGGGGACCATGGGAGTTTTGACTGAGGCACAGTCACTGAGATCATACTTCTTCAGTAGATTCTTTACGTACTTCTCTTGACTGATAGTGGTTCCTCTATCAGTCTGCTTGATCTGTAGACCAAGGAAGTATGTCAGTTCTCCCATCATGCTCATTTCAAACTTCTTTGCCATTAGTTTTTCAAATTGTTTGCAAAGTTTGAAACTTGTTGAGCCAAAGATGATGTCATCAACATACACTTGTACTAGTATGACATCATTATTTGTCTTATAGATAAACAATGTGTTGTCTATCTTGCCTCTGACAAATTTGTTTTGGATTAAGAAGGCTGAGAGAGTCTCATACCATGCCCTGGGAGCTTGCTTCAGTCCATAAAGGGCTTTGTTAAGCTTACAGACGTGATCAGGAGACTCATGGCTTTCAAATCCAGGAGGTTGCTGAACATAAACTTCTTCTTTCAGTGAACCATTTAAGAATGCACTTTTAACATCCATTTGGTACACCTTGAAGTTCATGTATGTAGCAAAAGCAAGGAAGATCCTGATGGCTTCCATCCTTGCTACTGGTGCAAATGTTTCCTCATAGTCAATGCCTTCTTGTTGATTATAGCCTTTGGCTACAAGTCTGGCTTTATTTTTAATGACTATGCCATTTTCATCAGTTTTGTTTTTGAATACCCATTTCATGCCAATGACTGAGACATTCTCAGGACATTTGACCAAGGTCATTACCTTGTTTCTGTCAAATTGTTCCAGTTCATCATGCATGGCCTGAACCCAACTTGGATGTGTAAGTGCTTCTTTAACACTTTTGGGTTCAATTGTGGAAATGAAGTCCACAAATAGGCATTCATTGGATGAGGCTGCTCTTAGACTAGCAGCCATGCTCCTGATGAGCATGCCTTCAGTAGGCTCTCCAATAATATTGACAAGTTCAATGTCCTGAGACCTAGTCCAACTTTCTTGAGGTCCTGGATACTGATTTGAACTTGTGGAGGCCTGATTGGGTAGAGGGGTTGGTTCTGGAGTAGACACATGATCATTGATTGGATCTTGAGTGTCTACCAGCTCACTGAGATTGTTTGGTTCTTGAGTATTTTGAACTGACTGATTGATATCATCAGTGTGTGCATGTGCCTCAACAAACTCAGTGATGGTTGGGTTAGGTAGGTTGTGAGGGATTATGTAATAGGAGAGATTAGCATCATCTTGATACTGAGTAGAAGGATTGTTTTCAGAAAGATATTCATTAGGAGGATATCTTGAAGAATTATCAATTCCTATCTCTTCTACTGAGGCAGTTGAGAACCTGATTGCATCAGTGCTCTCATCAAAGGTAACATGAAATGTTTCCTCAGTTTGCTATCTCCTTGTGTTGAACACTCTGAAGGCTTTTGAGACAAGTGAGTATCCCAGGAAGTATCCATCATCAGCTTTTTCATCAAATTTCCCTAAGTGATCCTTGTGATTATGAATAAACACAGGACACCCAAAGACATGACAGTAGCTGATGTCAGGGATTCTTCCTTTGAATAACTCATATGGGGTTTTCCCATGTCTCTTGACAATGATGGATCTGTTTTGTGTATAACAGGAAGTTTTGACTGCATCAGTCCAAAAATGGTTGGAAAGGACTGATCCACATAGCATTGTCCTAGCAGCTTCAATGAGTGTTCTATTTTTCCTTTCAGCAACACCATTTTGTTCAGGTGTGTATGGAGAGGAAAAGTTTTGGGAAATACCTTTCTCATCACAGAAACATTCAAGTTCATAATTTTTGAACTCAGTCCCATTGTCAGTTCTAATCTGTTTGACCTTAATGTCATTTTGATTTTCAATGTTCCTGACAAAGGACATGATTGTTTCAGCTGCCTGACTCTTTTTTATCAGGAAGAATACCCAGGTGTATCTAGAGTATTCATCCACTATGACCAGAGTATACTTCTCATGGTTAGTAGACCTTGGACTGATAGGTCCAAATAGATCCATATGGAGAAGATGTAGGCAGTTCCTGTTGGAAAAGTTGGTTTTGGTTTTAAAGGATGCTCTGTGATGTTTACCTTTTTCACAAGCTGAGCATGGTTTATCCTTTGAAAACACAAGAGATGGTAAGCCAAGGACCTTGTTTTGTTTTACAAGATTGTTTATGTTTTTAAAGTTCAGGTGGGTGAGTCTCTTATGCCAAAGCCAGTTGAGTGTATCAGTGGCCTTAGCAAAGAGACAAGTTCCATCCTGAGTTAGACTGGACATGTCTAATACATAAACATCTTGTCTTCTTGGTGCAATGAGGACAATTTCCTTATTTGCATTGAAGATGGTTCCTTGTTTATCATCAAACTGAACTATGTATTTTGCATCACATAGTTGACTGACACTGATCAGATTATACTTAAGACCATTTACATATGCTATCCTAGTAAAGACAATACCATTGCAGTTTACTGAACCATAGCCTTCAGTGAGACATGTTGAATTATCAGCAAATATCACTTTGGGTCCTGGTTCTTCCACATATTTGTGCAGACACTTCTTAACACCAGTCATGCTCCTTGAACATCCACTATCTAGATGCCAAACAGGATCCCTGACATGCCTCTGCACAAATAGTAAACTAGGTCAGTTCTTTCTAGGACTCCATTTCATGGAGGGTTTGGTATTGTAGGTCTTTATGAAAATATTAATTGATTCATGGTCAGAGGTTGAGTGGACTGAGCTACCACATGTTTTGCATTTAGTAGCAGGGGTAGCCTCAGTAGTATGAGAGGATTGTTTCATTCCTCTTCTTGACTGAATGACCTTCTCTTTTCCTGAGGATTTCTGAGTGGAACTTCCACTAGATTCACAGTGTTTGTCAATTTGACAATCCTCAGGATGATGGTCATTGAATCCACATAATGGGCAAGGTGGAAAAGGCTTGGCTTTTTGCTTCTGTTTCTGCTTAGAATCAGAAGGGTAGTTTAGGCACTGAGCCTTAAGTCCTGAAAAGTTTGACATGACTGGGCATTTTTTATGATCAGAGGTCCTGTGATCTTCCTTTTTGCAAATCATGCAATAAAGGACTCTATAGCAATCATCAGTGAGATGATTTGTATAGTTGCACAGGTCACATCTTTTCAGGGGTTTTGTGGGTTTGGGTTTGGTCTTTGAGGAAGCTGGTTTTTGTTCCTTTTTGGATTGAGAGGGTTTCTCAGAAGATGCAATCTTCTCTCCCAGCTTCCTAACCATTTCAGCCAACTGATCAAATTTTGAGTCAGGGCTTTGGGTTGTTACTTCAGAAGGGACTGAAGTTGATGAGTCATCAGTATTTACTGAGACATCAAGGTTTGCTCTTTTCGGGATGGTTGTTCCCATTCCTGATCTCTCCTTTGGAGAGTGTGGTGAGAAGACCATAGGTGGGAGGCCTAAGTTAGGTGCAGCATCCTGAAGGGTATTTAGTGGAGGAAGTGGAGGGTATGATTCTGATTCAGACTCATTCAAAGACTCAGTGAGTTGTTCAGTGAGTTCAAGCTTACTGAGTTGTTCAGTAAGTCCAAGCATATTTTTCAAAGCCTGACTTTCAGGAAGCAAGATCTTTCCAGTCTCAAAGTTTGGTAACTTACTGACTGGGTTGTCTCTGACAATCCAGTCATTTGACTTGGGAAGCAATTCTTGCTCAAAAGATATGCCAGCTGGAACAAAGTTTATTTCATTATGACACACATTTGGATCAACCATAAGAGGGTCAATTCCAATGGTTTTCTGAGAGATTAATCCCACAGTGTCAAAAACCATGGGGTTCTTCCTGGTCCAGCTTTGGATGACAGCCTTTTCTTTGTTAAGTTCAGTTTGAAGGGCTTGGTTTTGTTTCAAAATCTCAGTGTTCTGAATTTGTAGAGTTATTGTTTCTAGTTTGGCTTGCTTTAGTACAAGCAGTTCATCTCTACATTTGTTCAATTCTGACACAATATTGTTATATTTTGAAAACAGGTTAAGCCTTTGTTCCTCAACAAACTTTAAATCAACACAAATATAATTCATGTAAGACTGCCAATCAGAATCATCATCCATAGAAAGTAAAGTATTTACCTTCTTCATGGTGATGTTGACCCACTCTCCATTTCTAGCATGGCTTTTTCCCACAGCCACCTGATCCTCTTCAGAAAGTGCCATCAGTGCACTAACTCTTATTTCCTCATCTGAGGAAACCTCTTCATCATCTCAATCATATGCTTCAGCTACTAATACCTTGTTCTTTGTCTGAATAGGTTTAGATTTTTGAGCAGCCTGAGGCAATATGGGGTTAGTTTCAAGAAGTGCAAGTTTAGCTTTGATATTCCTATATTTTGTTTCAAAATCCTTTTGACCCTTGTTTTGAAATTGTTGGGTGGACTGAAACATTTTAGGTTGAAACTTGCTAGTTCCTGAGAATTTGTAAGAGGGTTCTGAGATAGTTTTAGAATAACAGTCCCTAGCAAAATGACCATTTTTACCACATTTAAAGCATTCAGTGGTCTCATTTGCTTTTGGTTTTGTAAAGTTGGACTGATTTCTTTTGATGAAACGTCTTGAACTAGCAAGGAGTGCCCTTTCTTGGAATTCCAAGTTCAGATCGTTCAGGTACTCCTCACCAGTCCTTTCATCAATTTCTTCTTCAGAATCCTCTTGATATCCTGCACAACACCATTAGAATAGAAAGCAGTTGATATGGGTGTGGAGGTTAAGGCCTTTTTGGACTCAAGAGCTTTTGAGTCAGGGTATCTCCTTGAGATCAAGTTGTCCTCATAGACAAACTTTCCATAAATTTCAGGGAGCTCAAGGTTCTGAATGTGGTTAGCATTCCTCAGGCCTTGTGAGAAGTTGAGCCACTTCTCAGGGAGACTGTTGACAAAGCCAACATTTGTCTTATGTTTGGACAATACAACACCATCATTTGATAATTCATTTATCAAAGTCTTGTATCTGGTGTAGGTCTGTGAGAGACTTTCAGAGTCTTTTGCCCTGAAAGTATTATACTCAAGTTTAAGGTCCATGACCCTATTTTCCTTGGTATCTGAGGGACCCTCAAAGCTGTTTACCAAGTCATCCCAAGTTTGCTTGGCTGTTAGACAGTTGATGACTGATTCCATTACATCGTCAGGAAGACATGATATAAGGATGCTTTTCAGGCGTTGGTCTTGATTGACCACCCTCCTCTCATCAATGGTCCATTGGGCCTCAGGCTTGTTTAGCCTTGCGACTGTCTTTGGGACAAATGGGCCATCCCTGATACAGGTGATGTAGTAGGGTTCCATACCGGTAAGATAGCAAATCATACGCTTCTTCCATTTGCTAAATTTCCCAGCTTCAAGTCTGGGTGCAACAGCAGAGTAGCTGCCACCCTTTTTGTCGACTAGCTGGGGTACATTGATATCAGCCATAGTAGGATCTTGGTTTTAAAAACCTAGAGCACTCTTGGTTAGTTTAAAAGATTTTATAAACCAGAGGCTCTGATACCACTTGTTGGTCCCTTTACACGATTAGAGTTAACTAGAAAGTTAATCTATTTCGTGTTATGACTAATACAATGTTTAAGATTAATTCTAACAGTTATAAAACGTGAATATAAAAACACAATATTTTTCAACATTTAAATTCTTATTAGAAATGAATCCAAGAATCTATTACCCAAGTGTTTTGCGGAACAAACACTTGGGATTGAATAGACAAGGGTATTGGGTGTCTCCTATCGAAACTCAAGTTTTGCTTGAGTGGTAACAATATACCCACTGAGCTATCTCAGTGAGTTGTATACTCTTTGTAGGAGAGAAGTTACTTTGTAAAAGTTCTAAGCTTTCAATATACAAAGCACACTTTAACTTCTCTCCCATCTGATCTATTTATACACAAGTAATCTAAGTATAAGTGATTAAATATAATACAAGTTGTTGAGGTTGCGTGTCTGACAATTACAAATAGTAATTGTCATTTCCAAGAACCAATAGGAAAGGGCTAATAAGACTTTGGGAGTTGTTGGCTGACACTCCATGACTTTTAGCCGCAATAGGGAAGGTTGGATCTGACAAGAGAAGAGTGTTGGGCTGACACTTTTATCTTCTCAGATCTTTTCTCTATTGTTCCCGCCTTTTCTTCAGGCGTTGGTTCCTCAGTCTTCAATCACTTTGTTTGTTGAGGAGACTGGGGTTCAGTGAGTTCTTGTCCAACACTCACTGAACCATCATCTTCTTCTTTGGCTTAAGTCCTACTCAGGGAGTACCGCCTTCCTGAGTAGTGAATCCTTCTTCTTGAATTCGCCTTAAGCATCCTGAAGATGACTCACTGAGAGGATGTTCTCTCAGTGACTTGAATTGTTCTCGGTTTAAGTTAACACTTAGTTAATTTGTGTCCAAATCATGTTTGAAGCATTCTTGGGTTTTTCATGACCCAACAGTATCCCATGGTATAGAATCAAAGATATGTTGAATCATGTGTTTGGTACATGTTTGATTCCCTGACAATGGATATTGAATGATTGAATTAATTCCCACCCTTGCTAGTCGGTATCAACAAAAGACGCATGTTTTCTTGGAGTGGTCCCACCATTTCACGAATGTCAGCCACACATTCTCTTTTTAATATTTTTTTTCTCTTTTTTATTTATAATAAATAATAGTTTAAATATAATATTAATTTATAAAAAAATATAAAATAAATTAATCACTCATTTATTTTCTCTCTCTTCATTTAATTCAAAATCTATAACTTTTGTTAAACATTTCCCCAATCTTTAAAACCATTCCCGATTCCTAACCAAACGCACCCTAAATATCTCTCCGCTAAATTGACAGACACATTAGTTACCACCTGTCCAAAAGTTTTAATTACAGGATATTTGTAGTAGGAAAAGAGTTAATTTGAGCTCAAAAGTTGTAAAAGTGGATCTACTTCCCTCTCCCCAAACAAACACCATTTTGCTATATTTCATATAAATTTGAATTCATTTCTCATTGCATAAACTGTGATCTATTCATCAGACACTCTAGTCGATGGAAATTCCGTTTTTTGACGGTTCATCGCCGCCGTGTGTGCCGGCGAGGATACGGCGGAGGCTGACGGAATCAAAGACTTCTTATTCTACCGTTGAGGAAATTGAAGCTAAGCTTCGTAACGCCGATCTCCGTCGTCAGGTTCGCTTTTTTATAGATTTTGTTTTACAGTGAGGATAGCAATTTTTATAAAGCTTATGCTGTTAATTTAGTTATTACTAGTAGTTATGAACATTACAAGTTAGTTAGAAGAATGTGGATCACTTACTATTTTGTGAAATTGAATCATCTTATACTAGCTATTAGACTTAGTATAGTTGAGCTGGTTGTGTAAGCGTATAGCTAGGTTAGAATTATATTATTAGATATCATTGATTCGTTAGGTGTTATGAATTACAAATCACAATGCGAAAAAGTCGATATGTAGGAATGTGTTCCGAGACGAGCTTTTTTGAGTGTTTAGCCTTTGGAATATAATGCTTGTTTGGCAATGAGCGTTTAGCTTTTCGAGTTTGGTTTAAATGCTACTATTTGAGAGTTAATAAAAGAAGCGTTTAGCTTTTACGTCTTTTTACTCTATATTCAGGTATGTTACCAAACGCTTGTATAAAACAAATATCTACGACTAGTTTGGCCAAACATAGCCCCAATCCTTTAAGGTTTTATGCTAACAACTTAAACTCATGAACAATGATGTTAGGATTTCTTTAAGAACGAGTGGAATTAACTATTAGTCGCGATGTTAGGGATGTAAATAATTTAAAAAGGGTAAACGAATGTATATGCATATTGGGTGAGAGGTAATGACTAATTACAATTGTTGCTCTTGTATGTGTGTGTGTTTGGTGGAATGCATAGTTGCAAGGTAGTATGAAGAGTTATTTTAATAAAATGTGGAATGTTTGTAAATTGTCTTGTTAGATTTTATTTTGTTTTTGATCGAAAGCAAGGTAGTTAAAAGGCGGAGGAGCACTTGTGGTGGGTCAGGTGGAAGATGGTGCATATGACATATGTAAACATAAAACATAGATTTAAAGCATAAAACTAAGGTATATCAATTTAAGCACATGTTCGCCTTAAATCCTAATTGTTATGTAGTTCATATACCAAAAAGAAATTAGTATATGAAAATTGAGTATAAGTTTTAAAAGCTTAATTACAATCACTATGTTTGAACTTATCCTTTCATAAACTTCATTACGTTTTCATGTAGAAGATCCATGTAGATGATGGTACATTCCTCCTTGCTTCCCCATCCACTTAATCACTTTTTAAACCCAAAACATTTCTATGGCAAAACCTACATGGAGCTTGATAACAAGATTAATTTGGACTTTTACAAGTTTAGGAATTGATTGGTTCGGAATATTGAATAGTCATGAGTGATTGCATGCATAGGAAAAAGTCACAAGGTCTTTTTGGATTAACCACAAGGAAGACAAAGGCTTTAGGTGACGTAATGACACTGCTTAATTTTGTTTTTCTATAGTTATTGATTGACTAAGTTGATGTTTTTTTTTTTGTGGGGTGGTTTTTTTTTTTTTTTTGGGTGGGGGGGTAGTTGGATGGTGGAGTTGGTTTAAGAGCACGTTTTTAACTCTGTAGTAATATGCTATAAAGTATTTGAGCTTAACTTGTAATTCACACGGGTATGAGATTTATGAAGTGGATTGAAACACAATTGTGTAGGACATTCAGCATTGATGAATGAGATGAGGATAAGTTAATGAAATGTGATATTCTGGATCTAGATAGTGAGGACGGTATAGGAAGGTATTGGGAACAATTTCATAGAAGAGAGTGCTTATGATTAGACTTTTTAAATGTTTTAGTTCTTTACGGTTTCTTTTTTGGTATAGGAACTAGCTAATTGTTAGCTTCTAAAGGTATATAGGTCATGGTATTTCATTTTATGGTTTTCTATTATGTTTCTTTGTTAACAAGGTTTTTTAGGCCTGCTCTTTGTGACGGGATATAAATATTGTTGCATTAAAAAATATTTGTGTAGAATGTTTTATACATAAGACATCATGCACACTCATATATATTAGTTATACTCATTTAGTTACAGTGTTTATGTGATTTTCATATATAAATCGGGTCACATATTTAGTGCCGAAAAAAATTTGTATTAATAATGAGTTCGATTTTAGTTAATTCTCATTCTTTACCCGATCGAACTAAAGCATAAGAAAAGGATTCTTACAATTATGTTTCCAAAAAAACTAAACTTTCTTTATCTGCTAAATATAAATAGAAACGATAATAATAGTAACAACCAATAATAGTAATAATAATGTAAATAATATTAATGATAATAATGAAAGAAATGCAAACATAAAATAGGGGAAAAGGGTTGTAAATAAGGAAAAAAAGAAAAAAAAAAAGGAAAAAAAGAAGAGGAAATTGAATGAAGGAAAAAGAAAATGCTATAAAGAATCAAACTTGAGACCGGCGATTGATGAGTTATGGCTCTTAACCACCAGACCAACAATCTTAATATGTTAGGTTTTCCTTTTTCAATTTTTTTTCTTAAGTTCTGTTCATTTCCATTTTTTTGGTAACTGATAGCAAGAGAGATACGTGTCATATACAATATTCAAATGTTTTAACCGGATTACTTCACTCAGACAGTCACCATTTAATTCCTTAAACCCTAATCAGCCTCATGTGCGTATTTGATTTTAACTACCATCATCATTCTATTGGTTGCCCTTGTTGGCTGACAATTTTGTTTAGCATAAACATTTGATTGGTTGGAAATCCGTAAGTTCAATGTAACCATTTGTGTTCTTATGGGCTGTTTTATGTTTATTATGATAAATATGGTTTCTGGGTCTTTCATACACTGATTTACTTCCTCTTTAAGTTGGTTTCAGAAATTTTATGAGAATTTGTCAAGTAAGGCCCGGCCAAAGCACAGGGGCCCTCAAGCTGCTGACGAGCATAACCTTGCTCAACGTCTAGAGGCCAAACTGCAATCTGCTGAACATAAAAGGTGTTTTATCCTTGCTCTAAGTTCAAATATTTAACAATGCTAAACTGTGTGCATAATCTAAAGTAATTTTACATTGCGCTAAATGAGCATTGCTTTTAAGGGGAAGTCAAGGCATCTACTTTCTCAAGTTAGGGTATTCTTTAGTTTTTATAAAGGTTCTATGACATGTCTAGTTCATGATCAAGTAAGCCACCTACTAATTGTTTGCTTTTTCTTGGTCATGGTACTCCTAAATAATATAAGACCTACTGCAGCATTGAATAATAACTATAAGAGCTGTATATTCTTACTTTCCAAGCTCAAATCAATAACATTGTATATCTTAACCTTTGAAGTAAACAAGCAATAACAATGTAGGCAGAGTTCAACTTTGCAAAGGTACATTATTTGTGGTACTGTAACCTTGATTTAATCAAGCAATACCTATACAATTGGAGGGAGAAAAGTTATTACTCTACCAATGGGCCTTGGGCCCTTGTGGTATCCGGGTGTAACCAAGGTGTTCCTCTGCCAAGTGGTTGAGGGTGCAAGTTCAAGGGTCAAAGGTGTAGTCTATGTGGGTGTGTGAGTTTGCCTCAACTCATCAAGTGTAGGGATGATTAATCAAAATGACAACCTTAGTATTTTTTTCTAAGAAACTCAATCAACAAGGAATAAGAGTACTTACATACTTTTCTTGATTTGATAAGGATTCCAAGATTATATTGCTCATCTTGTATTTTTTATTCTAGTTGCTGATTGTCAATAGAATCATTAAGCATGCATAAATTAATAGAATGCAGATCCTCAAGGCCAACAGTCAACGAAGGGCCATATTAAGGCAAAAGACATCTCACTCGCTACTAAGAACAAATGCTCTACATAGCAAGTATAAAGAGCATATGGATGCTTCTAAGAAAAAAGCACACACTAAGCTACAAGTAAGGCTTGTATCCAAATCTGCCTCACAACAACAAGAAACTGAAAACAGAAATTGAGCGAGAGTTTGGAAGATAAACTACAGAGGGTATGATATTTTTTTCATTTTCCACAAATTTTTATTAATGATTTGCTAGACATGCTGCCCCTTTATAAGAATTGTATATTGACTAATTTTTCTATAATGATCTGCAGGTAAAGAGACCGAGGGTAGAATACCTAATGGAAAAAATAAACCTGCATAATAATACACCGAAGCAAGCAGAACATCTTTCTAAAAGTCTACTAAGGCATGACTTCATATAACTATATTTTAGCGTTATGCGTGACATACAAAAACTTGTCGTTACAATGACAGTTGTACTTTTTATGATTTTGAGTATCGATTTTTGTCTATGAAAGTTTCTTGAACGCTATATATTTTGGCAGATGCTGGAGGAAGTTTCTAAAGCAGAGGACTACCATAGACTTGGTGAAAAACTCCCATCTTCTGATTATTAGTTTTAAGTTATGAAAAGTCAATGCCATTTGAGCATTTTGCATATTTGATTGAAACTCCATCTACGCTTCAGACTATGAAAGCTTTACTTGACCGGATTGAGACCCGTTATAAAGTAACATCAGGAACTAATATGAATGACATCAATCACCTTCTTACACGAGTTTTTTAGGTTTTACCTAATAATAGATATGTAAAAAAGACAGAATCTTTGAAAACATCCACGAAAACATCTGTTAAATTATCAAGATACCAACCCAGAGTCGTGCTAAGTGCCTACATGATCTTAGGTTATCCCAATGTAGTTTTTAGTGGTCAAGGGGACCGTGAGACCGCATTAGCCAACTCTGCCAAGAAGTTTATCCAAGAGTTTGAGTTAATGATTGACATAATACTAAATGGATCTTCACATTGCACCTTTCGGTCTCAGCTTGAAGCTTATGATGTAGCATGGTGCTCCTACTTGAATAGTTTTGTTATATGGAATGTTAAGGATGTCGAGTCTTTAGAGAAGGATTTGGTGAGGGCTGCCTGTCAGATGGAAATCTCTATGATGCGAAAATACAAGCCAACACCTAAAGCAAATGATATTGCCCTTGCAAATGATGTAAAATCTCTTCAGAAACAGGTTCTTTAATTTGCCTTGCGCTCTATTACTAGTTCTAATATAAAAGGCATTGCAGAATTTAGTTAAGGTGACTAAATAGGTGCATTTCTGCCCGGGGGTGGGTAATAGGTGAAAACATATGTGGGACTGTGGGTTAAAACTGATAATCTTGGTTTGAGTCGTGTTGAATTGACGTGAAACTTGTTATGCCCAATTATTTTTTATTATCAATTAGTGTGTCACATAATATTACAGAAATTATATTATTTCGTTCTTGAATACAATTTTGTTTTTTTGGGTAACCATTGTTCCGACCTTTTGGCCAACTAGAACTCACCTCCACAGAGTCACAGACTTAAGCCACTTAAAGTCCTCTCATTTGGGGAGGTTAGTGGGGCCACTTCAGGTTTGTTTCCACCAAGCATGGTTAGAACTTCAGACCTCTCACATTTTAGTGATGACTCACGAGCTCTTGCTAGCTCAGCCCACCTTGGGTGGTCATAATCTAGTTTTTTGATAAAATGATTAGGAGTGCATATCCATGACTTTTACCGCATTTGATCTGTTGTGGGAAAAAAAAAAAAAAAAAAAAAAAACCCGGATGGACGTATTACTAATTAATGGTTGAAATTCCCACCTCTAGATTTCAATATCCTTACTTAATGTGTTTTGGGCTCTCCAGATGCAGGCTACAGAACATCAGAAATTGTTGGGGGAAAAAATAATGCATCTGAGTGGAGAGGCTGGCATGGTGCGTTTACGGAATGCTCTTTCTGACACACGAAGACATTACTCTAAATCAAAGGAGAAGAGCAGCTCTGTTGAGCCACCAGTCACACATATTGTGCCTTCTAATGCTGGCCCAGATGGGAGAAGCGGTAGTGTAGATCAATTACCATTTCCGGACCATGATAGCATGTCGCCACTTGAAGACACAGGCTTATCTGTTGCTAGTGGTTCAGGTTTGGTAGCCAATTCTGATGGTGAAATGCTGGGGATGGAGAATGTATTTATTGTGAATGAGTTTCTTCATGGGCGGCGTTATGGGGACAATGACAGTTTAAATATCACTGATGAAAACCAAAAGGTACTCAAAGTTGGTTTTAATTACCAGCAATTATCGCCTTTCTTCATTTCTTTTTCAATTTCCAGAATCTAATCATCTATATTAACAAGATATTAAAAAACCCAAGGGATCTGAAGTTGGCAAGACAACTAGGGTACTTCCACTGTAGTGGGAGACAAATTGCAGACAAATTGCAAACCTCTTATCACCTCTTATTGTTGGCCATGTATTTATCCAAATAGAAGAGTTTTGCTTGGTTAGATTTATGAGTTACTTGTTTTCTTTTATCTCCAAAAGGTACTCAAAGTTGGTTTTAATTACCAGCAATTATCGCCTTTCTTCTTTTCTTTTTCAATTTCCAGAATCTAATCATCTATATTAGCAAGATATTAAAAAACCCAAGGGATCTGAAGTTGGCAAGACAACTAGGGTACTTCCACTGTAGTGGGAGACAAATTGCAAACCTCTTATCACCTCTTATTGTTGGCCATGTATTTATCCAAATAGAAGAGTTTTGCTTGGTTAGATTTATGAGTTACTTGTTTTCTTTTATCTCAAGTGGGTGAAATTTAGGACAGGGGAAGGGGCTACCAAATTTACAAATGGGTTGAAATTTGTCTCTTTAGCAATACAACCGTCAAAATATTATAATTTAAAGACTCGCATTTTTATTTTCTTATCATGTTTTTATAATTGTAGTTAACCTAGTCTAAATATAAAATTATTATAATGGACAAAAAAAGTGTGTGCTTGTCAACCTAACGAGACCGATACTAGAACATGACCGTCAACCAACCCTCATAATCCACTCATCTTGTCGCCTCTGCTTAAAAACAACCCAAGGTTGGATATTAGTACCAAAAAAAACCCTAGCAAGCAAGATTAAAGCTCTTCACCTTTGCTGACCACAGGTACGCGAAACAATGGAGAAAGCATTCTGGGATGGTATCTCTGATTCTGTACAACAGGAAAAGTATGATCATGTTGTTGTATTGATGAAGGAGGTGAGAGATGAGCTATGTGAGATGTCTCCTAAGACCAGGAAACAAGAGATTCTGGAAGTTATTGATCTTGATATTCTGTCTCAGGTAGCCTTTTTACTAAATACTTTCATTTCTTTGGTTAGATACTAAACTTGTTTATAAGTTTTTATTTTATTTCTCAGTTGTTGAGTTCCCGTTGTTTGGACATGAAATATCTTGGGACAATCATGGAGTTTGCATTAGTGAGCTTGCAGAAGCTTTCAGCGATAGCTAACGAAGATCAACTGAAACAATCTCATGAGAAATTTATCTCAGAACTGGCTCAGCTGTGTCAGGCTGGTGATGGATCAAACCGTTCACATGCAATTGCACTTGTAAAAGGTCTGCGGTTTGTACTTGAGCAAATACAGGTGGCTAATTTCTTCTTGTTTCTTTCCATCTTATTCTCTATTACGGTAGAGGTGGCAGTTTTTTAACTGTTTACATTAAAATGGGTTGATTTGATTTTGTTTAATCTCACATGGGTCAAGTTATAAATGCAGAATAGCTAAAGTACCCCAAGACTATTTTTATGATATAACCTCCTAATCATTATTACTAGGGCACTAGTAATCAATAAAAAGAGGACAAAAGAGTTTTTGTGGGTAAAGTGGTAAACTGAACCTGTTCATCTTGCCACCTCTACATTTCTGATTACACAATGCACATATTGAATATCCAATGTCATTTCATATCAGGTGCTTAAGCAAAGCATTAGCAAGGCCCGTATTAAGATCCTAGAACCGTTACTGAAGGGCCCCGCTGGTTTGGAGTATTTAGGAAAAGCTTTTACAAAGGTCTATGGTCCACCATCCGATGCCTTGATTTGCCTTCCACTGACCATGCAATGGCTTTCATCTGTGGTTCCTGGCAAAGATCAGGAGTGGAATGAGCATACAAAGGCACTTTCAGACTTGCAACAACATTTATCTTCAGAAAGGACTGCTCTTCCCTCAACTGCTCTTAGGACTGGTGGACACTTCCCTAGTAGATGGCCAACTTCACCCGCAACGTCTCTCACCGATATTGCAGGTTAACTAACATCCAGCTTTTATCTGTTAAAACATTCTTTCCACCGATTGTGCTTTCATTAGAGGTGGAAGATGGGTGGGTTGAATAACTAGTAAAAATGGATTTAGGTCGAAACGAGTAACTTTTTGGCAGGGACGGAGCCACGTTGTGGCTAGGATGGGCCATGGCCAACCCTAATATTTTAATAAACACTTGTAGTATGCATATTTTGCAATGTATTTTTACGCAAAATCTTAATCAGCCTACCCAAAGTTATAACAAAAAAGGCTCATCCAAATATATTAGAAATGTCTGCATCCAATTGAATGATCCAAAACTGAAACCATGGTTTACGGATGACGGAAGTTCGATGCCTTTAGTTTGAAAAGATATTGAAATGGATATATTGCAGACACCTTTAGTTTATATAGTGTTTTAGATGATTTTAGTACTGTTAAAGAGCGTCGTGTTCGGTTGAAATGAAAACTTTAGTTGTACGACTCTTAAAACTTATATATATTTTTTTTTCTCGACTTCTAAATCTTTTTTGTTTTGGCCTACCCTACTGAAAAGTCCTGGCTCCATCCCTGCTTTTTGGTACAGTGGCCATGTGTGGCATGTAACACTTGTCCAAAAATTAGTTTTTTTCAACTAATTAGTGTGAGAAATATGATAACGAAAATTATAATTTTAGTAATAGTTTGACATTATAAATGATATGGTATATGAGGTTTTAAGGGGCTATAATTATCTTTTGGCTACTTTTTTGATTTTACCCTTTTTACCCATTAGAGACCCCAAAATTATGTAAAGGATGAATTTTCCACTTCTACTTTTAAACTTTTAATGCTTATGTTAAGGAGGGGCCCTTTCTTTTTTCAGGCGTAGATAATAGCTATACAGAGTGCAGGGGTGAAAAAAGTGATTTACTAGTGAGACTAGGTCTCCTTAAGCTGGTGAACAATGTCAATGGTGTGACGCAAGAGTTGCCTGAAACGATAAAGCTCAACTTTCATCGTTTGAGATCTGTGCAGGACCAACTCCAGAAGATCACTGTAATCGCTACATGGTAATATGTTTGTTACATCTTTGACTGTTTCATGTCCGTTATTTTTCCGTCTTTCAAGTTATGCTCTTTCGATTTATCTCCATGAGAACGTTTTACATGGGCAAGACGTTCTATTTAAGTAGACAATAAACTGGTTAATATGGATAGTATTTTATTGTTAACAAGTCAAATATAATAAGCAACTCTTTAACTATAAAAGAAATGGTCAAATGGGCTGAAGAGGTCAAACTAGTGTAAAGTTGCTTTAAATAAGTTCAGATAGTTGCACCAACTGTTAAATCATTATGTATGAAGACTAGATTATTAGTATTATTTTTATAATACAGTACTCGTAATCATCATTATCAGATTGGTTATATCCAAAATTTAGAAGAACAATAGATGTAACTGGTCAACCGGGTCCTACTCGTATTTACACTACGTTCGCAGAAATATTTCCCATGTTAGCCACCTATAATTTTAAAGTAATTAGGCATTCTTCTTGAGCCTTTTACTATGTTGTTTATGCATCAAAATGGACAACTTTTGTTATGTTGGGTTGAATTGAGCTGAAACACTTTATGTCCAAAAAGTTTAGTCCTTTATTTTTGAATGATCAGTGCATCGAATATGATTCCCAGTTTGTTTATTTTGATATTATTTGAATGAATGATCTAAAGAGGTTTAATGCATGAATTTACACTTCGAATATTATGCATCAAAACGTACCTAATATTGACCCATTTGTAAGTGAGTGGGTTTCCAGTACTATTGTTAGGTATACAGTTTTTGACAAAATTCTTCTACATTCCACACAGCATCTTAGTTCTTCAACAAACACTTGTGATGGAGCAAATGATATCAAATCACGAAGAAATGGAAAATACAATAGTCACATGCTCCACACAGCTTTCCCACATCCTCGATACTGTCATAGATGCAGGCCTTGAGGAGCTTGTAGGAATTCTAAGCAAGGCAGTCGAGGCGTTCGATACAGCCAACGATTCAACAAAAACTCAGTCGAGAAGACTTGTAATGGCACAAATGCTAAGAAAAAGTGTTCAAGCTGGGGACCCAGTTTTTGTTAAGGTGTCACGAGCCGTGTATTTGGCAACAAGAGGAGTTGTACTCGGTGGTAGTGGTACCAAAGGAAGAGAGTTGGCGGAGAAGGCACTCAGGCAAGTGGGTGCTGCAGTTCTAACTGACAAGTTAGTGAACTTTGCGGAGGTGTTGGGCGTTATAGCTAGAGTGAGTAAAAATGTACACGGACTGTGGTATGCTCGGTTGATTGAAAATATGTAAGAACCTATTATTATAGAATGCATTCAACCAACATGGTGCAGCTCAAGTGGCACCAAAGGTTAGTCAAACGAAATTGTTGACATGTGTGGTAGTTATTTGTTGTACAAAAAGAATCATAATAGCATTTGGTGATCACTTATATAAAATTTGGCATTTAAAGTTCGTGTGATTTGAGTTTTCTGTTGATTATTTTGACTTTTCGAGTCTCTTAAAAAGCATAAAAGAGCACTTTTAAATATGATAATACTTAAATATTTTGGAATTACCCAATTTTTCAAACATATTTTACAAAATATCCAATTTTTTTCCAAAAAGCCAAAATACCCATGAAATCCTTAAAATTTGGGACCTTTGCGAAAAAAAAAAAAAAAAAAAAAAAAAAAAAAAGTTTTTGATATTTATTAAAAAATTCGAAAATTTTCGATTTTTTTTTAAAAATCACCAAGTTTGCGAAAATTTTTGATATTTTTTAAAAAATTCCGCAAACTTTTGGATAAAACTTGCGAGATTTTACTTTTTTGCGAGATTTCATGTGTTTCATTTAAATTCCTTTGCGAATAAATCAGTTGTGTTATCTCCTTTGGGAAAATTCGAAAGGTTTGTAAGGTTCTGAGTGTTAAATAGCAAAGGTAGAGATAGATATTAGTGTTTTAAAAATAGATAAGGATCCTCTCATGTTCATTTGAACATGAGAGGTAAAGTTTTGCATGATATGATTGTACATTGTCATTATTGTCGATCATTTATTTTATTTTAATTCAAATGTACAACCATATCATGCAGAACTTTATCTCTCATGTTCATTTGAACATGAGAGGATATTAGTGTTTTAAAAATATCAAAAATTTTTGATATTTTTAAGAAATATCGAAAAAATTTTGATTTTTTTAAAAGTTCGCAAAGGGTCCATTTTTTGCGGATTTTATAGGTATTTTTACTTTTTGAGAAAAAAAAAATTTGGTATTTTTGAAGTATGTTTGAAAATTTTGGTATTTTTGTGAATTTCCCTAAATATTTTATCTTGATATGATAATGAAACGTAAACCGCAATACTAACACAAGTATTGATTTTTTATATTGTTTTAAAATGGTTTTGGATAGATATTAGTTTTTTGTATGTTTTTAATTTGAGTCGGTTTAGAATCCTGTTGTTTTTAAGTCATTTGTTGCTTGTAAATAGAGGTAATTGGTCTTAGAATTCTTTGTATCTTTTGAATTATGGTTTTGTGCATGGTACGTTTGAATTTGGTTTTGTATTTGGTTCGGTAATTCTAAATAAACTTTTCACTTTGTTTTTCGATTTTATTATTTTTTCGTCTTTGATCAAATGGCTTGTGTCCCAATAGTACACCTATGGTGTGTGAGAAACTCTCTAACCATATAGTTGTGATTTCAAGTCATGTTTAAGTTATGTGAGATAGATTTGTGATGCAAATATTGTGAGATAATTAAAATTGCATTTCTAAAAAAAAATTGTTTCGTATTTGATTACCAACAAGTACGCCTATGGCATCTGTCTTTTTAGTTGGTATTTGGCAACATTACAATTTTGAGCTTCTTGTTAGCAACAAGAACTAAAATAGATAAGGATGTGGATATACCTTAATCTAGGGCTGAGTATCGGTCATAAACCGACCAGACCCGACCCGAGAAAACCGAGGACCGAAAACCGTGAAAAACGCGAACCGAAACTGAACCGAATGTTGTCGGTTCGGTTCGGTTTTTCGTTGGTTCGGTTCGGTTTTGTCGGTCTAGGTGTATTTTGGTATGTTTTTGTCGGCTTTGGGCCGACCTGACCCGACCCGAAACCGAAATCATATAAAATCTGAAACTGAAACTGAACTGACGGGCTGTAGGTCCGGTTCGGTTTTTGTCGGTTCGTTCGGTTTCGTCGATCCGGTTCGGTTTTGAACCTTCGGTGCTCAGCCCTACCTTAATCCGATTCATATCCAATCCATTTACATCTATTATATGTGGCATAGAAACTAGAAAGAAGCAAGAGGAATTGGGATGAAATAACAATTTTCGTATTTATGAAGTATATTACCACAGTCCATACATAGTATTGACTCTTGGGCTATCAACATACGTAAGCCAATTACAAAATAGCCACATTCAATCTTGAAAAGGTTATTCCAAGTAATTCAAGTTTGACCCTATTTTTCAGTTAATTAATTGCAACATTCTAATATTTAATTTTTAGAACAAAATTAAATAAAAAGAGCATAAAAAATTACCAAAAGCATCTATTGCCTATTTTCTACAAGTTTGTCAATGATACATTTTCTACAAGTTTGTCAAATCGATAATTTGAAAATCTTCTTATTGCCTATTTCCACTGTATATAAACTTTTTACAACTATTTAAATTATTTCACAATAAAATAGAAATTGGATTATTAACAGGTTTATAATTTTGACATTTTCATGCAAATGGACATGAAATATGAACCCATTATGGTTGAAAATAAAAATAAACGTATTTATGAGTTATAGAGCTATTATTAAAACCTCTTATTTGAACATTGGATTTCGCAGTTGTCACAGACGCCTTAACTTATGGTCTATTTGGTTTGTTAATGGTTTTGGATTACGATTTGGATTACGATTTAGATTTGGATTTATTGTAAGTTTAAAAAAAAAAAGAGTATAAGAGATAAAATATATAAATGATATAGTATTCTCATTTAACAGTATATAAAACAGAAAATTAATTAAATTTATTGTAATAAAATAAGTTTTAAATTATATTTTTGAGTGTGAATCTATGTTTACAAGGCAACACCCTCAAAACAAACACTCTCTTAAAGTAGAAAATGTTGTATTTTACAATCGAATAGTAATAAAATTGAAACTAACCCATCTGAATCTTGTCTATAAGAATCTATAAGATACATTTAGCTAATCATTAAAGATCATAAGTCGGCTCATGGAATTATTGAATCTTCGCATGAGATGTAGTTGCTAAAGTATTGTAAATTTATCCTTAAGAGATTAAATGAAATTATGAAAATTAATCGTTGTGGTTGAAGTTTGTGTTGCATTAAAACAAAATGATTTGAATATCTCATTACCGGTCACTTTAAAACAATATGATTTGGCATATATTTTGAAGTTATTGAGTTCACCAATAACTTTTGGAGTAGTAAATTGCATTTTTGATCTCCGTGGTTTGGCCAAATTACAAGTTTGGTCCCAAAAACTTTAAAAGTGCAACGGACGTCCTTATTTTGTAGTTTGAGCTACATGTTTGGTCTTTGACTTAAGTTAAATGACTAAAATACGCTTTTTTTCATAGGGACCAAAAATGCAATTTAACCATTTATTATTTTATTTCAGCTTTTTTACAAACTTTGTCTTTGTGGTTCGCACACAATGACACATTGAGTCCTTTTTTCAAGTTTCTTTCTCGAATCATCTCACCCACCTACCACCACCTATATCTTAAATATAATTCCATGGGGATTTATTAAATATGATGTAGCTATTACTAGAATGATGTGTGAATAATTAGTAGTGTTAAGAATGTACAAGTGGTATGTTAGCTTTGGTATGATAACAAATTTATATAATATTTTTACATTACTTTAAATTTCTCATTCGGCAGCGTTCTCCCTCAACAACTATATGGTCCAAAATATGATGGTGTTCGCTTGCACCAGATTGTTCATAGTTGATTAAAAGATTGCAAGTTTAATAGACAGTGGGTTGTTATACACCCATAATTCAAAAAGCAGTATATTATTGCATCTAAGCTCATGGCACTCAAACTGACGGTATATATCAACAATGATATATAGGATAATAATGGCCCCGTGTAGGTACTTGCCATATACCTAGAGTTACAAATATAGTACGTTTGGTTACTTATCCAGCTAACACAAACGAGATTCGTCAATCCCGATAGGCCTATCTACTATATTCGCGTTCACTCGCAAGTGATTAATGGTCCATGATATGGGAGACTTATGGCATAAGGGAACTTAGACACAAGCAATAATACATTCAGTTCAAAACACAGTTTTCAAACAATTGTGATCATAATAAAATTAGTAGCATGTATCTCCCCCAAAGTAGTTCAAAACGAATAAAAGTAGGGGCAATGAACTCACCGTAGTGATCAGTAGTAGTTTAATACAACAGATAGTGTATGGCAAGACCACGATCTTTAACGGTAACCTACAAGAGTATAGTGATCGCGTCTTAGTATAATGTACAATATGAGTTTACAAGTATATGTAAAGTCACTGACTTGATTAAGATGTTGCACATATATCTTATGTTGTGTAGATGAGTGAAGCATCCTTAAAATGTGGTTTGGCTAATAGCATTTTGTAAATGACATCGTACTACCGTTCGGGCTATCAAAATCTAGAGGTCATGTAGTGAACGTATGAGGAGCCAGGACACTTTAATTCGTAAATCCACAACTCGTCGATACGACACCCCGAATAGGCCTCTTATGATAATGAAACTCCCTATTATTGTAGTACTTATCATTTATAAGTAAAAAGTATTTGACGAGACAAATGTTGCATAAAAACATTTGTTGTGTTTCGTCAAAGACTATTGGTAATAAATATTCGTGAGAAGGTTTAGTGTAACATTTATCAAGTGTGAATGCTACCAATTTAATTTTCAAGTGTGTTGTTATGAAATTGCTAATGGCGTTTCATAACTTTGTCGTGTTTTAGATATCATACTAGTTATTATAACTTTGCGGATCAAGTGTAAGTTGTGACTTTGTGGTAATGATATATGTAATATGGTCAATTATATAAGTTGTCGAGGTCAAGAAAATGAGTCAAATAAGTGGTCAATTCTCAATAACAAGTTTCGGGTCATCAAACCCAAGTTAGCCGTGCGACTAGACTCACAACTTTGAGACAACAACCAAGGCCATAGCCATGGCTATGTCTCGGCTAGAAGGCCTTGAGACAACAGCCTTGGCTGTGTCACGGCCTCAAGAAGTCAAAACGCCATAAAGACTCTTGAGTCATGGCTACTTTTATGGTCTAAACAGGTCCAGATGGTTTTTGTAGTTTAGAGCCTTCGTTTTTCACTTTCAGCTTACGTGCGCGAGAGTTTTTGTATGAAAAGTCATTCTGAGCAACTTTCGTGTTTTACACTTTTGATGATTCGGACCAGAAAATGGTCTAAATCGAGTTTTAATTCCAGATCAGTAAGCTTTTTGTTCGAGCACCTAATTTCCATCTAGTAATCTTCATTTAGCCATAACTTTTTAACTACCAGCCCTTTTCAAGTGATTCAAAAGCTCAAGCTCTAGTTTTTACTTCCTCTAACAGCTTATTAAGGTCATTCAAGTCCATGTTTCATGATTTTGTGTCAAAGCTTAACAAATTCACTAGTTACTAACTAGTTGTTTCAAAAGTGTCTATAGCAAGTTAACTTGTGTTTTTCTTGTATGTACAACATCATACCATGCCATATTACATATGAGACTTGTACAAGATATAAATTACATCAAAAGAAATGAAAAGCTAGAAAACTAAACAAAGTCTTACAACTTCTTGGATGGACAACACTAAGAACCCAAGAACCACTACCCTAAGTCTTTTATTCATCAACAATCTTTCAAGTCTTTAACCCCAACTTGTTGTAGCCTATTGAAAACCTTGTGCATGATCTTCTAACTTCAACCTTTGGTCTTGTGTAACTCTTGTTGTGAGCTTGGAATCAACAAAACTACTCTTGGTCTAGGTAGAATACTTCATGGTCTTCATCTTTCTTGGTACTACTTTAGTCTTGAATTAAAAAGATGATAGTGATGGTGCTATATGTTTTACGGATGGGGAGAGCCAAAAGAGAAATATAATTTTGTCTAAACTTTGCAAATGAAGAATTTTGAGTTATATAGGTCAAATGATTATGTGTCAAATTTTGGAATGACATAAGTTAAGCAAGAGACACATAGCCCTTGTGACTAACTCATATACACGCCACCTCCTACTTGAGGTGGTGTGGAGCTTGGTTGCAAGCTTATAAAGATAGCTTCATGGTGAAGCTAGGTTCCTACGGGGTATAGTTTGGTCCCGATAATTACTAATGTTAAGTCGTTAAGTCCTAAAACTTAAAACCGGGCAACATAAAAATAGAATACTTATGAAAATGTCTAAACTTATCAATATACCTCAACTAAGTATATTAAAAGTGTGATAAGTTTAATGAAGTGCGAATATGTTGTTAAAACCTAATAACGTAGGTTTGAGTATGCGAATTACGTAAAGAGTATAATGCTCACGTAAAAATAACAAAATGACAATAGTTCATATTAGATATGACTATTGGTGAGATTTGAGTAATTTAAACATATAGACTCATCCCAGTCTTGTGTTGGTCGCGGGAAAAGTTTACACGATTAAACTTTCATGATTACTTATAAAAGTAATTTAAATAAAAAAAAATCATGATAATCAAATCAATTTGTTTGTTGAGTTTATTATTGTGTCGGTACGCGTTGTGTGCGATTTTCACGTTTTGCGAGATATCTTCTCGTTAAATAGACAGAGGTGAACGAAAACGTCTAGAGAGTAATAATTCAAAGAAGAGTGAATTATTTAACTTGGTAAATTACCGGTTACAGTATTTGCTTTTACGTTACGGTAAAAGTCAAATAGTCAAGAAGTAAAAGTCAAAGCCAACTTTGAAAAGTCAAAGGGTAAAATAGTCATTTTTGCCTTATGAAATTTTACGGGTTGCTACAGTCTCCACCGGTTAAGGGAATCATGTCCTCATGATTTAATTTGTGTTATGAGTTGATGATGTGCCTCAAAAGAGGTGGGGGTACTTCTGTCGCATTTGGTCTTCTCGTTCCCAAGTATATTCAAACTTCGGCGATAATTCCAATGATTTTAACAATAGGAGTGCGACTTTGCTTAAGTCGTTTGACCTTACGGTCTATGATTTCGATAGGTTCTTTAGTAAAGTTCAGACATTCGTCAATCTGGATCTCTTCCAGAGGAATAGTGAATGTCTCAATAGAATGACATTTCTTCATATTGCTCACACGAAAGATGTTGTATACACTGCTAAGTTCTGGTGGTAGCTCAAGTGTGCAAGCTACCAAACCAATCCTAATCAGGATCTTGAATAGTTCGATGTTGAGCTGTCTGGGAAAAGGTGTGGGTATTTGTAGTGAATTTCTGATCTCACACTCCCAGGTAAAATCATGATTCTTTTAAAGTTTTGATAGGTGAGCATAAGTGCTCTGATTAATATTAGGATTCAAATTAGTACTTTAAATGATAATATAAAGATATTGATGATTGGAGGACTAACGCAACTGGAGGGCTTAATGTTGTAGGGCCAGATATTGCAAGGCCAGCTGAAAATGCTGGAGAACAAAATGTTGCGGGGCCAACTGGAGGCGCCGCAGGAGTGAATGTTATACCAAAGGTTAGAGGCTACTCTTACAAGGATTTCATGAGTGGCAAGCTCAGAAATTTCAAAAGCACGAAGGAGCAATTAGTTTGACTTATTGGTTTGAGAGGACAGGGTTTGTATTGCTAATCAGCAACTGTGCTGAATACTGCAAAGTCAAATATGCCGCAAGCACATTTCTGAACAATGTTTTGTCATGGTGGAATGTTGTTGCTCAATCTATTAGTATTGAGAATACTTACAAGATTGCTTGGACTAAGTTGAAGAATTTATAAATCAAGAAGTATTGCCCTTGGAATGAGGTGCAAGAAATGGAGGTGAAGTTTTCTTGCTGTCAGTGGTGTTGATATCGCAACTTATATTCATCGCTTTCAAGAGTTAGAAGTAGTGTTCCCAATGATGGTCTCGACCAACGAGAAGTTATGGGAAAAGTTCATTTGAGAACTTCCACTCAATATTCAAGGGATCGTAACTTCGTTTTATCCACTCACACTGGATGTAACAATCCCGATGTCTCGTAATCCAGTGGATCAAGTTGTGCGAGCTTGGTCTGCTCAAGGACCCAACAATAGCAAAATAGAAGGCAAGAGAATGCCAGAGCCTATGATGCCGTTGTGTTACACCCCGTGCCCGCTTATACTAAAAACTTTGACTTTTGACGCGGAAACATTTGACTAAAACGGACTCATACAAATTCTTCAATTAATAACCAGAACTTATAACATTTAACCCTTTAAAAATACTTGCAAGAACGTATACTTGAAAACCCTTCAAAACATTTCACACAATTCTATTAACACTACCAAACAGCCCTTCTGTGACCAAAGATACGCCGTATCCTTTTGAGGGATACGCCGTATCAAAACTGAGAGGCCATACGCCGTATCAACCTGAAATGATACGCCGCATCTCCTTAAGCTTCTGATACGTCGCATCTAATATACTAGATACGCCGCATCGCCTTAAACTTCTGATACGTCGCATCTAATATACTAGATACGCCGTATCTACCCATCCGACACAGAACATCAGCAGGAAGACCTGCATATACTCAACACACCCATTTTCACAACAAACCACTTATACCACTTTCGTTTTACACCAAACTTTCCAGAAATCATTCATTTAACATATCAAACATGTTCCGATAACACTTGACCCGTTTACTACTCAAAATGGGTACGTTTACACTCAAACCAAACGCCCCTTTAACTTTACTCAAAACCACATAAACCATACTTTGACTTATCAAATGACTACCAAATTGACATACAACTATTAACATATACTTTGCCATGCGGCTACACTTTATAAAACATTACTTGACTCACGGGGGTACAACTTTGCTCATGAGCTCGGTATACTACCTAAGCTCCTAACTAAACACTACCTTTAATCTTGCTAATCCAACCTCTTAATCCACATATCCAAGCCTTCCACATAAACATGCCAACCTACAAAATGGTTAGACAACTAAACCGTAAGCGATAACGCTTAGTAAGTAAAACGACTATAACATACCATTATACTTCAATCCACATAATGCATCATATACATAAACACTTACATCATGGCTTACATACTCAAGTCTCATCTAGCACATAAACATCAACCAAGCTCATCTTCTCAACATAAACATACATAACACAATATGATAGAAATTCATATAACATATGCTATCATCATTTTACTTACCTCAAACCAAGCTACACAACACATCAAGAACATCATCATCACAATGATCCATCATCATCATCACCATCCTTCATAAATAATAAAAACCTAACAACATAACAAATAATAACATAACAAGGGTTATCAAAACCCATCAAAACATAATCATCTTTCTAATCAAATCATCATATGATCATACCCACATCATATGATGATTTCCCACTTAAATCACTAACTTGAGAGGGATTACTTACTTGATAATCAAAGCTAAGAAAGATCATAAACATAGGTCCTTTATCTTCTTCATTAAAAGCCATCACCTAGCTCTATCTTTCCCTCCTTTTCTCCTTGGTTCGACATTCACAGGAAACACACTCTCTTTTACAGGAGAGTGTGGAAACTTATAGATAAATGGGGAAGTTTCTAGCTACAAGGGCAATTCTGTCATTTCTGCTTATTTAAGGTCGATGCGCCGTATCTATCTGCATAGATACGCCTCATCCATGCTACCCCTTATATACGCCGTATCTCCTTCTCCAATACGGCGCATGGACTATAACCAGTCGGTTCTACTTTCCATTCTACCATACGCCGCATGTAACTTCCTAGATGCGCCGCATCTAGGCTATAACAGACTAACACTTAACACTATAATCATTTGCCCTTAGACAACCACATACTCTTAGTCAAACATACTTGTTGGGTTTTATAGATTTGATGTGACAAAATAAATAAAAGAATGAAACAAGAAGGACTAAAGTTGACAAAGAGAGAAAGCTACAATGATTAAAGATACAGGAAATATTCTATTATGTAGAAACGATTTATACATATTATGTATTCTTATCTCTTTGTAACCCTAATGACTCTATTATATAAAGAGTCATAGGTACAGGTTTTATATAGGTCTTCCACAATGTAAATATCAGAAAGGTGTGTGTGTGTGTGTTCTAGGGCATATGTCTTGTAAATGCCTAGAACTAGTTTGTGTTCGTATTCCTCCAAGATCAAAGGTGTCTTTGATCCTGTTACAAGTTTAGTGTAACCGTATTATTGTGATCGAATAATATTTGGAGGTGATGGTGTGGAGAAAAACTTTGTGTCAATAACAATTGTTTTGTTTTATTCCGCTGTGCATATTGTTAATTGTTATTGTTGAACCCTAAGGCTCAAAACGATCCAAGAACTTAATTGGTGATGGCGTGCTTAAGTTCTATCAGGTGGTATCAGAGCTTGGGGAGCTCGTTACCTAGGGATTCACAAAGTTTTTGTTTTGTCGAAGAGCAGCTGATTCGATGAAAAAGGTATTCTGTTCGTAATTATTTTTTTTAAGGATATCGAATTTTTTTTATTTCTGTGGCGACAAAGTATGAAGAACTGATTGGTAATTAATTGTTGATTTGATAAATTGGGATTGCATCTGATTGGTTTCTTCATCAATTAAATCTCGTACATTAAATTGTGACCTCGTACTGATTGAACTTTATTGGTCTTCTGTAAGTTTTATTGTAATTAAAGATTGGATCTGATTGGTGAGTATGATTTTAATAGCAACAAAATTGGTCGGTGGTCAAATTGTTACAGCGAATTTGTTGAATATTATGATCGGTGCCATATATCAGTTATTTTATTGTTTATTCAATATTATTATCTGATTGATTGTGGGACTGATCATACGCAAGTGGAGGTTAAAATAAGGTATTTAATTCGACTTTGTGAAGTTGTTGCTGTTGTTGATTGGTCAGTAAAGATTGTGGGGTCAGTGGATCATATTAATTGAGTTTATCAGATCGTGGAATGAAATTGGTAAAAGTGCTGCTACGCTTAAAGGATTATTATTACTCTGCTGCTGCATATTTTACTCTGCTGATATGCTATTTCACTCTGCTGTTTGTTATATAACTCTGCTGATTGTTATATGACTCTGCTGTTCGATGTAAATTTACTCTGCTGATACGCATATTGATTCTGCTGATGGACTTACTCTCTGCTGTTTCGTTATTGCTGGGTTTACGTGATTGATAGTTGCATAGTTTACGAGCAGTGAGGGGAAGTAAGTATGGTTATTGGTTTACACACACACAGGGGAAGTTCACACACACGAAGGAGTTTGTTTATTTGTTCTTAAAAGATTTAAAGGCTCGCATTTATTTTCTTATTGGCGAAGAGGAGTTTTTGTTATTTCTTTGATGATGCGGTTGAATTTTTCAAGGTTGTGTCTTAGCATACCTTTCAGGTGAGGTAACTTGTTTGTTCGTTCAAGTGACTCGAATTGACAAAACACTTAAAGGAGTTACATTGTAGTGCTCAGTGGTTGTTGTCAAGAGATTGCGGTCTCCCTATACGTTAAGTATACGTTCGAAGTCGTATTTAGTACAAGGCATAGGACACAAGGTTGGTTTCTTCTACTTCAGCATCAAATTCGTGATGATTATTTTTCTTCTACAATATATCAAGCCTACAGATTTGAAGAATCATTTGATGTTCATGCATCACTCGAGGGGAAGTGTTTGATTTTTACTATTGTTGATCATTATTACTACTGCTAGTTGGAGTTTCTATTGTTTTGGATTCATTATTCGTATTTGAGCTTCATGGAGGGAAATTTGAACATTGGACGACTTGGATTGGAAGTTTGTGATATTGGTTAGTGGTGGTCAAGATCATGTTTTCATATGTTCCCTATTTGTTGATAACAAAAAGGGGAAGAAATATTGTGATGGCATGGCATGGATTAAGGGGAAGACAGTTTGTTTCATTCAGGGAGATGATTACATCTCAACTTCTGCTACTTCGTCTAGGGAAGTTCGTACACGACTTTGTTTGTTTTGTCATCATCAAATAGGGGAAGATTGTTGGGTTTTATAGATTTGATGTGACAAAATAAATAAAAGAATGAAACAAGAAGGACTAAAGATGACAAAGAGAGAAAGCTACAATGATTAAAGATACAGGAAATATTCTATTATGTAGAAACGATTTATACATATTCTGTATTCTTATCTCTTTGTAAACCTAATGACTCTATTATATAAAGAGTCATAGGTACAGGTTTTATATATGTCTTCCACAATGTAAATATCAGAAAGGTGTGTGTGTGTGTGTGTTCTAGGGCATATGTCTTGTAAATGCCTAGAACTAGTTTGTGTTCGTATTCCTCCAAGATCAAAGGTGTCTTTGATCCTGTTACAAGTTTAGTGTAACCATATTATTCTGATCAAATAATATTTGGAGGTGATAGTGTTTGGAAAAACTTTGTGTCAATAACAATTGTTTTGTTCTATTCCGCTGTGCATATTGTTAATTGTTATTGTTAAACCCTAAGGCTCAAAACGATCCAAGAACTTAATTGATGATGGCGTGTATAAGTTCTATCAATACTTAAGCTCGGGTCAACTTCATCTAGGGTGGGGTCCCAATACCCGGGAAACGGGTCTAACACGTTGCCTCAACTGAAAGAAGAGGTTATGTCAAGAATAAACCATTATGTCATCGATGCAAGTTGCATCATATTGGTTCTTGCACTGTTAGGTGCAGAAGTTGCTAGAAGGTAGGCCATATGACCAAAGATTATAAGGGTAAGAATCCCGTTAATGGTGGTAATGCTCAACCAGTGGTAACTTACCTTGGATGTGAGGATATTTCAAGAGGCACTGTTCCCAGAACATGGGCCAACAAGTGAGAGGAGCTCGTGGGAGAGTTTATACGTAGGTGTCCACACACTTAAGTAAAGTAGGCATCTTACGTACCCAAGTAAGTAAGTGGAATATCGTACTCGGTCTGTTAATTCGAGATTGAACCAAGTCAAGAGTGTAACAAGTCTGTTAACTCAATAAATAGCTCATGATTTTAAGAATTTGTAACGGCAAAAGTGATAACTTAAGAATGAACTCAGATTATTCAAATGAGGTATTAAGATTTTTGTTGAGTGGTAGAATACCGGTGATTCTCAAGTTCGAGTTCATACTCATGTCTCATCGGATACAAATAAGCCCACTTATTTATAATTCATTATTTACATAGAGAGGCGTCCCAAACAATGTAAATAAGGAAATATAAACTTATGGTTCGGCGATTTACAATATATTTATTTAAATGAAAAGGCGTCCCAATCCATTCAAATAAGCATATTCCAAATCATCCTACTTAAGAATTCCTGACACAACACTCATACTTAACCGATGAGTTACAAGGCGGTGTATTACGAGACGTCATAAGTGTTCCGAAAGTATGGAATGAATGTTCACACTCATCCTCGAAGATGAGGAGTAAAATAATCAAAGAAAATCGACATAGCGTTCAAAAGAGTTGGTAAGTTCATAGTTATGAAATAGTTTTCTCGCAATGTTTGAGAAATACCAGAGAGACCATTGTGCAACTCAGAATGTTGGAAAAATAAATAAGACTAATGTGTATCTCTCAATGTCTGAGAAATAGATAAGACTATTGTGTATCTCTTAATGTCAGAGAAATAGATAAGACTATTGTGTGTCTCTTAATGTCTGAGATATATAAATAAACATGTTGTGTATCTCATGATGTCTGAGATATATGAATAAGCAAGTTGTGTACCTCACAATGTCTGGGATATATGAGTAATCAAGTTGTGTATCTCACAATGTCTGAGATATAAGAATGGTAATTATATCAATTACAATGTCTCGAGTAATTTCGTAGATCATAAGAAAATATGTATGATCGGGGAAATTTGGTTGTGCCGTAATGCCTTGGAATAGGCATACGCAGTCATATTTAGTCAATCGTTCATATAAACAGTCTGTATAAAAATAATACAGTATTGTGCTAAGGAGTAAGCATGGCGCACAGAATGTAGAAGACAACAATGAGTAAAGTGGGTCTTAATGTAAGATGTAGTTATAGTCTAGGTTCAAATGCAACCTAGTTCTCTATAACTGTAGCTCTGATACCAATCTGTAACACCCCCAAAATATCGCAGCGGAGGATTGTGTCACTAGGGAATTACTTCATGGGTTACAGTACAAGTTAAAAAAAAACAACTCTAAATGAGACGTTTTGAAATAAATTATCATTCGATTAAAATATCAGAGTTTACAAAGAAGTCCCACAAGTTTACGATATGTACAACATAAATGTTGTAAAGTTTTTCGAATGATAATATATGCATCGTCTTCAAAATGTTTTTTCGTGCGCCTTCCCACGCTAGCTAATTCCTTTCGAACCTGAGATAACATGCTAGAAAGTCAACACAATGGTTGAGTGAATTCATAAGTTTATAGTAAAGCAGTTGATCACAAGATTGCAAGTTTAATAGACAGTGGGTTACGTTGTTATACACCCATAATTCGAAAAGCAGTATATTATTGCATCTAAGCTCATGGCACTCAAACTGACGGTATATATCAACAATGATATATAGGATAATAATGGCCCCGTGTAGGTACTTGCCATATACCTAGAGTTACAAATATAGTACGTTTGGTTACTTATCCAGCTAACACAAACGGAATTCGTCAATCCCGATAGGCCTATCTACTATATTCGTGTTCACTCGCAAGTGATTAATGGTCCATGATGTGGGGGACTTATGGCATAAGGGAACTTAGACACAAGCAATAATACATTCAGTTCAAAACACAGTTTTCAAACAATTGTGATCATAATAAAATTAGTAGCATGTATCTCCCCCAAAGTAGTTCAAAACGAATAAAAGTAGGGGCTATGAACTCACCGTAGTGATCAGTAGTAGTTTAATACAATAGATAGTGTATGGCAAGACCACGATCTTTAACGATAACCTACAAGAGTATAGTGATCGCGTCTTAGTATAATGTACAATATGAGTGTACAAGTATATGTAAAGTCACTGACTTGATTAAGATGTTGCACATATATCTTATGTTGTGTAGATGAGTGAAGCATCCTTAAAATGTGGTTTGGCTAATAGCCTTTTATAAATGACATTGTACTACCGTTCGGGCTATCAAAATCTAGAGGTCATGTAGTGAACGTATGAGGAGCCAGGACACTTTAATTCGTAAATCCACAACTCGTCGATACGACACCCCGAAGAGGCCTCTTATGATAATGAAACTCCCTATTATTGTAGTACTTATCATTTATAAGTAAAAAGTATTTGACGAGACAAATGTTGCATAACACCATTTGTTGTGTTTCGTCAAAGACTATTGGTAACAAATATTCGTGAGAAGGTTTAGTGTAACATTTATCAAGTGTGAATGCTACCAATTTAACTGTCAAGTGTGTTGTTATGAAATTGCTAATGGCGTTTCATAACTTTGTCGTGTTTTAGATATCATACTAGTTATTATAATTTCGCGGATCAAGTGTAAGTTGTGACTTTGTGGTAATGATATATGTAATATGGTCAATTTTATAAGTTGTCGAGGTCAAGAAAATGAGTCAAATAAGTGGTCAATTCTCAATAACAAGTTTCGGGTCATCAAACCCAAGTTAGCCGTGCGGCTAGACTCACAACTTTGAGACAACAACCAAGGCCATAGCCATGGCTATGTCTTGGCTAGAAGGCCTTGAGACAACAGCCTTGGCTGTGTCTCGGCCTCAAGAAGTCAAAATGCCATAAAGACTCTTGAGTCATGGCTATTTTTATGGTCTAAATAGGTCCAGATGGTTTTTGTAGTTTAGAGCCTTCGTTTTTCACTTTCAGCTTACGTACGCGAGAGTTTTTGAATAAAAAGTCATTCTGAGCAACTTTCGTGTTTTACACTTTTGATTATTCGGACCAGAAAATGGTCTAAATCGAGTTTTAATTCCAGATCAGTAAGCTTTTTGTTCGAGCACCTAATTTCCATCTAGTAATCTTCATTTAGCCATAACTTTTTAACTATCAGCCCTTTTCAAGTGATTCAAAAGCTCAAGTTCTAGTTTTTACTTCCTCTAACAGCTTATTAAGGTCATTCAAGTCTATGTTTCATGATTTTGTGTCAAAGCTTAACAAATTCACTAGTTACTAACTAGTTGTTTCAAAAGTGTCTCTAACAAGTTAACTTGTGTTTTTCTTGTATGTACAACATCATACCATGCCATATTACATATGAGACTTGTACAAGATATAAATTACATCAAAAGAAATGAAAAGCTAGAAAACTAAACAAAGTCTTACAACTTCTTGGATGGACAACACTAAGAACCCAAGAACCACTACCCTAAGTCTTTTAATCACCAACAATCTTTCAAGTCTTTAACCCCAACTTGTTGTAGCCTATTGAAAACCTTGTGCATGATCTTCTAACTTCAACCTTTGGTCTTGTGTAACTCTTGTTGTGAGCTTGGAATCAACAAAACTACTCTTGGTCTAGGTAGAATACTTCATGGTCTTCATCTTTCTTGGTACTACTTTAGTCTTGAATTAAAAAGATGATAGTGATGGTGCTATATGTTTTACGGATGGGGAGAGCCAAAAGAGAAATATAATTTTGTCTAAACTTTGCAAATGAAGAATTTTGAGTTATATATTTGGTCAAATGATTATGTGTCAAATTTTGGAATGACATAAGTTAAGCAAGAGACACATAGCCCTTGTGACTAACTCATATACACGCCACCTCCTACTTGAGGTGGTGTGGAGCTTGGTTGCAAGCTTATAAAGATAGCTTCATGGTGAAGCTAGGTTCCTACGGGGTATAGTTTGGTCCCGATAATTACTAATGTTAAGCCGTTAAGTCCTAAAACTTAAAACCGGGCAACATAAAAATAGAATACTTATGAAAATGTCTAAACTTATCAATATACCTCAACTAAGTATATTAAAAGTGTGATAAGTCTAATGGAGTGCGAATATGTTGTTAAAACCTAATAACGTAGGTTTGAGTACGCGAATTACGTAAAGAGTATAATGCTCATGTAAAAATGACAAAATGACAATAGTTCATATTAGATATGACTATTGGTGAGATTTGAGTATTTTAAACATATAGACTCATCTTAGTCTTGTGTTGGTCGCGGGAAAAGTTTACATGATTAAACTTTCATGATTACTTATAAAAGTAATTTAAATAAAAAAAATCATGATAATCAAATCAATTTGTTTGTTGAGTTTATTATTGTGTCGGTACGCGTTGTGTGCGATTTTCACGTTTTGCGAGATATCTTCTCGTTAAATAGACAGAGGTGAACGAAAACGTCCAGAGAGTAATAATTCAAAGAAGAGTGAATTATTTAACTTGGTAAATTACCGGTTACAGTATTTGCTTTTACGTTACGGTAAAAGTCAAATAATCAAGAAGTAAAAGTCAAAGTCAACTTTGAAAAGACAAAGGGTAAAATAGTCATTTTTGCCTTATGAAATTTTACGGGTTGCTGGAAATTGTCTTGTTAAGGAGGCGGGTTTCCTTTAGTTTGCTCAAGAATAATTGATAACTACTTTAAAATTCACTTCATATCTTTCCCCATCAGTAATATACTTACTCATATACTTTATATAATTCCATAATCTATGTTTGTTTGTAAAATATAAGAATAGGGAATTTTTGAGAAAACTTACAAACTTTTTTTTTCCTTTGGACCCTGAAAAACATCTTATGCCTTGCCGTGCGTGATCTTTATTCATTTGAAATTCTCTATCTAAAAACACTAAAGCATAGTTTTTTAGATTGTTTTGCATTATTATTATTTAAAAAAAAATGAACAATTTGGAACTATTTGAATTATCGTTTGTTTGTGATTATGCTTTAGTTATTAAAAGTTGTTGGTTGAAACACAAATGGGTGCAAAAGCAATAAAAATAACTCGTTCGTAGGAATTTTGTGTTGTAACAGCAACTAGGTGAATATTTTTTTAAAATGGTGGTTCCTATGTGGGTATACCCGAAGAATCAAAACTCATAACCGAACCGAAACCGAAAATAATTTTTGAGACGATTCTCGATTCCCATTTCCCCAGATTTTGGTTTCCGAGTCGTTTGCTCATCCCTTAATTAAACAATGAGAAATTTGACATGGGGCATACTATAGGAACCCCCCCCCCCCCTTTGATGTGATATAAGGGGGTTTTGGTCAAATGTTCCTTTTGTCTCCCACTATTTACAGTACAACAAAAAAAATTTATCAGATTATGTTCCGTATTTCTGACAGTTTTAAGCTTTTGACTTATTAAATTTTATATTTTATGTTCCGTACTTTCATGTTTATAGTTTTTGATATAAGCAAAATTATAAAAATAAATATAAAATAAAAAATAAAACACAAAAAATGAGGGGGGGGGGGTGCCCTTTGTAAAAAAAAGGGGTTTGTATAACCTACCACTTGTTAGTTTGGTTATTTGAACCACTAGTACTAGCAAACGTACGGTTTGGATTTAAGAAGGTGTACGGACAGGAAATATTGTGTAGAAAATATTATGGGGTATTTTGCAGGGGCGGAGCCAGAACTTTATTATAGAGGGGGCAAAATATGATAATATTTAGAAACTACACTTAAAATTGGTCCGTTGGGGGGGGGGGGGGCAAATTACAAAAATAGCCAAAAATTTTCAAAAATTTACACTACAATTTTTTTCGCCGGGGGGTCACGTGACCCCCGGACCCCCCCTTTATCTCCACCCCTGAGTAGAAAATATTATGGGGTATTTTGGAAGCTTTTGGAAAATGAGAAAATGTTCTAAAATATTTGATAGTTAGACAAATATTTATATTGTTATACTTATTTGAATTTCCTAGATTAGTGTTAATGTGAATTAGTATTTACAAACAAAAAGGTGCTGATTGTTTGTCTAATAGTAAACTTTTTTTCTTCAGCTTTTGCTACGGTTTAAAGCCGTGATAATTTTTAGATTTTAAAACTGTGTGTTTTTGTTGCGTACAATAATCTTATTTAATATTAACTACATATAAAGTATAAAGTTCATTGTTAAAATTTTCATTTGCGTAAATGACTGATATGCCTTTAATATCTTAACTTATTTGACAAATTACATTTATACTCTTTCATAAATGGTCCCTGTGGTCTGTCGGGTTTTACGGGTTTAGTCCCTAAACTTTTTTTAACGGATGCAGTCTCTGTGATTGCGACCCATAACGGTTTTGGTCCCAGAGACTAACTGTCTTTAATTTTTTCCGTTAGCTAACGACCGTTTGCAACAAACATTTGCACCGTTAATCCTTTATACTAACGGCCGTTTATACTTAACTCATTTTTTTTTCCTAAAAAAAAATTGTTTTCTTATAAAAAAAAATTTTCTAAATACCTTTAAAATTTATACACGTTTTTATACACATTTTTATACACGTTTTCATACACACATTTTTATACACACATTTTTTATACACACGTTTTTATATGCATGTTTTTATACACGTTTTATACACATGGTTTTATACACGTTTTTACACACACGTTTTTATGCACATTTTTATACACATATTTATACACTTATTTTTATACACGTTTTTATACACATGTTTTTTTATACACATGTTTTTATGCACATGCTTTTATACACACTTTTATACACACATTTATACACATATTTTTATAAACGTTTTTATACACACGTTTATACACACATTTTTATACTCGTGTATAAAAATGTTCATAAAAATGTGTGTATAAAAACGTATATAAAAACATGTGTATAAAACGGGTATAAAAGTATGTGTATAAATGTGTGTAAAAAAACGGTATAAAAATATGTGTATAAAAACGTGTATATAATGTGTGTATAAAAACGTGTATAAAAATATGTGTATAAATGTGTGTATAAAAACGTGTATAAAAATGTGTGTATAAAAACGTGTATATAATGTGTGTATAAAAACGTGTCTATAAAAACGTGTATAAAAATGTGTGTATAAAAACACGTGCATAAAAATATGTGTATAAATGTGTGTATAAAAGCGTGTATAAAAATGTGTGTATAAAAACGTGTATATAATGCGTGTATAAAAACGTGTCTATAAAAACGTGAATAAAATGTGTGTATAAAAACGTGTATGAAAATGTGTGTATAAAAACGTGTATAAAAATGTGTGTATAAAAACGTGTATATAATGTGTGTATAAATGTGTGTATTAAAACGTGTGTATAAATATGTTTGTATAAAAACATGTGTATAAAAACGTGTATAAAAATGTGTGTATAAAAGCATGTGTATAAAAATGTGTGTATAAAAGCATGTGTATAAAAACGTGTATAAGAATGTGTATAAAAACATGTGTATAAAAATGTGAGTAAAAAAACGTGTATATAATGTGTGTATAAAAACGTGTCTATAAAAACGTGTGTATAAACACGTGTATAAAAATATGTGTATAAAAACGTGTATAAAAATGTGTGTATAAAAACGTGTATATAATGTGTGTATAAAAACGTGTCTATAAAAACGTGTATAAAAATGTGTTTATAAAAACGTGTATAAAAATATGTGTATAAATGTGTGTATGAAAACGTGTATAAAAATGTGTGTATAAAAACGTGTATATAATGTGTGTATAAATGTATGTATTAAAACGTGTGTATAAAAATGTTTGTATAAAAACATGTGTATAAAAACGTGTATAAAAATGTGTGTATAAAAGCATATGTATAAAAACGTTTATAAAAATGTGTGTATAAAAACATGTGTATAAAAATTTGTGTAAAAAAACGTGTAATAGAATGTGTATATGAAAACGTGTATAAAAATGTGTATAAAAACGTATATAAATTTTAAAGATATTTAGAAAAGAAAAATTTATAAGAAAACCAAATTTTTTTAATTAAAAAAAATAATAATAAATAAATAAACAAATTTTTTGTTAAGTATAAACTATCGTTAGTATAAAAGACTAACGGTGCAAATGTTTATTGCAAACGGTCGTTAAAGGACTAACGGTACAAATGTTAGTATAAAGGACTAACGGAAAAAACTAACGACAGTTAGTCTTAGTGACCAAAACCGTTATGAGTCGCAACCACAGGGACTAGATCCGTTAAAAAAAAGTTTAGGGAGTAAACCTGTAAAACCCGACAGACCACAGGGACCATTTATGAAATTAACTCTTTATATTTTTAATTGCTTGCGTCTTTCACATTTTCATTGTTTGTAAATTTTAATATTTATTTTCACAAAAAGAAAACACACTTGAATCATTTATACAACTACGTACTTGTAAATTTTAAACTTTTTTTGATAAAGGCAATTAGTATGAGGTTGTAATGAAGGATTTTTTTTCCTCCAAATCATTATTTAATATTTTTGAGAATCATTATTTTATAAAATAAAAACAAACACGTCCCAAAAATCAACAATTTTTTATGCGTCATATCAATAATGTTAGTGCAAATATTACGATATTTAAACTAAACGGTTTCTTCGGTTTTAATAATGACAAACATGTAACTTGTAATACATATGCATACTTACATCAACACCTCTTGACGTCTCAAGTATGCTTCAACAAAGTCGTAGATTTGCATCCCGACGTAAATCACTCAAGGTATGGACAAACAAATCTATTACTTGACAAATGATCAAAGGATTATATTTTTCTAAACTTCACATTTTTATAAATGTGACAAAACATTTTTCAAAAATACATTTTACAAATTATTTTTGAATTAGAAAGAAATGTTTTATTTGGGAAAATCATTTCAAATTATTTTGAATTAGTAACAGCCATTTCCCCCCCTAAAATAGCTCCAAACTTCCCCAAATAAACCTTCACCACTAAAAGACAAAATTTGGAGCGTCTGGAGCGTTTTCGACACCGACGGCTCCAAGGTTCCACTAAATTTAGTGGAGCCGTGGCACAATTAGTGGAGCCGTCCATACGAAACGGCTAGATTTTTCTTTGCCTATAAATAGTGGACCATTTTACACATTTCAACTTGATTTTTCCAGTCCTTTTTCTCTGGTCTAATCCATCCTCACTTAGAAAACTTTCTTTGATAATTTGGAGAGTCTTAGGTTGTTTAAGAGTGATCCAATCATCCACTCAAGTGATCCTCTTCATTCCTCTTGATTAGCAAGAGAAGAACACAAAGTATCCAAGTAGATACAAAGTGTTGTCATCCCTCTTGATTAGCAAGAGAAGAACACAAAGTATCCAAGTAGATACAAAGTGTTATCATTCCTCTTCATTTGCAAGAGAAGAACTCAAGGTATCCAAGAAGATACAAGAGTTATAGTTGTTAGGTCTTATAACATTTGTTACACTCTTGATTGTATCATAGCATACATCAAGATCATTTTACCTTTGTGAGAGAGAGTGAGTCAAGATCAAGTGTGATCTTGTAGAGATAGTGAAGATCTCTTGAAGCCATTGGGCTTGTGTGATTGATCATGTGGATCAAGGGTAGATCGGGTAGATCGTGGTAGATTGGTGCTAGCTAAGATTAGCACTCGACATCTAGCTTAGTGTCGGAAATAGGATAAGCGACGTGTACGGTGTAGATCGGGTAGATCGTGGTAGATTGGTGCTAGCTAAGATTAGCACTCGACATCTAGCTTAGTGTCGGAAAACAAGTTAAGCGACGTGTACGGTTTTCTCCGCCTAAAGGGAGTTTGTTGATTAGTGAAGTAACTCTCGAGTTGGGTACTCGGGGAGTGGAGTAGGGCGAAGAGGAGCTTTGTGACCGAACCACTATAAATCATCGTGTCCGGTTTGCGCCTTCTTACTTATATCTTTACTTTCATTTTATTCTTTATCGCTTTATATTTATATTTGCATTGCGTTTATGCTTGTGTGGCTAGTTGCTTATGTTATGTTGATTATGTATGTGTCATGGTTGATTGTGCTTGTGTTGTAGTTTAATTTATTCATCCCTAGATGATAGGTGATCATTGTTGACACTTTTTATATTACGTCACACTTGATTGGGTGTTTGATACAAAAGGTTTTAAGTTTTTAAATGGAAACGTATTCACCCCTCCCCTCTACGGTTTCCACAATTGGTACCAGAGCCACGTCGCTCAAATTTTTAAAACAAATGGTTTTCAAAATTGAGTACCATCCATGTATCAAATTACCCATGAAGGTGATAAAAATATGAAAAGTAGTTAGTTACTTAATACTTACAAGTTTTGTTGTTAAGTATATGCTGTCATACTAGCTTGAAGGTTTTCTTAAATTGATAAAAGTTGGTTTTGTTCAAAAATTGAAGTCAGACGTACGGTACCATTAAATATAATGTACGGCTCCACTAAATATGGACGGTACCGCTAAATTTAACGGAGCCGTCTGTCTGTTTTTCAGAATTTGGTAATTTTCAAAAATTCATATAAAATCAACCGTAAGTCCGTAGGAGTCGTGCCACCTATCGGTTTTAAACGTAATTGAGTCTACTTTCACTTAAAAATATTTTTAGAAAGTGATTGTAAAGTAAAATTTACGAATGTCTCTAATTCGTAACACAGAGTCTTTTCCGGTCATGCCGATTGCACAAATTTTGTTGTCAAATCACAAAGTGAACATCACACGTTGATGCATTCGTGATTTCAAGGTGTTGAACTTGATCAAATTTTTAAATGGGGTGGAAAATAATTCATTTTCAAATAAAGTCAAGCTAAGTGTACATTGTTATACTTAATACACAAAATGACGATAAGTATCTTTGTGTGTTATGCTAAATGACTATTTGCTTTTGTTTGTGTCTTAGTATTGTTAGTTAATACTTTTGTATGCTTATTGTTATCTTTAGTTGAGCTAATTTTATCCTTATGCATAAGTGTCTTCCATACTTAGTTGCTATGTGTCGAATATTAGCTTTTCGGCTTATGTGTCAATAGGACTTAGGCTAGACTTCTTGCACTAAGTTGCGTAATTGATTTTGCATTGCATATAGGCATCAACCATTTTTCTTGCATTTGTTGCAAGTTCTTAAAATGGTTTAGTAAGTTTCTTAGGAATAGAAACTAAGTTGGTAGATCATGTATGTCGAAAGATATTGTCTTACACAATTATTTTTCCAAAGGTTTAAGTGTAAAAAGTATATCACCCCAAAATACTTAACACTTTCATAAAATCCGTAACATGATCTTTGAAACATTACATCATCTTGTCTTGTTTGACCATGGGTTGTCTAAACAAGATAAAAGGTCATTTTAATACATTAGTATTTAAGTAAAAGAAAATGTATTAAACTTGCATTGATCTAACACACATACAAAATGTTTTTAAACATTTAGTATTTTACGTATGGTGTATAAAAATAGTTAAGATAATTATTTTTATACTAATGAGGTGTCGAAAAACTAAAAGTATTATATTTAATAATATAAACAGTTTTTCTCAAATAAAAATAAATGACAATATCGAAGTAGTAACTTAATATGTCATTAACCTCACACATACAAGTAGTATTAGAATAAATGGAACACACTCCTTAAATTTTTACTTTATTTTTAAAAAAGGAGTGATCGTGAGGGTCAAGAAAGATTTCGAGTACATATCAATTCATTATTCAAATTATGATTGATATCATCATCGAATCTAATTGACAAGTTTTCGAGTGTGGACATGAAATTGGAGTCATTATTTGTTTAGCTTCAAGATAACATCAAAACATGATGAAACATATTATCTTGAATCTACATACTCAATCACACTCGATTGTTATGAAAATAATGACGTCCTCTCAAGACGAAAACAATATGCATCGGATCATAACTCACACTTGTGTTGAAGATGCTATATTGAGTCTTGTTGTCCAATAGTTGTGTTCCAAACATTATATTAATATGCTTAAAAGATGCATAAAATACACAACTAAGTAGGATTGACAACTTGGATGTTTCATCCGAAATATACAAGTAGTTTACATTGCAATGCAATTAGTAAATGTGTCATTTCCGAAAAACCAAACACGAGCAAACAAACAACATATGTAAACTTTGCTCATGAACGACTCAACACTCAAAGTCACATGTCTAATAAAAGTGTCACACATAATATGTTATTAACTATTATGTAAGTCATCAATCTTTGAGAATATCACATGTATTTCTCTTATCAAAAGATTGACAATGGATAACCTATATCCTATGCATCTCATTTTCTTTGTAACATGAATGGTTATGTTACAAGAGAATACATTGCATCATGTTAACAAATATAGGATATTAGAGTTGAATAATAACCTAATACGGCATGTGTCATTGCATAAACAAGTAAAATTGGTCATACATTAAAATACTTGTTTCACAAAGCATTCTTAAGAGTGATAAGTCTCATCTTAGAAAAGCATACTTGTTGAAATAAACAGTATGTCTCATTTCAAATAAAATGCTCACAAGATCTATTGAGGTAAGTAACCTTTACTAGATTCTCACTCAAGATATGCAAAGGAGCATTCTTGAAACACACACAATGTAGTAGGTTCTACATTGTATCACATTAAAGTGTCTCTTGGTTCTAGGAAACCAAATCATGTTAAAATAACATGTAACAACTCAACAAACAAAGATGTTGTCCAAGAGATCATAAAATACACCATCACCATCAAACAACCTTTAAATCTCAAACACGAGATCAAAACATCTCGCTTGCCTTTGTTAGGAGTTGTGTAAGACATGTCATTTTCTCAACCAACTTTCAAAGTATGGTTAATTGAGTCATATTAGGCCATGTATAGCAAAACAAGATAAAATCATCTTTGCTATACTTCGATAGGCAAATATAGGAATTTAAATTCTTCTAACATGAGAATGACTACTGGAGAACCTATCGCACTAGAAATTCAATTTGACCTAACGGTTGAATTGCTTCCAGGAGAGAAGTTGGGTTCGTGTATAACCCGTAAAAATGGTCGTGTTTAGCCTTAATTGAGCACCACTAGTGATAGTCTCATACTCACTCTTTAACTTGAAAATTTTTCATTCCTACATTTGACTAGAGATAGTTTACATCGGTGAACTATATCTCCCATTAGGATGTCATCTTGAACAAGTAGTAATTAGGATTTGCCTTAGCAAACCTAGATTGCTTGCATCCCACATACGTGTTTCAAAATGATAACATGTTCTTGTAAGATATGGTTAAATGTCTTCATGATCTTAAATGCTAAATGATTATCATGTTTTACATGATGCTTGCATTTATTCCTTATGTGCATTTTACATGATTTACTTGTAAAGTTTGCACCCACACTATGTCCTTTTGACACATTAGGAATTAGGTATGCCCATCACTATGAACCCTTGGAAGTCATAGAGTCATACACTAGTGTCAAAACCCATAAGTTAGAGTAGTCGCGAAGTTGTCCTAATTCCCTAGTAATCCCTTTGCCTTCTTCCAAGCAATACACCCTTTTGTCATGGGTAGGTTAGATACAAACCCAGTAGAACTCGGAGTAGGGTTGACAACTTAAATATTTCATCCGAAATATTCAAGTAAGTTTAACTTGCGATCGCAATTGTTAAATGTCATATCCGAAACATCATACTCAAGCCTTTTAACAACATATGTTAAAACGCTCATCCAAAAGCTAAAAGCTAACATCAACCTTCGGATGACAAAGGACTCACGAGTTACTACATAAGTGATTAGTAGTTCCTTTCATCCTCGTGTGAATATACACGCCTTAAGATCCCAAACCCTGCTGCTAATCAGCACCATAGGCCTAGCTTCACGTCTTTCAAAACCCCATGAAACACTCGTGTGCGAAGCACATCAAAGTCCGTAAATCAACCAAACCTCTCAACCGAGAATCCATTAACCATCTCCGTCTAGGTCTAGGAATGATGGAACATATTCCATAAATCTTATGACTATTTAAATATTTCACTGGAAATATTAAGTCATCCTTCACATCGCTCTAATGACTACCTATGTATTTCCTTGGAAATATGAAAGTCATTTCTTCTTGTCTAGTACCGTTCGAAGAATTTATTAGGTATAAATTCTCGCCTCGTGTCGAAAAGTCTCACTAAATCAGCGAGATTTATTCGAAAAATCATCTTAAACTCCGATGACTACTTAAATATTTCATCCGAAATATTTAAAGTGTATTTAATTTGCGAAATGCAATTAAATGTCATCTCTCGTTCTCGATCAACATTCATCGAATCCCGTTGGATTCATTCATAAAAGAATTTATTTGGTATAAATTCTTTTAATCTAAAGTCCAGAAAAATCACAACTTATGTGAAATTTCTTTGTCAAAAATCTTGCTTTCAATTCTCACCAACACCATCAAAACCCACTCGATGTAGTCTTGAACCCAAAACCGTCTCCTATCAGAATAGATTGTATCTATCATCTGATTCCTTAGCCGTTTCCCTCACATTTCCGCATGGTACTAAACACTACCAATGCTTCCGCATCCCACTCATCTTCCACACACTTCAAACGAAGAACCATTAGGATACGTTGAGATAACCCTCCTTCATCAACATAGATAACCCTATAACCTTATCACCAACCTCACAACCCTGAAGATTTTATCTTCTTAACCCTTAGGATATCTCCACGTGATCACATGCCTCATCATATAAATATTCTATGAATATTCACAATGATTGAGAAGAGCTACGTGACTTCAAAGGTGAAGTTTATCGTATGCTATCCACCACTTGTCATGACGTTACTAAGCTCATCGCTTCCGTCAACGTTTGTTTTCCTCTTTATCTTTTACATCTTGTCCGGATGGTCATATAGCCTTTCACCAAACACTCTCAAGAACACATTAATGTGGTTCTTATTCCCTAGGAAACTTCCCTTTAGCTGCCCAGAACTAGGCTGCACAGGAAAATTCGTGACTTCCAGGTCACGGTACCGTTAAATAGGCCACGGTACCGTTAAATTTAACGGTACCGTGTGGTATTTAGTGGTACCGTGCCTATGTTTGACGAATTTTCACTGTTCCCTCCTGATCCCTGCATCCCTAACCTCAAACCTGCAAAATTTTGCAAACTCACACACACCCTAAGATTTCCTCACTACACCATAGGACACCATCACCAACTTTAGTTTGAATCCCACAACCCTTGCCTATATAAGGCCTCACTACTGCAAGCTTATCTTGCATCTCATCTTCAAACCTCACATTAACATATTTCATCATCACACTCAAACCTTTTAGCGACACTTCACTCTTGACAGTGATAGTTAGTCTAAGTACCTTCAACCTATAGATCATCACACTCAAACCTTATAACCTTCAACTCATTACACTCAAACCTTACAGCTACTCCTCACTTTGGATAAGTGACAGTTAGCTCAACAACCTTCAATCCTCACAAACACACGAAACCCTTCACGCACCAAATTATCTCTAACACACAACTAGGATCATCCAACCTAGAAACCTAGAACTTCATTACCTTAACCCCGTTAGAGATATCCACCAACAATCCTGTTAGGATCACATGCACCTTTTTCTTTTTCCCTTTTGAAATATATCATGCATCTCATTGTCAGTGCAAACGATATATTAACCTAAACCATCCTTTCCCACCTTTCCTCATAGGGCAAAACCAACATCTCCAACCACATCATCATCATCCTCCACCTTTAGGATTCCTACACCCTTACCTCCACCAAGTCCACCACAACCTTTAGCTATCACACTAACCCGATCACCATCAAACCTCTTTGGACTTGGCACCAACACATCATCCTTATCACCATCACCATCACCACAACCTTTAGCTCTCACACTAATCTTGTCACCTACATCACCTTTTGAACTTGGCACTAACACATCATCCTTATCACCATCACCATCACCATCACCACAACCACTAATGGGTCATCCCATTATTTATCCCCTACAACCACATAACCCAAGTTGTCCTTGTTGTCACCACAACCAACACTCTCCCACCTTATGGAATCATTTAGGTATAACCTCTATCGAGTCTACTTTATGGCATGACTTGCCATAATAGTAATCATCAACAAAACCATCCTTAACACCAATCATCTTAGGTAGATGACTATGTTGTTCAAAAGGTTTGTTAGAACTTTCCTTCCCAATGACAACTTGGAAGAAGTCATTTAGTGTGTCAGTCAACGAACGAATCTCGTTCTTGATTAGTGTGATTAATTGAACAATTACACCTTAGGTTGTTGGTCGGGTTGTAACACCTACGTGTTAACATAGTTTAACCCTTGCATGTCTTGCTATGTGTATTCTATCCCTATATGCTCCTATACTGTTATATATTATGTTGCACGAAGCTAACCCTTGATGTAGGAAAAGTCTTCGTATAAATTTGATCCATGGATCCGCTAGATACTAAGGTAAATAAACAAGGGGATTGAGTCACCATAGGGGAGCATTGAGCTAGGGGGAGCTCGGGAGTATTTGAATACATAACATGAAGTCGTCTTCACAAGTGGTGATATAAGACTTCACTGGGATGATGCAAACTCACCTTTCTGGGGAGAAAGGAATATAGTTCAATAAGGGGGAGTCGAGAATGAATTCAAGGGAGCGCTCGAGACTACTACCTTTTTGATTCAACAAAAGGAGGAGAAGGAAGTGTAAACAGGTAACTTTTACATTTTACTATGTGTTACGGTTTACATATTTGTCATCATCAAAAAGGGGGAGATTGTTAGTGCAAATATTACGATATTTAAACTAAACGGTTTCTTTGGTTTTAATAATGACAAACATGTAACTTGTAATACATAACGTAAAATGTACAAGTTACTTGTAAACACAAATCATCAATGCATACTTACATCAACACCTCTCGACGTCTCAAGTATGCTTCAACAAAGTCGTAGATTTGCATCCCGATGTAAATCACTCAAGGTATGGACAAACAAATCTACTACTTGACAAATGATCAAAGGATTATATTTTTCTAAACTTCACATTTTTATAAATGTGACAAAACATTTTTCAAAAATACATTTTACAAATTATTTTTGAATTAGAAAGAAATGTTTTATTTGGGAAAATCATTTCAAATTATTTTGAATTAGTAACAGCCATTTCCCCCCCTAAAATAGCTCCAAACTTCCCCAAATAAACCTTCACCACTAAAAGACAAAATTTGGAGCGTCTGGAGCGTTTTCGACACCGACGGCTCCAAGGTTCCACTAAATTTAGTGGAGCCGTGGCACAATTAGTGGAGCCGTCCGTACGAAACGGCTAGATTTTTCTTTGCCTATAAATAGTGGACCATTTTACACATTCCAACTTGATTTTTCCAGTCCTTTTTCTCTGGTCTAATCCATCCTCACTTAGAAAACTTTCTTTGATCATTTGGAGAGTCTTAGGTTGTTTAAGAGTGATCCAATCATCCACTCAAGTGATCCTCTTCATTCCTCTTGATTAGCAAGAGAAGAACACAAAGTATCCAAGTAGATACAAAGCGTTGTCATCCCTCTTGATTAGCAAGAGAAGAACACAAAGTATCCAAGTAGATACAAAGTGTTATCATTCCTCTTCATTTGCAAGAGAAGAACTCAAGGTATCCAAGAAGATACAAGAGTTATAGTTGTTAGGTCTTATAACATTTGTTACACTCTTGATTGTATCATAGCATACATCAAGATCATTTTACCTTTGTGAGAGAGAGTGAGTCAAGATCAAGTGTGATCTTGTAGAGATAGTGAAGATCTCTTGAAGCCATTGGGCTTGTGTGATTGATCATGTGGATCAAGGGTAGATCGGGTAGATCGTGGTAGATTGGTGCTAGCTAAGATTAGCACTCGACATCTAGCTTAGTGTCGGAAATAGGATAAGCGATGTGTACGGTGTAGATCGGGTAGATCGTGGTAGATTGGTGCTAGCTAAGATTAGCACTCGACATCTAGCTTAGTGTCGGAAAACAAGTTAAGCGACGTGTACGGTTTTCTCCGCCTAAAGGGAGTTTGTTGATTAGTGAAGTAACTCTCGAGTTGGGTACTCGGGGAGTGGAGTAGGGCGAAGAGGAGCTTCGTGACCGAACCACTATAAATCATCATGTCCGGTTTGCGCCTTCTTACTTATCTCTTTACTTTCATTTTATTCTTTATCGCTTTATATTTATATTTGCATTGCGTTTATGCTTGTGTGGCTAGTTGCTTATGTTATGTTGATTATGTATGTGTCATGGTTCATTGTGCTTGTGTTGTAGTTTAATTTATTCATCCCTAGATGATAGGTGATCATTGTTGACACTTTTCATATTACGTCACACTTGATTGGGTGTTTGATACAAAAGGTTTTAAGTTTTTAAATGGAAACGTATTCACCCCCCCCCCTCTACGGTTTCCACAAACAAGTTTGATGAAATGGTTTCCCATAATCCGTAAAGTTGTTATCATGAAAATATATAACAATAGAATTTGCTCGTCGAAAATTTTAATTTCTGTTGCCGCAACGTGCGGCCTAAAAGAGCCGCTCACTCTGTAGTATTGTCACACAAGATAAGCACGCTGCCCGCCTTATACCATGCTATGTTTATTAAGGAGAAAGATAGCACCCGCGCGTTGCGGCGAGACTTTTTGGTTGTGATATATGCATTTTTTGTACGACGAAATTTTATGTATTTATTTGTTTTGTCTATTAGTAGATATACCTTTTTTTTAGGTTTTCGTATAAGTATTCTTTGTAAATAATTTTCGTATGACTTATGCATGGCTTCTTGGGAGTTTGTTCTTGCATGTTGTGGCGGAGTTTTAGGGTTTGCGAAAGTAACTTTAATAAAAGTCCTGTTAATATTATAGCTACGTTTTCGGTTATAAAATTTAACATATTCTTATATCATTTTGATGCCGTACAAATTATTCCATAGGTTATTAAATTTATCACACTATCAATTATTTATATATAATTCAAACTTTTATAGAATTGTACATCTTTGACCCCTGTGGTTTGAACAGACTTTGAGGTATTTTTTTTAAGTTATTTGGTAGGTTAAGGGTGCATTTTTAAAGTTTTCTTTTTAGTAAGAAAAAAAAATATTTTAAATGTTTTTCTTTTTTTTAATAAAATCGTACGTATATCAAAAGTATATCAATATTGGGCTCGTTTTGTTCGTAATTCAGAGGCCTTTTCGGAGGTATATTTTTTATTAAAGAATTCGCTAGATATTTGTTACATATTTGGTAAATAAAGTTTGTTATACAAACAAGTCGTAAATAGCAAAAATTTCAAAATAGTTTTTGCAAATTGTTGTATAGTTCAAGGACTGTTTTTTATTTGTTTGTCTTTTTTTTAATTGTTTTTGGGTTGGGCTTTCGTCTCATTTTGGGATTATTATTTTATTTTATTCAAGCATAAAACGTCACTGTTTCATGTGAAAAATGTGTATATAAGGTAACTAGTTATAATATCCATGCACACACGGGGTTTTTCTAAAAAATTTATTTATGAATTATTGATTAGATACAAACAATTTATTTTGTCCTAAATGCTTTTAATTGCTTGATTAAGAATAAGAATAAGAATAAGAAATCTTATATATATACATATCACCTAAAAAAATTACAAAACTCTCAACTCTCGCATAATATCTTTATATGTTGAGTCAAAACAAAAACAAAAATCTAAACATAGGAATTAATCATAGGGAAGAGATCTAGTGAGAAGATAAATTGAAATGAGAAGAATGAGAAGAAATTTGAGCCACACATTTCAATTAAGGATGATAAATTTAGGAGGAGATGCATCTATTTCTTTAGGTGCAATTGAAATGTTCGATTTTGGTTTTCTTCTCACCCTTCTCATTTTAATTTTACTTCTCATTTGATCCTATCTCATTAATCAGATCCTAAATTGTTCAACATCTTTTATATAATAAAACAAAATTTCAAGTGAAGACTTTCGTATTTCAAAAAAAATAATTCATTCCTTATTAAAATATGTTCAACATCTTTTATTTAATAAAACAACATTTTTTTTTAACCACTCAAGGGTGGCCTAGTGCCAATAGGGCTTGTGACTATCACTTTAAAATGTGTGAGCTCTCAAGTTCAATTTCTATTAGATGCAAACAACCTTAAGAGGTCACGCCAACCTCCTGAAAATGGAGGGCTTTACCTGGTTTGAGTATGTGTGATGGTGGGTTCAAACCCGTGAATTAGTCGGCCATAAGGTCGGAAATCATGGTTACAAAAAAAATGTAATATTTTTTTAAATGGTTCAATATAAGAATGCATATTATACTATATACTAACCACGGTTGGGGCTCTCAAAACAGGTAATTAAGTGGGATGTTTTCTTTTCCTATTGGCTATTTTTTAGCTTAAGCCCGAAAGTTGTGTTGCTATTGGCTCATGTGTGGTTGCCTATCCACTGTCCATTGTCATTTAGTATAATAACATCCTAATATTGGTTAAAACATTGTACGACACCAGTAAGGTTATACCACATGTATACCATATACTACATAAGCCCCAATTACCTAGATGCTTCCCACACAAACACTCACAAATCCCCCTCTTGGCTTCTCCCATCTCTGATAAATCCTCCCCCCCCCCCCAATAACTTCAATGTCGTTATTATTCAGTGCCGATTGTCCAATTCGGAGTAGTAGACACTATTCATCTTCTGCTCTTACATGTACAGCATGTGAAGGTTTTGATGACTATCATTTGGTTTGATTAATCACAGATTCGAGCTCTACATCTATGAAGTCAAATTCTTCTTTCCCTAAACCTTATTTAGTTTTCGTTTCAACTATTGGTCTTCTTCAATCTTATACTGTATGATGCATGTACTTATTCAAGAATAGTTTTAGTAATAATAAAGTTTTGATGTGTATTCCTTTTTGGGGAAATGGATGTTTAAAGTTTGAATTTTTCACTTGAAAGATGCTTAATTTTAGCTAATTTATGTGTTTGATAATAGGTATTGATGAGGCGCTCAACAAGTGATCGATGAAATGCCTAAAAAAAAGGTATTATTGTTTTGCTTTTATGCTCTTGATTTTTGTTTTTTGGTGTAACCTATATAAGCCCACAAATCTCAAAATAAGCCGGAAAATTGGGGCATATGAAATATAAGCCGAAAAACAAATAAGCTCATAAGCCACATATAAGCTTAAACAAACACCCCCTCAATGTTTATAATAAGAATGGGATCATTAAGCTTTGGATTGATTTTTCTGTGAAAGTAAACATGCTTTAACTTTATTGTTCTGTGCGAGACACTATAATTCCACAATTTGAACCTCCTTTCTTTATTGTTGGCGAAGCATGAAGCATGTAATGACTTTATAGACTTTACAAAATTTGAGTCAACCAGCTTGCTTTGTAATGCACATTAGTTTTTGATCAAATACCTGAATGAAACGATTTTGCTAAAATGTCTATCTTATAGCAAATGCTACTGTTAGATATTGTTGTTATGTTCACTGAAATGCCTAAGACAAAAATTTTGATTGGTTTGCGTTTGTATATGTGTGTGCTTGGAGCTAAATGGGGACTTAAGGTTCTTATAGGTTTGATGGAAACTAAATACATGTTATACTTTTGACTATGTGAAATAAATCAAGCTATGGTTTTTATCTTAAGAACTAATCACAGTCTAATTTCTCAATCATGTCGTTTTGCCAGATTCTCCAGCTCCATTCATTTCTTTATTCATATTAATGCTCAATGTAATATTTTGGTTGCTGGTACTACAAACCTTCTCATTTGCTTTGTGCTTATTACTTACATTGAAGGCTTAAAAATTATTTATATTAAAACTAGAACTTATAAATAATAACATATGTGCTTAATAAACAAGGCGTGATGGCACATGAGAATTAACAAACCAATTTGGAGTCAACATTTATCCATGGGGGATTGGGTAAAGTTCGTTTAACATTATTATGTTTTTGGTTACAACTTTGTCTCTTTTAGATCTTATAGTGGAGCTTAAGGTAAGATAAATCAGTGATGAGCAGCTCAAGTTTACCCTTTTTTTGTTAATAAGAGAACCTGATCACATTATGTATTCACTGATTTCATTCGTGATTAGCAAGAACAAATCCACCAAATGTAATGGTACTAGGTAGCGGCATAATTTTACCTATTTATAAGTATCTATATTAAATCGAAATTCATGCTTTGATCCAAGACAGTGTTATGACCATAATCTTCACTTTTATTTCTTCAAGTAACTATACTTGAAAATCATTTTCGTAGAGTTTGTAAACCATTCCTTTCTCATCAAATATCTTGGCCTGGTACATCCCTTGCTTTTTTTATATGATAAAATTGGTTGATACTGTTACAATTTGTACTATGTTATCGGTGTTCAATTAAAAAGGTCCTTTGAAAGGTTAACAAACAAAAAGAAATTTAAAAGGTTAGAACTGTAGTTATCTTTTTGCTTGCTTCTTAAAATGAAGTACTTTTGGTTCCTATAATATCACCTAAATATGAAAGAAACTACTTTGAGCTCAAACTGCTTGTTCTTATCATCACTTAAGTCTGTTCCTTATAGTTGTGTCTGTTATTTTGACAGATAATGGCAGAAATTGAATAAAGATGACGATGAAGATTGAAAAATAAGAAGCAGGAGGGTCGATGGCATCTATAATTCTGAATAAAAGCGGTATTGATTGTAGTGTTACAGAGTTATCGTTAGCCGATGAAAAGTTGACAATTTAAGAAAACCAAACGTCGTTTGCAGGTGAGCACAGATACACAATTTCAGGCAGAATTAGTAGAGGTTAAAGGTGACCAAACATAAATCCTAATAAAGGGTGACATGGGATGCCGTGAAGAAACGAAACAAGAGACGCTTGCAAATATTTCAAGTAAGTCTATCTAAATGTTTGACTTACTGTTAAGTATTTTGTTTAAGAAAAGCAAAAAAGCCGTTTGGGATTGCAATTTTAAAGTGACTATGTACTTAAAATAAGTAGGTATGATGCCCGTAGTGAACATTAGCACCAGCATACAATTAAAAACTTAAACCCTCTGAGAGTGTTTGTGTCACTTAAACCGCTGCAAAGATTCACATTTATTTTTAGATTGTAGTATTGGATTGGTGAAATAGGGGCTGAAATGGGTGGGTTTGGGTGCTTAAATGGGTCAGTTTGGGCTGAAATGATTGTGGGGTTGGATGCTAAAGTCGGTGCTAAAACGGATGCTTTTGGGTCCTGAAATAGGGGTTGAAGTGGGTTCGTATGGGGGCTAAAATGGGTGGGTCTCAGTCATGAAATGAGGCTGAAATGAGTATGTTTGGGGGCTGAAATGGGGTTTCAAAAGAGTCAGTTTGGGGGCGGAAATGGGTATTGGATTGGGTGCTGAAATGGGGTCCGAAGTGGGTGCGTTTTGGTGCTGAAATGGGTAGCTTTGGGTGATGAAATGGGAATAAAATAGATGTGTTTAGAGCCTCGATGTGGGTAAAAAAATAAGTCAATTTTGGGCCTAAAATGGATATGGTTGGTTTAAGTCATATGTTGTTGTGCCTAAGTTTGTTTTTTTTTTTTTTTTTTTTTTTTTTTTTTTTTTTTTTTTTTTTTTTATGACAAGTACAAGATCAGGCTGCACTTCTTACTATTGGGACATTGTGTGATAGCCTGAAACAAGCCGAACCATATAAATCCTCCATCAGGAGAGACAACAACTTGAAAGTTGCTATCAAATTGGCGTCACGAGTGGACTTGCTCCACAAGAAGACCTTCGAGTGTTGGATATTGTTCTCCTTGCCCACTGATCGGTAAGGATATTAAGTCTTGATTTAGTATTTTCGGAGATGTTTGAACCTGAGTAGTTATTTTCACATGTTGAGTTTCATTTCGGTAAGAAGCTTTGGTTTTTCTTATAGATTTACGTGATGTTACAGGGAACAATTGGGTAGTGTGTCAATACGGGTATATTTTTTATTTTGCTTTCATTGATTAGGAAAAGATGAGGACTGCGATTTTATTGTTGAAGGCTGCATTTCAGTTTATACAAAGCAAGTTTTACATGCTCTTATAATCAAATTTCTCTTATTAATCCATCATATACTCTTTTTGGTTGTGTGCTACTCTTATAACATGATTTATGCAGACGCGCAAAGTGGAGACTATAAAGTGCCTGAGGAAGTAAGAGTCGCAGAATGTTGGCTGAGCTTAAATCCTGCGATAGTCTGAAACTTCTTCTTTGCCTCTTCTATTTGTTCTCATGTTCTGTTCAGTTGTTGTTTGAGTTCTAAGCTAATTTGATTAGTTGTAAATGTTTCTGACACTTTTTAATGTTTTGTAATAGAATGATAACACAACCTTTTACCAGCTTTTTAAATTAACCGCCAGCAGTCCCTAATCAGCCGGCGTACTTCTCCGAACATAAGGTCCTTTTTATGCTTTACTTTTTTTTTAATTTTTAATTAATTAGATTGGGTTTATCATCGGAGTTGATGATAAATAATTATGACGAATTGCAGATGATAATCAATAATGGTGTTTGGATTCTGCTGTTGTGGATTCCACTGGTCATCATTCTAATCGGAACCGTATAATTGCTTAGTTGTCTGCTATCATTTTAGAGGAAGTAAGTCTCTTTGAATGTTTTAGATTTTGTTTTTTCCATAAATTTGAGCTACTTACACTTTTCTTTTATCCTACTGGCAGGTTATTTAGACAAACAGTCCATTAAACATGAAAACAAGCTCATAAACTGGAAAATAAGTCGAAAAGTGGGCTTATGGTATATAAGCATTAAACCACCTCATTTTCTTTTTTGCTTATTTTGGGGTTGAATAGATGGTACCTGACCAGGGAGCTACTAATAACCACAGGTTGTATGTGTTAATTCTATAATTTAGCCTTATAATAGTGATTTGCTTTTTAAACTGATTCCGTCTTGGTGTTGAACAAGTGCAAGAGGCTACAATAAAGAAGATAGATATGCAAGCGTCAAAAGAATTTATTCCTAAAGTAAAAGTGTTAACATATGTTCATCACTTGAACCTGGTAATTTCTCGATATTTATGCAGTTTATTATTTCCTACTTTCATCTAAATCATTTTAAAAAGCATTAAGCCAATGAACCGACAAAATATGCAATCCTGATTTCCAAACACCATTATGGCCTCTTTTATTTGGCCAGTTGCGTGAATAAACTAATAATATTAAACTTAGCTGCATGATTTAGCTAGCTTAAAATTTTATGGTCGGAAATCTGAGTTATATGAGTCCAAAGGCTAAAAAGGTTGTGCGAAATTAAATGTACAAAAATGTGAATTACATCAATTAAACTACTGTAAAACTTGGGGAATTAAGACAGCGGGAGTAAAATTATGAAGTGTATCTTAGTATGATAACTAATATGAGAGACGATCATCTTATGTTACCTCTGATTATATAAAATTCTTGGAATCCATTTTTCTTCAGGTAAACTCGATCATTATCTCATAATATATATATATATATATATATATATATATATATATATATATATATATATATATATATATATATATATATATATATATATATATATATATACACACACTAGATCCAAGGCCCGCCCCGGTGGGGCGGCTAGCTGTAAGAAATTGATTATACAATAAAAATAATAATAATATAAGTATGAAAGTGTAGAAACATAAATGAAATAAATTAAATACTTGGTGTTAAAATAAATAATAAAAGTTTCTCGGTTTTACACAGATATGACTTATTTAAGGAAACATGTAAGACATATTGGCTTTTACTGTTTAGAATAACCGGGAGTGTTTGCTGAAAATCGCTGGCAAGACAACGACTTTACTACGAAACACCTTATCATAAAGAGAAGGAATAACTATCTGCATTTACAGGACAGTTTGTGGTGCTCATGAGGAGAAGGAATAACTATTTTGCGTTTATAGGCTTTTAACATGCATGGGAGTTCAATAACTCAAGTTAATTTTCTTGGAGCAACACAGCTTATGCAAATAAAGCCAGAACACGACTTTTTGGAAAAGGGTATGATATATTTAATATGGATTTTGTAAAAAATAAGTTTAATTAGGACTTATAATATGTTTTATTATTTAATAAACAATAAGAACTTCCAAATAATTATACCTTTATTAATTGTTTTATTATGTACATATACTACAATATTTTATTATCAATAATGAAATGTCATCATCGTAACGACAAGAATATGTAAGTTTGAGTTAGCTTCTTTGTTGAAATTAGGTTTCATTATAATTCTTATATGATGCATTTGTGTCGGTTTTAACAATGGTTATGTTTTGTAGTGTAATATGTTTTTTGGGTAATAATATGGACACATTTATTTTATAAGTGTTACTATAATTTTTACCATTTTTTTTATAAAATGTTAGTAAATATCCTCACAAAACAGCCATTAAATGCGTGTAAGCTCATCATTACTTTCTACTCAATGCTTTTCCTTCTCGAGGTGTTTAGTTCTCTATATATTCACCTATATTCATGTCTCTTCAAAATAAAATCTCTTCATTTTAGGCCAAATATATTGAAATAAAATCTCTTAAAAACCATGGCTTCTAGGTTTCCAGTATATGATATGTTAGCACAGGAAGCTCCTTCTCGCCGTTTTGAGGATGTTCTTGCCGTTCTTTTTGAACGGGAGAGAAAGGCAAACAGGGCTGATGAGCTAGCATATGAAAATATTAGGGAGGAGATTGAAAGTCGTGTTAAGCATAGGTATGATGTTATCAAGGAGCTGGAGAAGTTTGGTAACCCATTGGTGCTTCAGGAACCGTTGGAACGTCTGAGGTTGGCACAGCAAGAGGATTTGGTGGAAGTTGGCTTGTTGAATGTGAGGCGCCAGGTAAGTGGCCGTCGTGCTTATGAGAAGTTTAAGATGACAAAAAAATTATTGAAACTTGATTAAGTCGGAATGTCGTTGTGGTGGGTGTAAGTAGCTGTCTTTTGTAAGTTTATGCTTTTAACTATCTTAAACTAATTATGGGTAAGTGGTGGAAATGTGCCGGATGGATTATGTAAATAGTCATCATTCGTAGTAGTGATGTTGAAGGTTTAGGTAGCTCTTTTTTGCTGTGATAATGTTTGTTTAAGTGCTACTTGATGTATGGTTTGGAAGGTAGCAGTTTTGATGATGACTCATTTAGGTGTTGGTTGTTTAAACTAAAATAGTTGTAATATGGTTATCATATTAATGAAATGTTTATTACTATGCATATGCTTATGTTATGTTTATTGTGGGAATGAATCTTAGTACTTGTTGTTCTTAATTATTGCAGGAAAAAGAATCACAAGTTCAAGCAAATGTTCTTGATAGTTTTTATATATATCGTACTTCTCAAGATCCTTTTATGTAATATCATATGTAAAGTTAACCATATTGTTTTCGATGAATAAGTAACTCGGATTAGGGGATTAGGAGGTTTATCATAAAGTAATTGAGATAGGATTTACTGTAGTTTGATTTGTTTGTATATAGATCTGAATGTCGTTTTTTAGTTAATACTTGAATTTGGATGAATATGTTAATTTGCTGCTGATGAATGAGGTTAATTCATATTAATTGTGAATTTGTGATAGTATTCAATTTCAATCGACATCGGATAGAAATGTTTTGTTAGTGGTTGAGTTTAGAATGATAGACATGCTATTGATCAGCATGTCTATTTAGACGTTGACGGTTTCTCGATAGTTCTACTTTAGGATCTATTATTTTGGCAAAGTTAAAGAGTCAAAGTTCCCTTTAGTTTTCTTGCGGGGTAACTTTTTTTTTTGGTGTTGCATATGTTGTCACATATAATGTTGAAGGCATGTATGAAAAAGAGGCTCATTAGCTTATAGTTTTTTCAACCACAATATATCATACACGGTTTGAAATATGATACATACACACAAGTGAATCAAAATAATAACCATGGTGAATCAAAAAAGGCTTGCACATATGTTTTAACAAATTTGAAAATTTTGTAACATATACATGGTGAATCAAAATAATAACCAATATAGGCATTCTAAATATCAAAATCGTCGTCAGTATGTTCATCATCGGCTATCTTTAAGAATTTGATTATACAATAAAATTAATAATAATATAAGCATGAATGTGTAGCAACATAAATGAAAAAAAAATTAAACATGCTACTATTAATAAAATAATAAAGTTTAACAAAACCTAAGGTTGAAAATAAGAAAGTAACATATAGTTTATAATCTATGAAGAACTTCTCTATAAACAACGTTGGTTGTAGAATTGGTGTAGTTGCCGTCTTTGTCACAACATAACACTTTTAGGCCTCTCTTGCTTTTGACTCTTGAGACTGCTACATAAAGTTGTCCGTGTGAAAAAACAGACCGTTCCAAATATAACCCAACCTTAGACAATGTTTGACCCTGAATTTTGTTTATAGTCATGGCAAAACAAACGGAAATAGGGAATTGCCTCCTATTAAGTTGAAAAGGCATCTTCTTGTCGGATGGGCTTATAAGCATTCTAGGTATAGAGCGAACCTCACCCACTTTACCCCCTGATATAATCTTTGCCTCAATGTTATTGACTCCCATTCTCGTTACTTGTAACCTAGTTCCGTTACACAATCCACCTCGTTGATCAATGTTGCGCAAACACATAACCGGAGTGCCAATCTTCAAAACTAATTTATGGTGTGGAAGTCCAGACATTTTGATTGTATTCAAAAAATCTGTAGTGTACATATCCTCGCTATGATTAAAATCCACGTCTAAATCTGACACTGTATCTGAACTATAATATACTTTCTCTCTGCCACTAAGTTGAGAAAGCATTCGGTCATTAACTTTATCAACTTGCTCATGTGTTGGTGCAAGAATGGCTTGATCTTGGAAATAAGATGGATCCCAAAGGTTATCCTCCCAATTATCATAAGTTTATTGTATTACAGCTTGCACATGATCATCAGAATCAGGTATTAGCATTTCTTCTGGGAATTCAATCTCAGCAGTACCATCTTTAGTGCCACCTATTCTCCCATCACCAATACTCAATATCCATTCAGCAAAATCCTTAATCTGATCTGCATCTCCGGGGTTGCAACCAACGCGAAGCCTCATATTCTCGGTAAGTTTAAGAACCTTGCAATGATTCCATAGATAAGACTGATTCAAGGAAGCATGTACGACATCTTGCCTGCTACCGTTTGGAATAACCGGGAGTATTTGACGAAAATCGCCACCAAAGACAACCACCTTACCTCCAAACACCTTATTTGAAAGTGCCGTATAAGTACCTGTTAAAAAGATAATTTAAACATTAATACATACAGTTTACAAATATACTGTGTTTTATTACGTATAAACATAAATAAAACATTATACTGGTAATGAATATTTTTTCTACATTCATTATTTCATGTTAATATACTATGTTTAACTTGGCAACAATAATAAGCGAGTACGGATCCCATATGATTTTCTAAATGGTTAGAAATGAATGTTTACAATGAGAATTAAAATGAATAAATTGAATGGGTTAATTAGAAATGATGCATACGTGTTAAAAGTTAGTAAATATAGAAAATAATTAACAACCTCTTGCAACTAAATCTACATTATTAACTATCTTTTTAACAGCTGATATGTAAAGAAAGTTTGTATTATATGTTAAGTATAAATAATTTCAATGTAATACTAAGCAAATGTAAAAGAAGTGCATAAAAAATAAAGTAAAATGTACCTGTTGATATATCTCGTAAAGTTCTGTCAAAAGCTTCAAAACAAAGTTTGTTAACCATTGGTGCTTCGTCCCATATAATTAACTTTGCCTCGCGAATCAATTCAGCAAGATCACCATCAGCACTAATACTACACATTGAATCCTCAACGACATTTATAGGGATTGCAAACCGAGAATGGGTTGTTCTACCACCATCTAGCAAAAGCGCGGCTATACCACTGGATGCTACGTTTAGAAGTATTTGACTCTTGGACCTTAAAGCAACTGTCAATGTCTTGTACAGGAAAGTCTTCCCTGTACCTCCATAACCATATACAAAAAACATACCTCCTTTGTCATTATCACAAGCATCTATTATGGTATCATAAATTACTTTTTGCTCATTTGTCAAACTCCCACATAGTTGTTGATGTTGGAGTATCAATTCCGGCACGTTATAAGTAAGTTCATCGTAAATCAACCTATTGTATCCATCCATTGTGAAATCTGAATCCGGATACGGTATATTGACAATATCTTTGAGGCTTTTCGAATTGCTGAGTAACTTGTCCTCAATATATGTTAAACATATATTGTACTTTTGTTTATCCGTTAGTTGTAATGGTGCACAAAAAGAGTGAATTTTAGTTGAAAAACTTTGACAAATAAAAATGCAATTAAATTTTGCGTTTAAAAGTGTACTATTATATATGATTTATAATAAAATTTTATGATACCTGGATGATTTCTTTTTTTCCGTTCCAAATTTTCCACGTCTTCTGCTAAAAGAGTCCACGTCTTCTCCCAAACGACCTCTGGTCTTGACATACTATCTGATAGTATTAACATAACAAAATGATTACGAAGGTATTTACCAGTTCCCCACGCACTTGCTTCAATTATTCCTTCGATGTATTCCTTGTCATCCTGTAACAATCCACGTGCGTCGCAAGCCTCCTTATACGTACGATATACTACATCATCAAATGTCTTAAAGTCGTCCCATTCTGGTGCTCCTTTAACTTTGTTTAATAGCATACGCAAATAAAATAGCTCGCCCCAAAAGGGAGGAACATGATGAATCCGACCTATGCTTTTTCCTTGCTTTCGTCGAGTCCATATTTTGTCTTGACTGTTCCAAACAAAATATTTTGGGATCTCAAAATACAACAACGATCGTGCTAATTCATCTTCTTTATTGAGATCCATATAAGCCAAAAACTTGGTAGTATTAGCTGAGGCCTGATCGAGTTGAAAGTCTATACTTTCAGTGGGATCAAATACAACAGAATGCTCGTTTGGAAGATGAAATGGTAAACGCTCTACTGGAGGAAACCGGTGGTGTATATCAAACTTAAATATCCTCCACGCAGCCTCGCAAGCTGATAAATAACGGCAATCATAAAAGTCTTTAATCTCATCCGTCTCTTCATCTTCGACAGCAGCAGTAACTCTATCCGGTCCCTTGTTTATGTATTTAAATAAATACTTGATGGATCCAAACTGATTGCACCATTCAACATTGATATGAGCTTGATACCTTTTCAATAACGTTGGATTGTAGGGAACGACAAAACCACAGTGAAGATCAGTACCTTGTTTTTTAACAGTCCTGCCATCATCTGTCCTTTTATATATAGCATAGCTGCTTTCGTCGATGAAAGTAGACTCATTAAATGGCTTTGGAAACTTCTTGGAACACTTATCTGCAACCATACAAGGGCAGCTTCTATGATCAGGACCACAAGGACCGTGAATCATAAATTCCTTAACCAATTGGTGTAGTTCGGGTTCTTCATCTATATCTGGTATTTCAGCCGATATACATCTATCTATATCCGCGGGAAATCTCAACTTGTCATTTGATTCCAACCATACACACAAGTGACAGTGAGGCAGTCCACGTTTCTGAAATTCTATTGTGTAAACCTCTGTAATAAAAACAAAAATAAACATGTCGGTAGTAATAAAAAGGGAGTTGTATAAAGCTTTTAGTGGGAAAGAAAAGTTAAGTAAAGTTTGAAATGTACCTGCACGAACGCGACCAAAAATACGTTTCTCCTTAATGTCCTTTATCAAGTTATCCAACTTGATCTTAAACACTCTTGTGGTAATGTCGGGACGATCCTATGATTTAAGACCCTTGCTACGTAAAAAACCTTTTAATCTCAGGCAACTTTGGATTACATGTAAAGGTTATAAATAGATCAGGGTATCCATAAAACTTGCACATGGTCATAGCATCCAAGTAGTTCTGCATCATATATCTTGGGCTACCTGTGAAGGTCGACGGCAAAATCACCTTTTTTCCACGTTTCTTGTTTTGTTGGTTGGACGATTCAGCAGCTTGAGCTAATCGGGAATAAGTTTCACATCTTAATTCACAGTTCTTATTCTTTATATATAACAGCCTCTCGGCTTCAACCATAGTGTAACCATCGACCAAAAACTGCTGGAATAACCGTTTACTATTTAAAACAGTTGAAAAAACATTTGGTCTATCTTGTATACGGTAAGCAAACCATTCACGCATTGTGACATACTTTTTATACTTGTCTGGTGTTTCATCAGTAATACCTTGATGGTATATGTCAGTTCTATAACCATCTTCTGCGTAAGGGAACAATAACGGGTACTGTAATGGAAGGTATGAAACATGTAACTCACTAATCTTTTTCTTCTTGCCACAGTTTTTGTGCACCATAATGTCCCTTTCATTATGATTGTTGTCAAAGTCACCAACAATAAGTGCAGCCACTTCATTTGCTGTAGGAAGGTTATATTGCCTCCCATCTTTCTCACGCCTTCCTATCAGCCTGATCTTAATATTTTCTACTCCATTAGCAATTTGCAGACCAGCCATTCGATACTTCTTTAGCAGAGGGTTATTAGCATTGATGAACTCAAATAAGTACATTTTATTACCATCATTTATCCTATTTATTTGACTTGTTTTATTATATTATCTGTGAGAATTGATACGTTAATGTTTACTTTTGTAATTCTCAGGTAAAAACAAGTATTATGTGAAACTTGGCGATTTTGGACTAATTATGGAGCAAAACAAGCAAGAAGTTAAGAGTCTACTGAAATGTACAAGATCAAGATAATTCTGCTCCAGATACGCCGCATCCTACTTCTTACATACGGCGCATCTGATGAAGCGAAAAGTGTACCGCTTTTAAGGGGTCATTTAAGCCTTAAATCGTATTTATTTGATCAAATATTGCCCTAAATCGTTCCTTTTGTCATTTTAGGTACTTTTGAGGAGAAATCTGGAAAAGGAGGCATTTTGGACGTTTTTGGAGCATTAAAGTGAAGAAAACGGCAAAGTCTCAAGAATCGGCTGAAAGTCACCTTTGACGGCGTCACAATTAACATGGGACGGCGTCATGCCTTGGCAAGAAAAGTTGGACATGAAATTTACTCATGACGGGCCAGTGAACATAGCATGTGAATTCTGACGGCGTCACGCTTTAACTTGATCGAGGGCGTCACGGCTTAAATCATAAGGGGACGGCGTCACGTTCATGGTTCGACGGCGTCAAGCCTTGATAAGCCAGAATGGATTTTTGAAGAGCTAAAGAGGGACGGCGTCAAGAAGGTCATCCGGGAACCCTAAAAGCGGCGAGGGTGACGGCGTCACACTCCATAAGGTGACGCCGTCAGATCCAAAAATCTATATATAGTTTTCTAATTTTTTGTCATTAGAGAGGGCTTAGTGTGTGGAATTTTGGGATAAAACCCTAAGACGATTTTAGCTACTTTTTCAGGGCTTTTTGCCTTGAGATCTTCCATGTTTCATTGAAAGATAAGTTATCAATTAATCATTCAATATGTCTATGTGTTGTTTGATTCTATCTTATCCTTGTCTTTTGTTTAACATGTTAGGCTAAATTTATCTTGTGTTTGCTTAGATCTAATGAAACCTAGCTATTGATTATTGGTTGTTAGTGTGTTATTAGTTGTATTGGATGATTGTTTATCTATGTTAGGCTTAAGAAAACTGGCTAACTTCCTATTCGGTAACTTGCTTAAACGTCTTAAGAAACATGAACCAAACGCGTACTAAAGGTTTTTATGGTTGTATTTAATGCACAAGCGAATTCTAGTGATCCCATGTTAGGAGCTTCCTAGCCGGCTCGACATAGGAGTGAAGTAGGAGCTTGTAGAGTTTGGGGAAGTAAGTACGCCACCCCATGAATGGTATTAAGGAATACACCCGTCATCCACGCGACTAATACACACTAATTAACCGGTAAAAGATAGTTAGGGAGTAAGGAAATCTAAGTAAACACATTTCTCTACACATAAGTTTCTCACCACATTTTTATTTTCAGTTATTTATTTTATTGCATTTGTAGTTATTTGGGTTAGTTGACTAGCAACTAATTCCGCCCACTCCTTCAAACCCGAGATTTAACTTGCTTTCATAAAAATTATAAAAACATAAAAAAGAATCTTCCTCAACCCTTAGACCTAATTAGAGTAGCCTTTCATACCTAACGAACACTATTCCCTGTGGAGAACGATCAATCCCCCGTACTTACCACTACACTATACTACATCGGTCAGGTACACTGCCTGGTGGGGTTGTAAGCCTCTTGAGATCCCTCGAGAGGTAAAACCTGTTGTAAGGTTACAAAACCACGCATCAAGTTTTTGGCGCCGCTGCCGGGGAATAGTTATTGTTTAGGTTGAATTTTTATTTCTATTAGGTCTACTCACTAGATTCCTTTCTAGTGAGATTTTTATTTTATTTTTCTAGGTTTTCTTTAGTCTATCTATTTTCTTCGTGTCTTTGTTCGTAACCATACCGTCCGACATCATGGAAGATGGTAATATCCTTAACCCCCACAACCCACCACCACAACAACCACCACCACCTCCTAGAGCCCGTACTTTAGGAGAGTATTCCCGTCCTAGCCACCATGGCTATCGAAACACCATTGAGCTCACTCAAGGAGCCAATATCACACCCTTGCGATCCGACACCATCCGGTTGGTGCAAAGCGGATGCGCATTCCATGGACTTCGTTCTGAAGATCCTTATCAACATCTCAAGGACTTTTTTAAAATCGTTGATTCTATAGACCTTGATGTTGCCACTCGAGAGACGACCCGATTGCGTCTCTTTCAATTCTCTCTGCGGGACCAAGCTAGTCAGTGGCTAGAACGTCAACCCGCATGATCCATCACCTCTTGGGATGATCTCACCACTCGTTTCCTTGCTCAGTTTTTCCCACCGGGAAGAACTACCAAGCTAAGGAATGATATCTTGATGTTCCAACAACGTCAAGGCGAAACTCTCTACGAGGCATGGACTCGATTCAAGGACTTACTCCAAAAAGTCCCTCACCATGGCATAGAACTTTGGCTCCAAGTCCAAATCTTCTATGACCATATCAATCTCTCCACGAGGCAAACCATTGACCAATCGGCCGGTGGCAAGCTACGTGATCTAAGTGCGGAACAATCATGGGCTCTCCTAGAGGATCTTGCTCTTTATGACAACGAAAGTTGGAGTGATCCCCGTGATTTGAATAAAACGGTCAAGGCAATATCTTTGCCTTTGAACAATTCAAGCACTTCCGACCGTAGGATCATAGAACTTGAAGACCAAGTCAAGTTTCTCATGAAATCCTACGAGGCTCCTAAACCTTCAAGCCAAGTGAACAAAATCACTTCTTCATGTGAATTATGTAGTGGTCCCCACGACACTCGTGATTGCATGGAACTCCCCGAACAAGCTTTTGTGGATTACGCATCATCGCGTACCGACGGAGCGGGAGACAAGTGGTACACTTTCAAACCCGAGCCAAACCCTTATGGTGATTCATACAACCCCTCATGGAAAAATCACCCGAACCTTAGGTGGAAACAAAACCAAAACTCACAACAAACCAATTCTTCCAACCCACCTAATCGTTTCCAATCAAGCGGTTCCAACTCGAACCGTACTTTCAACAACAATCCTTCCGGCAATGGTAGTACCAATAACTTTGAAGGATTGATGTCTCAATTTATGGCATCTCAAGAAGCTCGTTTAGCCAAGTTTGAAGCCGATTTCAAACAAAGACAAAGCGAGATGACCGATAAGATTGACACCTTGTTGAAAGCCCTCAATGACCGAGAAATGGGAGCACTCCCTAGCAACACGGTCAAGAACCCGAAACCAAACGTCAACGCTATTTCATCGGTTTCGTCCCCTAGTTCTTGTCCACAATATTATTCGGTCAATTCCATGAGCACGTGTTTCAAACAAACCCAAGTCATTCCAAGTGACCAAGAAGTTATGACATCCAAATTGGTCAACAACATAGTTGAAACACCTCCCACTCAAAACCTTGACGAAGAATTCAAGGAGCTCCACCTTGAAAGTCCGGTTGTTGATGAGTTGGATGAGAAGAAGCTCAAGTTAGGCGAAAAAGGGACCGCCTTTGTTCAAAACAAGCTACCTAAGAAATTAGATGATCCGGGCTTATTTGTTCTACCTTGCAAGATCGGTAATTCGGAGGCTTATGACACATTAGCCGATCTTGGATCAAGCCTTAACCTACTTCCGTTACCTCTCTACACCTCTCTAAAATTAGGAAAACTTGAAGAAACCGAGGTGATAATAGGCTTAGCGGATGGAAGTGTTGCTTACCCGGTTGGAGTAATTAAGGACGTGTTAGTGCACATTGGAAAACTAACCATTTTAGCCGATTTCCACGTCCTTGATATGGTTAGCGACCCTACATGCCCCTTGTTGATAGGTAGAGGATTTTTGGCGACCGCTAGTGCTATGATTGATTGTAAGGAATCTAAGATAGCGGTAGGAGAAGGAGATACTTGGTCAATCTATGATGTTAAGAAACACGCCTATGATACTAGTGAGGAACCGACACCCCATTGGTTAGAATTAAATAGGAGACCATCTAGATATGGACCTTGGATTGATAGAGACTTCATAGGACCCCAACGCCCATTTTACCTAGAAGAGGACTTTGTTAACCGAACACATACGGTAGAAACAACTCTTGGCTAGGGACACCGAATTGGATCCATTTGAAGACCCTCTAGTTTTTAGAAGGATGATTGATTTCCTAGGAGTTTTGCCAATTAACCTAGGAATGAATAAGTGGATTTGTGAGGAAGATGATCATAAGTGGAATTGGGATAAACCACCCAAAGATGGAGATGGGTCATGGCATATTAAGATGACATTGTATGACCCGGATGGAGAGAAGTTTGAAAAGACATATCGTACTAAGCGGACCAATAGGAAACTTCAATCCAAGCTTAACCCTAAAGACGTCCTCGATGACGAGCTTACTTACATAGGGTAGCGTGACTTAGAGTCTAGCTACAAGACTCGTTAATAAAGAAAAGCGCTTCTTGGGAGGCAACCCAAGCTTTATTTGCTTTATTTGCTTTATTTGCTTTATTTGTTTTATTTGTTTTATTTGCTTTGTGTGTTTATTTATTTGTTTGTTTGATTTTATTTGTTTCCGTATGTGTGTTTAATTTTTATCATTATTGATTCATGTTCAAAAGTAATTTGTGAAAATGCTTTATTTTGTTTTTAACTTCGTCTTAACTACATATAAAGGTATTTTGCAAAAGATAAGTGTAAGGGAAATCTAAATCGGTTTATTAGAACACAAATTAACATGAATCATAATAATAATAAATTAGCATACATATTAGTATTTGTTTGAGTCAAATGCTTGTATCGAGTCATAATGATGTTTTGCAGGAATTCCAGGAAGTAAGGTAAAGGTTTTTCCAGAAATTTTCCGGAAACTTAAAATGAAAATTTTTGTCAGGTCATTTCTGACGGCGTCAGGGGTTATAACCTGACGGCGTCAGATTTAATTTCCAGGAATTTTTGAAAGTTTTGTTTTCATAAAAAGTTTTTATTAAAATCTCCAACTTATAATCACCAGGAATCTGCAAAATTATCATTTCACAAGCATTATATCCTTATATATAGATTTTTCCCGCCGATGTTATGCAGGTTTTCGTGTTTGTTTTCTCAGGTTTAACAGGTTATTTTGGACAAGGAGATGTTTATGGAATCAAGCTTATGGCGATGCATTAGTCATGGAGTTTCAACATTCTCTTTGGAGGAAGATTTAACCGTGTAATTTCATTATCCACCGAGCGAATCAGGGGAGTATTTGATTTCATTCTTTTACTTTATGCTTTTACATCTTGTTATTTGAACATTGGGGACAATGTTCATCTTAAGTGTAAGGGGAGGGTAAAAGTACGATTTTAGAAAATGCCATTGCGCTTGATTTTTGTTTGTTTAATAGTAGATGTGTAATAAAACTGAGAGAAATACTTGTTAAGGTAATTTTAGTGCCAAATTTAAAATTTTTTACAACATTTAGGAGTGAAACTTTGATCTTAATGAGCGTCTCACGGATAGGAGTTATATGACTAGCACAAAAACCGTACCACTAAAAAAATTTTCCACCCCAAATATGTGAGGTTCGCCCCTAGAATTGGTAGGAAAAGCATTTATGCTATGATGTGTGTACCGGTAGCACTTAGATTCTAGAACTTGCGTTAGGACCATTCCAAGGCCACAAGTGAGACTACATTCGTGTAGTTAGATTTACTACATGATAAGAGGCATTAGGATTAACCCATTGTTTTACACCTGTGTTTTTGTTATAATTACATTGGCTACATTGGTCAAGTAATTCTCCCACACCCTTTGCGTTGTACTCATTTTTAGTACACGATACCCCTAGTACACCCCTCAGAGCCTATCTTTTCGTTTCGACCTTTAAGTATTTTACTTAAAGGAAGAATTTGTTACACCCCACTTAAATGTACACCCAAATCGCCTTAGCCTACCTTGTATGCACTCATTTTTAGTGCATTATTGTGTCAACATTTGTTTAAACCCAAGTTAATTATCTAATTGATTACATGGTTGCTAAGTCGAGTCATATCCTTGTACATATTGTTTTGGGACGATTGGGACTCATGGGTAAAGTACTAGTGTAATGGAGTAATGGGGAAGAACATCATTTATTACCCCCATATGTGCTAAATGTTTTAAAAGTACTCCAAGTTTTTCAATTATCTTAATTCGAGTCATTAGATTAGTTAATTGTAAAGTCATGTAAAAGTTCAAGTGTAAGGGGAATGCAATGCCCCTATGATGTATTATTTTGGATGGTAGGGTAAAAGTGTATGCAAAAAAAAAAAAAAAAAAAAAAAAAAAAAAAAAAAAAAAAAAAAAAAAAACACAAAAAAAAATGAGAAAATGAAAAATAGAAAAAACATACGGACTACCATCCCGTTTCATTTTATGTTTGTTTTATATTTTTGTTATTTCGTTATTTCGTTTCTAGCTTAAGATCGAGTCTAGTCTTGGCTTAGCAACATTGTATAGTACATGTAATTAATCAAGATCTTTAACTCGCCACCAGTAAAATATCCCTTATCCAACAAAACCGTGTTTTCCTTTTCCCTACACCTAACGTTATAACCCATTTAAAAGCCCTCTTTGATAGTTTATCTTAGGTGCTTATGCCTAGTGGAGGAGGTTTTCGATCCTTTCCCAAGCCTATGGTAATCTATTTGCTATGACAGGTAGTGAGAGATATTTTCCGTTTTCATTTATGAGATTTATTTTGATGACACTTGAGAGATGTGAGTATCTAAACACTACTTGTGAGGTGCTAGTGTGTAATCTCCGTGCTTATTATGATTAGAGTGGAACGATTATTTGTTGTAATTACTTTTATGTTAGCATTAAATGACCCCTAACTTGTATTTTGATTAGAATAAAAGCGCATTTGCTTGAGGACAAGCAAATCTCAAGTGTAAGGGTATTTGATGAAGCGAAAAGTGTACCGCTTTTAAGGGGTCATTTAAGCCTTAAATCGTATTTATTTGATCAAATATTGCCCTAAATCGTTCCTTTTGTCATTTTAGGTACTTTTGAGGAGAAATCTGGAAAAGGAGGCATTTTGGACGTTTTTGGAGCATTAAAGTGAAGAAAACGGCAAAGTCTCAAGAATCGGCTGAAAGTCACCTTTGACGGCGTCACAATTAACATGGGACGGCGTCATGCCTTGGCAAGAAAAGTTGGACATGAAATTTACTCATGACGGGCCAGTGAACATAGCATGTGAATTCTGACGGCGTCACGCTTTAACTTGATCGAGGGCGTCACGGCTTAAATCATAAGGGGACGGCGTCACGTTCATGGTTCGACGGCGTCAAGCCTTGATAAGCCAGAATGGATTTTTGAAGAGCTAAAGAGGGACGGCGTCAAGAAGGTCATCCGGGAACCCTAAAAGCGGCGAGGTGACGGCGTCACACTCCATAAGGTGACGCCGTCAGATCCAAAAATCTATATATAGTTTTCTAATTTTTTGTCATTAGAGAGGGCTTAGTGTGTGGAATTTTGGGATAAAACCCTAAGACGATTTTAGCTACTTTTTCAGGGCTTTTTGCCTTGAGATCTTCCATTTTTCATTGAAAGATAAGTTATCAATTAATCATTCAATATGTCTATGTGTTGTTTGATTCTATCTTATCCTTGTCTTTTGTTTAACATGTTAGGCTAAATTTATCTTGTGTTTGCTTAGATCTAATGAAACCTAGCTATTGATTATTGGTTGTTAGTGTGTTATTAGTTGTATTGGATGATTGTTTATCTATGTTAGGCTTAAGAAAACTGGCTAACTTCCTATTCGGTAACTTGCTTGAACGTCTTAAGAAACATGAACCAAACGCGTACTAAAGGTTTTTATGGTTGTATTTAATGCACAAGCGAATTCTAGTGATCCCATGTTAGGAGCTTCCTAGCCGGCTCGACATAGGAGTGAAGTAGGAGCTTGTAGAGTTTGGGGAAGTAAGTACGCCACCCCACGAATGGTATTAAGGAATACACCCGTCATCCACGCGACTAATACACACTAATTAACCGGTAAAAGATAGTTAGGGAGTAAGGAAATCTAAGTAAACACATTTCTCTACACATAAGTTTCTCACCACATTTTTATTTTCAGTTATTTATTTTATTGCATTTGTAGTTATTTGGGTTAGTTGACTAGCAACTAATTCCGCCCACTCCTTCAAACCCGAGATTTAACTTGCTTTCATAAAAATTATAAAAACATAAAAAAGAATCTTCCTCAACCCTTAGACCTAATTAGAGTAGCCTTTCATACCTAACGAACACTATTCCCTGTGGAGAACGATCAATCCCCCGTACTTACCACTACACTATACTACATCGGTCAGGTACACTGCCTGGTGGGGTTGTAAGCCTCTTGAGATCCCTCGAGAGGTAAAACCTGTTGTAAGGTTACAAAACCACGCATCAGCATCACTATCAAGATTTCACAAGTTATAATCCAAGACGGCAAAGGACATGCGCCGCATAGATAAATGGAGTTACGCCGCATCTTCTGGCGGTGTACGAATATTCCTGAATATATTAATCTTGGACCCCACGCGAAGTTAAGTCAATGCGCCACATCTACTTATTCAATGCGCCGCATCTAACCCTCAGACAGAAACTATAAATACCCCAAAGTCAGACGAATTTTGTGTGCAATAGTTCGTGCAATATATCGAGTGCGAGATACCTAGTACGAGAGCCGAATTCAGACGAAGTAGCAGCACATGACACACCCTAAACGAAGATACAAGAGCTGTAAGAAGGTCCTGCATGTATTCAATTCATTAAGTAGTTTTGTTTTATTGTATTAGTACACTTTAATTTATCAGGATTGATGGGCTTGTGTCATTGATTTAATCATGCACTTCAACTCCCCTTAAAATTGCTTTCCCATTAATTAAAGTTTATATGTTGATGTCTTTGGTGACTTTTATTAGTGCATTGATAACCTCTGTGTCTAGCTGAGCATTGCTTGGGTCGCCATGCCCCTTCCTCGCCTATTTGTTTCAGCGTCTCTTTAATAAATAGGATAGACATAAGTAATCATTAAGGGTTTACTCGCCGATAAGATTAGAGCCAACGAGAAAGGGTTAATTACATACACTTCATATAAAACTAGCAATAAAACAAGTGACAAGCTACTTAACTATCAGGACAGGTCTTCTTATTGTCTCAAGTATTTATCTGTGTACGTGTGTGCTAATCGCTGATTCGTGCTTATTAGTTTAGTTTACTATTTAATCATAACCAAACCGTGCCAGTCTCTCAGGCTGAACCCCCTTGCGTTAGATTAGGTTGTATAGCTAACTTAAGATATTAAAATACTGATTAGAATAACTAGATAATACGTTCCACTCTTAGTGATCGACACTCTACGTACCATTATATGCATACTGACCGGGTACACTGCTCGTTAAAGTGTGTGTTATTGATAAGTCGGCTAAATATAAATTTAAAACTTGAATACTGCTAAAACCACAACGACACACCGTGGATATAAAAATTAGAGCAATAACAGCACACGCATCAAGCATTGTTTTAAGGTCTTTAGTTAGCTGACGATCTATTTTTCGATTAGAAGAAGAAGATCCAGGCTCATTGGAACTGTCATGAATTGGAAAAATAAGTTATAGTCAGTGTATTTTAGTTATAATCTTTTAAACTTAAAATGCAACGGAAGAAATAATAATAATAATAATAATAATAATAATAATAATAATAATAATAATAATAATAATAATAATAATAATAATAATAATAATAATAATAATAATAATAATAATAATAATAATACCAAACGTTATACATTAAATTTACCTGACAGCATCAATGCGATTCTGAATTTCGTTTTGTGGATCGTAAATATAAAGTTGAGAAAACTTTGGTGGATCACCATCTTTGGGTAACAAATCTCCGATTAAATGGTAGTTTTGGCCTTGTATTCTAAAATAATAAGGTGCACGGCCATTGTTAACTGTATGGTCAACGTTACCACCCATGGATGTAAAAGCAAACATCGAGTTATACCGTCGTATATTCTCAAGAAAAGACTTGCTTTTTCTGTGTTCCCCATTCATTAGTTTCTTTAACAATTGAGGAGGTTCCTTCAATGAAACAGGTAAAACAACTTTTCCTTTCCCACAACACAAAGAAAATGAGTCATCGCTAGCGTTGTTATATGCTCCTCTTTTAACCTCAGCATGCCACAACATTGCTCCACATTTTATGCATTGAACATTCTGATCACCATGGTTGAGGTAATCTAAAATAATATATAAAATGTATTGTTTTATTATAATACAAAAAGATAAAAAGTAACTCAAACATATCAATAGCTAAAAAAATTATCGTTAAAAAAATTGCTTCTCAAATAATTATACCTTTAGATATGCCTGAAATACGTTCAATATATCCATGTTCATCCTCAGAGACTTCATCTGATAAATCAAGTAACGTTGTATGTGCTATTGATTTGCCTTTGTCTTTGTTTGTACGTTGTGTTGTGATGTAGTATTTTTGTTCCGAAGGAAAATGCAACGGATGCGTTTTCCCGGGTCGTGTCCCAACGAAGGTCGAATTCGAGTTTTCATGACGTTGTCGAATAGTGTGGTGAATGTGTGTGAAAAAGTGATGTTTGGTGATTTAACACTACGAATAATGAAATATTAAATGAAATCTACAAATTAAGCTAAAGGAACAATTTAACTAAGCACGTAATTGATGTGCGTGTGGTATTGCTCTAATTATATATCCACGATATGTCGTTGTGGTTTTAGCAGTATTCAAGTTTTAAATTTATATTTAGCCGACTTATCAATAACACACACTTTAACGAGCAGTGTACCCGGTCAGTATGAATATAATGGTAAGTAGAGTGTCGATCACTAAGAGTGGAACGTATTATCTAGTTATCCTAATCAGTATTTTAATATCTTAAGTTAGCTATACAACCTAATCTAACGCAAGGGGGTTTCAGCCTGAGAGACTGGCACGGTTTGGTTATGATTAAATATAAACTAAACTAATAAGCACGAATCAGCGAGTAGCACACACGTACACAGATAAATACTTGAGACAATAAGAAGACCTGTCCTGATAGTTAAGTAGCTTGTCACTTGTTTTATTGCTAGTTTTATATGAAGTGTATAGTTCGATGCAACGCACCGAGATTAAGTCCTTTCTCGTTGGTTCTAATCTTATCGGCGAGTAAACCCTTAATGATTACTTATGACTATCCCATTTATCTTTCTTCCTACTTTTCTACAGACGATAGAATGCATAGGCGATCTAATAAATAGGCGAGGAAGGGGCATGGCGACTGATGAAGCGAAAAGTGTACCGCTTTTAGGGGGTTATTTAAGCCCTAAATCGTATTTATTTGATCAAATATCGCCCTAAATCGTTCCTTTTGTCATTTTAGGTACTTTTGAGAAGAAATCTGGAAAAGGAAGCATTTTGGACGTTTTTGGAGCATAAAAGTGAAGAAAACGACAAAGTCTCAAAATTATGCTGGAAAGTACCTTTGACGGCGTCAGGATTAACCCTGGACGGCGTCATGGCTTGGCAAGAAAAGGTGGATGTGAAATTTACTCATGATAAGCCAGTGAAAATTGCATGTGAATTCTGACGGCGTCACGCTTTAACCTGATCAAGGGCGTCACGGCTTAATTCAAAGAGGGACGGCGTCACGTTCAAGGTCTGACGGCGTCAAGCCTTGATAAGCCAGAACGGATTTTGGAGAGCTAAAGAGGGACGGCGTCAAGAAGGCCATCCGGGAACCCTAAAAGCGGCGAGGTGACGGCGTCACACTCCATAACGTGACGCCGTCAGATGTAAAAATCTATATATAGTTTTGTAATTCTTTGTCATTAGTGTGGAACTTAGTGTGGAATTTTTGGGAGAAAACCCTAAGACGATTTTAGCATCTTTTTCAAGGCTTTTTGCCTTGAGATCTTCCATGTTACATTGAAGATAAGTTATCAATTAATCATTCAATATGTCTATGTGTTGTTTGATTCTATCTTGTTCTTGTCTTTTGGTTAATATGTTAGGCTAGATTTATCTTGTGTTTGCTTAGATCTAATGAAACCTAGCTATTGATTATTGGTTATTAGTGTGTTATTAGTTGTATTGGATGATTGTTTATCTATGTTAGGCTTAAGAAAACTGGCTAACTTCCTATTCGGTAACTTGCTTGAACGTCTTAAGAAACATGAACCAAATGCGTACTAAAGGTTTTTATGGTTGTATTTAATGCACAAGCGAATTCTAGTGATCCCATGTTAGGAGCTTCCTAGCCGGCTCGACATAGGAGTGAAGTAGGAGCTTGTAGAGTTGGGGAAGTACGTACGCCACCCCACGATTGGTATTAAGGAATACACCCGTCATCCACGCAACTAATACACACTAATCAACCGGTAAAAGATAGTTAGGGAGTAAGGAAATCTAAGTGAACACATTTCTCTACACATAAGTTTTCACCAACCTTTTATTTTCAGTTATTTATTTTATTTGCATTTGTAGTTATTTGGGTTAGTTGACTAGCAACTAATTCCGCCCACTCCTTCAAACCCGAGATTTTACTTGCTTTCATAAAAATATAAAAACATAAAAAAAGAATCTTCCTCAACCCTTAGACCTAATTAGAGTAGTCTTTCATACCTAACGAACACTATTCCCTGTGGAGAACGATCAATCCCCCGTACTTACCACTACACTATACTACATCGGTCAGGTACACTGCCTGGTGGGGTTGTAAGCCTCTTGAGATCCCTCGAGAGGTAAAACCTGTTGTAAGGTTGCAAAACCACGCATCAAGTTTTTGGCGCCGCTGCCGGGGAATAGTTATTGTTTAGGTTGAATTTTTATTTTATAGGTCTACTCACTAGATTCCTTTCTAGTGAGATTTTTATTTTCTTTTTCTAGGTTTTCTTTAGTCTATCTTATTTCTTTGTACTTTTGTTTGTGATACCTTCCACTTACCTCATGAGTAACATTGATCATTTGATCCCTGTTATTCGTATTTTCCGCCGTGCAAACTTTCAAATACCCGTTCCCGCCCCCATCATAGAAAACAACAACTTTTCACCCGACCACTACTTTGATAACAATTTTGAGATGGAGGAGTCTGACCATGAGAATGACTATGTTAGTCCGTTTTACTACTCAGACTCCGATGAGGATGCCGGTAATGGAGAAGTAGTTAACGAGGAATGGGGAAAAGAGGAAATTAATCCCTTTTAGTATGTTGACCCTAGGACTAAGATCAAAAAGGATAGCCTCTTTAACATGCAATTTCTGTGTAAGATTGGTTATCATGATTTTTATGCTTACCTTAACTCATCTTTACCTATGAACATTATCTCTCGCGCTAATTATAATAAAATCATGGTAGATGAGCTAGAATATCAAGGGGATAACATTGTTGCTAGGATTGAGCCACTGCACGTATTCGTTGGAAGTTTTGTGTATTTGGTGGATTTTATGGTTATGGAGAACTTAGGAGAATTTATTGATGACAAATTAACCCAAGTCATTTTTGGAGAACCCTTCAAAAGGTTGACCAACCTTGACGAAAAACTTGTGGACGGGTTAATTACATTCTCGGATGGGGATGAAGATTTTACTTACCAAATGCCCCGAGCACATCCTAGGTTTAAAAACTACTCCATTGAATCTTGCAATAGACTTGTGCCTCTTGATTTGTTAAGTGAGAATGATAAGAGGAAGGGGCTCAAATATCCACATGAGAAAAATAAGAGATACTATCATGGATGTTTGGAGCTGAATGATGAATACAAGAAAGATGAGGCAACAATTAGATGGCTCACACTCGGATACGTGAGCATAAGCGACACTAGATGAGACTTACTTTGAGTCTAGCTACAAGACTCGTTAATAAAGAAAAGCGCTTCTTGGGAGGCAACCCAAGCTTTATTTGCTTTGTGTGTTTATTTATTTGTTTGTTTGATTTTATTTGTTTCCGTATGTGTGTTTAATTTTTATTATTATTGATTCATGTTCAAAAGTAATTTGTGAAAATGCTTTATTTTGTTTTTAACTTCGTCTTAACTACATATAAAGGTATTTTGCAAAAGTTAAGTGTAAGGGAAATCTAAATCGGTTTATTAGAACACAAATGAACATGAATCATAATAATAATAAATTAACATACATATTCGTATTTGTTTGAGTCAAATGCTTGTATCGAGTCATAATGATGTTTTGCAGGATTTCCAGGAAGTAAGGTAAAGGTTTTTCCAGAAATTTTCCGGAAACTTAAAATGAGAATTTTTGTCAGGTCATTTCTGACGGCGTCAGGGTTTATAACCTGACGGCGTCAGATTTAATTTTCAGAAATTTTTGAAAGTTTTGTTTTCATAAAAAGTTTTTATTAAATCTCTAACTTATAATCTCCAGGAATCTGCAAAATTATCATTGCACAAGCATTATATCCTTATATATAGAGTTTATCCCGCCGATATTATGCAGGTTTTCGTGTTTGTTTTCTCAGGTTTAACAGGTTATTTTGGACAAGGAAATGTTTTGAATCAAGCTTATGGCGATGCATTAGTCATGGAGCTTCAACATTACTTTGGAAGAAGATCTAACCATGTTATTTCATTATCCACCGAGCGAATCAGGGGAGTATTTGATTTCATTCTTTTACTTTATGCTTTTACATTTGTTATTTGAACATTGGGGACAATGTTCATCCTAAGTGTAAGGGGGGGTAAAAGTACGATTTTAGAGAATGCTATTACGCTTGATTTCTGTTTGTTTAATAGTAGATGTGTAATAAAACTGAGATAAATACCTGTTAGGGTAATTTTAGTGCCAAATTTAAAATTTTTTACAACATATAGGAGTGAAACTTTGGTCTTAATGAGCGTCTCACGGATAGGAGTTATATGACTAGCACAAAAACCGTACCACTAAAAAATTTTCCACCCCCAAATATGTGAGGTTCGCCCCTAGAATTGGTAGGAAAAGCATTTATGCTATGATGTGTGTACCGGTAGCACTTAGATTCTAGAACTTGCGTTAGGACCATTCCAAGGCCACAAGTGAGACTACATTCGTGTAGTTAGATTTACTACATGATAAGAGGCATTAGGATTAACCCATTGTTTTACACCTGTGTTTTTGTTATAATTACTTTGGCTACATTGGTCAAGTAATTCTCCCACACCCTTTGCGTTGTACTCATTTTTAGTACACGATACCCCTAGTACACCCCTCAGAGCCTATCTTTTCGTTTCGACCTTTAAGCATTTTACTTAAAGGAAGAATTTGTTACACCCCACTTAAATGTACACCCAAATCGCCTTAGCCTACCTTGTATGCACTCATTTTTAGTGCATTATTGTGACAACATTTGTTTAAACCCCAAGTTAATTATCTAATTGATTACATGGTTGCTAAGTCAAGTCATATCCTTGTACATATTGTTTTGGGACGATTGGGACTCATGGGTAAAGTACTAGTGTAATGGAGTAATGGGGAAGAACATCATTTAATACCCCCATATGTGCTAAATATTTTAAAAGTACTCCAAGTTTTTCGATTATCTTAATTCGAGTCATTAGAATAGTTATTTGTAAAGTTATGTAAAAGTTCAAGTGTAAGGGGATGCAATGCCCCTTTGATGTATTATTTTGGATGGTAGGGCAAAAGTGTATGAAAAAAAAAAAAATCGAAAAATCAAGAAAAATACAAAAAAATGAGAAAAAGAAAAATAGAAAAAACATACGGACTACCATCCCGTTTCATTTTATGTTTATTTTATGTTTTTGTTATTTTGTTTTTAGCTTAAGATTGAGTCGAGTCTTGGCTTAGCAACATTGTATAGTACATGTAATTGATCAAGATCTTTAACTCGCCACCAGTAAAATATCCCTTATCCAACAAAACCGTGTTTTCCTTTTCCCTACACCTAACGTTATAACCCGTTTAAAAGCCCTCTTTGATAGTTTATCTTAGGTGCTTACGCCTAGTGGAGGAGGTTTTTGATCCTTTCCCAAGCCTATGGTAATCTATTTGCTATGACAGGTAGTGAGAGATATTATCCGTTTTCATTTATGAGATTTATTTTGATGACACTTGAGAGATGTGAGTATCTAAACACTACTTGTGAGGTGCTAGTTTATAATCTCCGTGCCTATTATGATTAAAGTGGAACGAATATTTGTTGTAATTACTTTTATGTTAGCATTAAATGACCCCTAACTTGTATTTTGATTAGAATAAAAGCGCATTTGCTTGAGGACAAGCAAATCTCAAGTGTAAGGGTATTTGATGAAGCGAAAAGTGTACCGCTTTTAAGGGGTCATTTAAGCCCTAAATCGTATTTATTTGATCAAATATTGCCCTAAATCGTTCCTTTTGTCATTTTAGGTACTTTTGAGGAGAAATCTGGAAAAGGAGGCATTTTGGACGTTTTTGGAGCATAAAAGTGAAGAAAACGACAAAGTCTCAAAATCATGCTGGAAATTACCTTTGACGGCGTCAGGATTAACCCTGGACGGCGTCATGGCTTGGCAAGAAAAGGTGGATGTGAAATTTACTCATGATAAGCCAGTGAAAATTGCATGTGAATTCTAACGGCGTCACGCTTTAACCTGATCAAGGGCATCACGGCTTAATTCAAAGAGGGACGGCGTCACGTTCAAGGTCTGACGGCGTCAAGCCTTGATAAGCCAGAACGGATTTTGGAGAGCTAAAGAGGGACGGCGTCAAGAAGGCCATCCGGGAACCCTAAAAGCGGCGAGGTGACGGCGTCACACTCCATAACGTGACGCCGTCAGATGTAAAAATCTATATATAGTTTTGCAATTCTTTGTCATTAGTGTGGAACTTAGTGTGGAATTTTTGGGAGAAAACCCTAAGACGATTTTAGCATCTTTTTCAAGGCTTTTTGCCTTGAGATCTTCCATGTTACATTGAAGATAAGTTATCAATTAATCATTCAATATGTCTATGTGTTGTTTGATTCTATCTTGTTCTTGTCTTTTGGTTAATATGTTAGGCTAGATTTATCTTGTGTTTGCTTAGATCTAATGAAACCTAGCTATTGATTATTGGTTATTAGTGTGTTATTAGTTGTATTGGATGATTGTTTATCTATGTTAGGCTTAAGAAAACTGGCTAACTTCCTATTCGGTAACATTGCTTGAACGTCTTAAGAAACATGAACCAAATGCGTACTAAAGGTTTTTATGGTTGTATTTAATGCACAAGCGAATTCTAGTGATCCCATGTTAGGAGCTTCCTAGCCGGCTCGACATAGGAGTGAAGTAGGAGCTTGTAGAGTTGGGGAAGTACGTACGCCACCCCACGATTGGTATTAAGGAATACACCCGTCATCCACGCAACTAATACACACTAATCAACCGGTAAAAGATAGTTAGGGAGTAAGGAAATCTAAGTAAACACATTTCTCTCCACATAAGTTTTCACCAACCTTTTATTTTCAGTTATTTATTTTATTTGCATTCGTAGTTATTTGGGTTAGTTGACTAGCAACTAATTCCGCCCACTCCTTCAAACCCGAGATTTTACTTGCTTTCATAAAAATATAAAAACATACAAAAAGAATCTTCCTCCACCCTTAGACCTAATTAGAGTAGTTTTTCATACCTAACGAACACTATTCCCTGTGGAGAACGATCAATCCCCCGTACTTACCACTACACTATACTACATCGGTCAGGTACACTGCCTGGTGGGGTTGTAAGCCTCTTGAGATCCCTCGAGAGGTAAAACCTGTTGTAAGGTTGCAAAACCACGCATCAGCGACCCAAGCAATGCTCAGCTAGACACAGAGGTTATCAATGCACTAATAAAAGTCACCAAAAACATCAACATATAAACTTTAATTAATGGGAAAGCAATTTTAAGGGGAGTTGAAGTGCATGATAACATAACACAAGCCCATCAATCCTGATAAATTAAAGTGTACTAATACAATAAAACAAAACTACTTAATGAATTGAATACATGCAGGACCTTCTTACAGCTCTTGTATCTTCGTTTAGGGTGTGTCTTGTGCTGCTACCACGTCTGAATTCGGCCTTAGGGTTTCTGGTCTTCGGTCTTCTTCTAAAACTAGGGCTCCGAACCTCGTCTGACTTTGGGGTATTTATAGTTTCTGTCTGAGGGCTAGATGCGGCGCATAGAATAAGTAGATGCGGCGCATTGACTTAACTTCGCGTGGGGTCCAAGATTAATATATCCAGGAATATTCGTACACCGCCAGAAGATGCGGCGTAACTCCATTCTTAGATGCGGCGCATGTCCTTGCTGTCTTGGATCGTAGTTTGTGAAATCTTGATAGTAATGCGCCGTATATAATAAGTAAGATGCGGCGTATCTGGAGCAGAATGGTCTTGATCTTGTACATTTCCGTAGACTCTTAACTTCTTGCTTGTTTTGCTCCATAATTAGTCCAAAATCGCCAAGTTTCACATAATACTTGTTTTTACCTGAGAATTACAAAAGTAAACATTAACGTATCGATTCTCACAGATAATATAATAAAACAAGTCAAATAAATAGGATAAATGATGGTAATAAAATGTACTTATTTGAGTTCATCAAATATCCCCCCGCTTGAACTTTACTTGTCCCCAAGTAAACCTTAGAATTAATCTTATGAAAATGTATCCTAAAAGATATTAGGATTTATTTTTATATGTAAGCATGTATTTATTTTTGTCATAATCACACTACCAAACACTTAACGAATTAGAAGTAAAATAAAATAATTTGATAAAAGCAAATCCAATCGTTTAACTGTCCAGTCGTGACAAATATTCTATCATAAGCTTGGCAAGTATACGCATCTCCCCCACTAAAGCCAAGGAATAACAAGTCTAAAGCGGTAAAAAGGGTTTGTTGGTTAAGGGTTAATCATTCTTCTTAATCTCTATCGATCTCAAATTTCAGAAAAGGCGACAAAATCACAAATACATGATCGAATCCACGAACACGATACTTGCAATTGCTCAAATCCTTAACTCGAATAGGCTAAAGATAGGACCAAGTAATCTTCACCAATAATATTATATCAAAAAGGGCGACAAAATCATAAATACATAGCCGAATCCACGACTACGATACTTAAGATTGCTCAAATCCCTAATCTCAATAAATCAAAGGTTTGGATAAAGAATAATATAGGGTATGGATAATATTTGGGATATAAATTGGTGTAAAATGAAAAATAAACAAAAAAGATAAATTAAAATCCTAAGTGTGGTTAATCACTATCCCAACCATCTCATGAATAAGACTCATATCATAGAATAACTCACGCTTTAACACTTGAAACACACGCTTTAGGTAGACACGAATTATACTCAACAAGATCTCAATCAAAGAATAAACTTAATTGGCGTTCCATAACGTCCAACTCCCAATCAATCTATAGATATAATATACAACAACTAGTGGTGATATCGACCACTTAATACAAAACTTTACATAAGTTGGTTAAAACAAACATCCAACTTTTCCTTTTTCTTTTTCTTTTCTTTTTTTTTTCGATTTTTTTTTTTTTTTTTTTTTTTTTTTTTTTTTAACTTTAAACATAAACATAGATGTGTAAAATTTCACCACATCACTATAATGATAACTCTGGATAATTTTTCCATACTTTTCATGACTTCAGAAATAATGGTAATAGTGAAAGTAGAAAACACACGAAAAAAATAAACTCAAAGATATACAATATTTACTTTCACTCCAATTGCATTGTGCAATTTCCCGACCTAACCAAAGATAACGAATTACGCACGCGAACACAGGTAATGTAAGGAAACACACTTTGCCTAAAGCAATTAACCAACCACGGATTTTAATCTACAGGGTAGGCTAAGGTGTAAGGGTGTAACGAAACATTATAACAAAGGTGTAAGAAACGAAAGGAATGGATCTGAGTGTTTTTCTAGGGGTATCTTACTCTAAAAGTGAGAGTAACAAAAGGTTTATACGGGGGTTAACTAACCAGTGTAGTTAGCTAATATCACATAACATATAAAGGCTATTTGGGTGTAATCCTAGAATTTTACCAATTTAGACAAGTCATTCCAATTATGTAAATAATACTTATTATGGTGGTCTCGAATAGTATACAAGCCAAGTTCTAAAGTTTACAAGTCACCGGCACACTCATAGATTTGTGAATTTTTAAAAAGTTCACAATTTTTGAAAATAACGTCATGTGTGCAGCTATGTAATTTAGACTTTCACAAAAACATGCTAAAAAATTTTAAATTTTGATATATTAAGCACATTTTAAGCACATTTTGAAAAGTTTAGGACAAGTAAGTGTTCTAATTCTCCAACCCCCCACTTAAGTTAAACAACGTCCTCGTTGTTTGTATAAAAGATTAAAAACTGGAAAAATAAAAGAATTAGAACAGAAAAACTCCCCTGAGATTTGCTCGGTATGATCCTCCATTATTTGTATAAGAGCAAAAATCATCTTTCTTGTGGATGAGAACGTTTAAGCTTCATATTTGATGTATCCACAGGAAATGCAGTAATCTATAATACCACCAAGACTTTACCACACCTAAGTTAAGAAGGTTCAAACTTGCATAATACATTAGTAGTTAGTAAAAATAAAACTTAAAAATTAAAATGAAAATCATCAGGTCAGTCGATACGCCGTATCTTATGGAAGAAGATACGCCGTATCGAGCCTGGAATAAATACGAATCAGAATAGAAGATGCGTCGCATCCTTAACCAGGGATGCGCCACATTAAAATAAACTGACAAAAAGTTTTAAAGTCAAAAATAAAAATGCAGAAAATAAGGTAAGATATGACCAGTGCAGGAGATGCGTCGCATCTTGGGATTGAGATGCGCCATATCTTCTGCGGGCCTGACTGACTCGACACAGAACAGAATAGTAAAAATTCTCCGGGTTGTCTCCCAGTAAGCACTTGTCTTTATTCCAGAGTCTTCAAGTTAGACTCACGTTCAGCTCATTATTTTGTTCTTGTTACACGCCATCCTTCTTCTTTCATCCGAAAGATGTTCCCGTATAGCTCCGCAACATTTTCTTCCGTACGACTTAATCTAATATATTTTTTTGTCTTTGTCGCAACATATTCCTCATCCGGTCCCAAAGAGTATTTGATGACTTTAATTTTTTCAGAAATAATCATGGGTGGCTTATTATAAGGGATCCCAAGTAGTTGACATTTTCTTTTGGTGAATTCTTCATCGTCTTTATCAACAAACTCAAAATAAGGATCCTTATTCAAATAGTCATCAAGTTCATCAATCAATTCTTCTCGCGACTCATCGTTATTATTATAGGGATCATAATTAACCACGTTAAAGGATTGATAATAATCTTGAATCTCATCCCACTCATTTTTCAATTCCCATTGCAAGCGTCGACTAAGCTTTGTGTAATCATCAAATTGTCCATGCACCCATTCCCAGAAAGTAGTATTCGATGTTCCCTTTAGCTCTTTCAAGTATTCGATTCTACCCTTTTCTTGCAAAGCCTCCGCTTTTTGTGGGCAGTCTTCAACATTTTCATACCACTCATAGTCTTCAAAGGTTACATCATTTCCAACTCGTTTCATCCCAATTATACTTCCCCCATTGCAGGTTCCGTCACTCTTATAATCACAGGTTGGCCATTTACTACTTCCGTCCTTGAAAACGAAAGGTTTACAAGTGTGATTAATATGCTCGAATTCCCATGGTTTATCCCAAACCCATGGTATTTGGTCATTCCATTCATAGTACCAGGTGTTTTTGAAATCATCATAAGTTTTGAATCCTGGTAGATCTCCAGTAAGCACATCAGCGTCGATTTGAAGAAGGTAATTGAATTCTTTGAATTGTTTGCACAAGGGTGTCTCATAATTGAACACATCAATGTCTATCCTGAATAATTCTTCAATCCCTTCCTCGATTATTGAATTGTCATCAGACGATCCATTGTCGCTCTCTACTTTCTCATCTTCTCCTCTTGTCCAATATACCCATAACGCATCTTTAGTAGCTTGGTCCATGCTCTTATGGTTTTTGAATTTACTAGCTAACCAATCCGAAAAATCATCATTGTTAGGATCATAGTTAATGTCAAAGCTAGCGATACTAATCATTTTCCTCCTTATTTCCATGAACTCATTAAATTGTTCCTTGAAACTCCGTGTCAACCATGAAGTCATAATCCGCTTGACTTCATTCGCAGGGGCAAATTTTGGATTACCATATTTAAGCTCGAGCCAGTCTTTCAAAGAGATATCCATTAATTTCACCAACCTTTTACGAAACACTATTTCTGCTTCAGCATAAATTCTTTCGTCATCTATATCAACTCCCAAATATTGTTCGAAATAAGGCATATATGAAGCTTGTGAGGGTTGGACTTCATAGCTTTTGTTGCTCGATTTGTTGACTACATTTGCTGAGTTCATGTATTCAATTCGGAATTTCCCATCTTTTTCTTCGATAGTAGTCCAAGTTAATCCCTTAGATTCAATGATGGGCCATAAGAGTAACAATTCATCTTCAGTGTAGCTCATTAGTAAATCATAAGAGAATATCCCATCTTCGATATTGCATAAGCGCTTGAATTCCTTATAAGTAGCTTCAAGAGGGGTCTCCCAAGAGAATAATTCGGCATCAATCATGAGCACATTGAAGTTGACATCATCAAAAACTTCCACTACCAATGAATCCGAAAGCAAGAGTTCCTTGGCAAGATATCCGTTCAATGACATGTCTTCCATAGCAAAACCTATCATCATAGGTAAAATCGTAAGTAGGATTTGTTCGCTAGAAGAGAGATTAATGAATTTAGAAATGGATATAAGAATAAAAATAACTGATATCTGCAGATGATGCGCCGTATCCAAAAAGTTGGATACGCCGTATCTTATAATCGTTAAAATTTAATCAGACTTTTATTCAGAAAATAGATACGCCGCTTAGAAATTAGAATGCGTCGTATCAGCATTAAGTTATCAAAAATCAACGTATCTAAATTAAAATTAAATGCGTCGTATTAACAAAAGTTAATGCGCCGTATTTTCGTTATGTTTCAAAATACAAGATTTTTTTGATTCAGAAGATGCGCCGTATCGATAAAAATCGATGCGTCGTATCTGTTTAATAATTCGAAAACTGTTTTTAATTAAAATAATAGATACGCCGTATCTGTGAAAACAGATGCGTCGTATGGCGTTATCGCTTAGAATTTTTTTTTATTATTAAAAACAGATACGCCGTATCTTGGGGAAAGATGCGTCGTATCGAATTAATTAAACGCGTTGTATTTTATAAAAATTAAACGCAATACGCCGTATCTATGAAAATAGATGCGCCGTATCGTTTGAATTAGCTCAGTACAATGATAGCAGAATACAAGAAAAATACGGAAAATAAAAACAAAAATAAAAACAAACGAAAATAAACAAAAATTAAAGAAAATAAAAACACACAGAAACATAAAATATGCAAAATAATACAATGAATGCAATTTAACTAATATACAACAGAGTTAGCGGTTAGAATAAAAATTAAAAACCTAATTAAAATACTAATCAAATTAACAGATAATAACAATTCACTCCCCGGCAACGGCGCCAAAAACTTGATGTGCGTGTGGTATTGCTCTAATTATATATCCACGATATGTCGTTGTGGTTTTAGCAGTATTCAAGTTTTAAATTTATATTTAGCCGACTTATCAATAACACACACTTTAACGAGCAGTGTACCCGGTCAGTATGAATATAATGGTAAGTAGAGTGTCGATCACTAAGAGTGGAACGTATTATCTAGTTATCCTAATCAGTATTTTAATATCTTAAGTTAGCTATACAACCTAATCTAACGCAAGGGGGTTTCAGCCTGAGAGACTGGCACGGTTTGGTTATGATTAAATATAAACTAAACTAATAAGCACGAATCAGCGAGTAGCACACACGTACACAGATAAATACTTGAGACAATAAGAAGACCTGTCCTGATAGTTAAGTAGCTTGTCACTTGTTTTATTGCTAGTTTTATATGAAGTGTATAGTTCGATGCAACGCACCGACATTAAGTCCTTTCTCGTTGGTTCTAATCTTATCGGCGAGTAAACCCTTAATGATTACTTATGACTATCCTATTTATCTTTCTTCCTACTTTTCTACAGACGATAGAATGCATAGGCGATCTAATAAATAGGCGAGGAAGGGGCATGGCGACCCAAACAATGCTCAGCTAGACACAGAGGTTATCAATGCACTAATAAAAGTCACCAAAGACATCAACATATAAACTTTAATTAATGGGAAAGCAATTTTAAGGGGAGTTGAAGTGAATGATAACATAACACAAGCCCATCAATCCTGATCAATTAAAGTGTACTAATACAATAAAACAAAACTACTTAATGAATTGAATACATGCAGGACCTTCTTACAGCTCTTGTATCTTCGTTCAAGGTGTGTCTTGTGCTGCTACTTCGACTGAATTCGGCCTTAGGGTTTCTGGTCTTTGGTCTTCTTCTAAAACTAGGGCTCCGAAATTCGTCTGACTTTGGGGTATTTATAGTTTCTGTCTGAGGGCTAGATGCGGCGCATAGAATAAGTAGATGCGGCGCATTGACTTAACTTCGCGTGGGGTCCAAGATTAATATATTCAGGAATATTCGTACACCGCCAGAAGATGCGGCGTAACTCCATTCTTAGATGCGGCGCATGTCCTTGCTGTCTTGGATCGTAGTTTGTGAAATCTTGATAGTGATGCGCCGTATATAATAAGTAAGATGCGGCGTATCTGGAGCAGAATGGTCTTGATCTTGTACATTTCAGTAGACTCTTAACTTCTTGCTTGTTTTGCTCCATAATTAGTCCAAAATCGCCAAGTTTCACATAATACTTGTTTTTACCTGAGAATTACAAAAGTAAACATTAATGTATCGATTCTCACAGATAATGTAATAAAACAAGTCAAATAAATAGGATAAATGATGGTAATAAAATGTACTTATTTGAGTTCATCAGTAATCCTAAAAACGAAAATTGAATTTAAAAACGTTACGCGACGAATTTTAAAACGTAATTAAAAAGTGAATTTTTTAAATTTAAGTCCTAAAAATGAAAAATAATTTTTATTAAATCCTAAATATAAAAAGAAAATTATAGAAAAAAAGAAAAATATTTTTTTGACTTTTTATGAATTTTTTATGAATTAAAAACTAGATTAAAAGATTTAAATGATTTAAAAATATTAAAACACTTAGGAAAAATCTGAAAATTTTTTAGTAAATCAAATTTTAAGTTGAAAGTCTAGGAAAAATAAATTCAGAAAGTGACTAAACCCTAATAAGCAGTAACACCAATAAGGAGTTGAAAATAAGCCAAAAATAAGCAAAACAGATCCAGAAATTTCAAAAAGCTCAAATACCAACAAACACACTATATTAAGCTTAAAACAACTTTTGGTGGCCAAAGAAGTACTCAGGATAAGCAGATAAGCACTTAAACAGTCACAATGATGAGACAGAAATGTGGGCTAAACAGCCAACTTTGGAGCCTAGATAAGCAGTCCCAATAAGCTGTGAGATTGAATCTTAAGGGGGCAAAAGATACTCAGAACTACTGGCTACCCAAACATACTTCAAAATCCAAATTCCAACATCATTTGCTCATTGAAATTGAGCCTAGAAAAAGTGCTTATTGGACTGAATATGGAAACAAGCTAAAAGCAGTCCTGATGAAGGGTTTAATGCAGACTAAAATTAAGCTGCTAGATAAGCTCAAAATGCAACTACCAGATATTGTACTTGAAGCCTGCTATATCACCTACTTAAAAACCAAAAATGAGGATCTTAGCTCATTCAAATAAGCCACAAGTTTACCTAGATCAGCAGCTGAAAATCAAGTCTGCACTAAACTATTCTGAGTCAGCAGGTTTGGAAAAGTGGCGCAAAAGTGTGTCAAAGCTACTCCAGAGCAAACCAGACTTGAGATCCTAACTTTAACAACTAAGAGCAGTCTATAAAATGCAAAAATAGAGTCCAAATAAGCTCAGCTTATGCTGAGCTTATAGAAGGCAGTTGGGGTCTTATAATGCACTTGTATACTCAAAACCTTGAATCACCTCAAAAAAGCTAATTATTACTCAAAACTGTCTATATTACTATTGAATGAACTTAACCAAACTTAAAAACCTGCAATGGAACAGTAATTACTAGCTTATACTACCTAAACTTATATGAACCAAACACCCCTTTCCAAACTGTTTTAGCTATTTTACACTAAACTAGGCTGATCTAGACTATTATATATTGAACTATGATATTATAAGCTACTATGAATGTAAAAAGCAGGATACAAAAGCAAATAAGCAGAAAAAAATAGGCAGGTTCAATAATAAGCTAATAGACAAGCTAATATGAAATGAGGCTTACAAATGATTCCTGCTGGAAATTAATGAACTCAGAATCACTACACCACCCAGGCTTAATCCAATAAGCCAAAATAATACCCCAAATCAGCTTATATACCCAGCTTATCCACAACTTATTTCCTCAGTTGACTTTTTTTGACTTTTGGTATTTTTGAACCTGAGTTAAATTTGAACTGACCAAAGCCTCACAATAAGCTATTAGGCTTATATGAGCTTATAAAATTGAGAAATCAGCTTATTGAAGCTGGAGTTTTAATTATTTTTGTATTTTTTTTATATTTTGGAATGTTTTTTGATTTTAAAAAGAGTTTAACAATAATTGAGATAGAAATCAGAAATAAACTAGAATTAATTTGCAACAAGCTACTAACAATTTTAAAAAACTAAATTCAGAAGAACTAATGAAGTGAAACAGAATCAAAGTAAAAACTAAAATAAAAATTTCATTAATAAAATCTTAAAGTTACAAGAGAAATTTTAAAACTACAATTTGAGAACTAATCTAAGCAGAGTAACATTACAATAAAAACTACATACAAACACTGAAGATCAAGGTCCTATTTATAGCCGAGAGGAGAACCTTCTAGCTTCTGCCATGCTGGCAATCCGAGGGACTTTGTGCTTTCTTTGATTCATTTTCCACCCTTAGATCATCCTTGATCATCATCCCATCAATCATAGCCGTCTGATCAAACCCTTATGAGGTGTTTGGTCCAATGAAATGCCGCCACGTAGCCATTCGTGCGTGCTCTGTGCTTTCTGACACTCTGGCACCCAATGATTAGACATTATTGCCCTTAATTGTAGTAAAATTGATGTACGGGTAACTAGGGTTCATGGTTACTGTGTCATCTGGGTAACTTTGGGGATAAAGTTGGGCGGGTAAAGGCGGGTTTGTTTGTTTATTCATTTTAGTTTGACCGAAGGTGTTTTTATCTTTTGACCCGGGTAAGGTTTAGGTAAATGGGTATGGGTCGTGGGTTAGTTAAAGAATAGGTGGGCTCGGGGAATATTTGGGCTTGGGGTTTTGTTTGTAGTTTGGATTTGGATTGGATTTGTTAAATAAATCCGGGTAAGGCTTGTTGTAAATTTAAGATTTGGTGATTTAGAGATATAAGGACCAAATGTGTATTTCATGAAACTCAAAGGACCATTTATGCCATTTTCCAAAAGTGTTATCCAAGGGCCATTCTTGACAAATGATGATCTTCAAAGGTTGACTTTGACTTTTTGCTCCGCGGCATCGGCTATAAATATCTATTCCATATCTCGTGCTCGTTTTCCCGGTTTTTGCTCGATTTTGTCCCTTTTTCTCGATATCCGCTCCTGCATATGTAGAAACACAAAAACACAATATCTTTTGGCAATATGGTCAGTTTTTGGTCTATTTGGTCTGATTTTGGTCAAGAAAAGGTATGTGTTTAAGCACATACCATGTTGAGACAATAGTCGGACTACCTTTATAACATATATAGTTATACGCAACAATATTTTAGTGCATGAATTATTAATATAACACGAATAGGAATTTAGTGTCACTAATTATGCTCACCAATGTCAAAATGAACTGGACTGTTGTTGCCTAATCTTGATCTGCGAGTTCTCTTTGACATGTTACCTATATATCATGTTTAATAATTGGTTAACTTATAATGTGTTATGATGCAAAATTAATTTATGTAGATAATATGACACAACTTACTGCTGGAATCGATATCTTGGAATGGGATGTTTTCATGTATAACTGGTGTGAACATATTAGGACTTAGAGATCCACTAACATTGATGGAAGATACGTTCGGTACAAGTTGCGTTGTAGTACTACTGGTACTACCATCTATTTTTTCGATTTGAACAAAAAAGGATTGTTAACTTCAAAAAGATTAAATATATATATCTTATAAAGGGTTTTGTAATTAAATAATGTACCTGTTTCGGGAGGCCTTCCGCGTCGTTCAGATACATTTCCTATAGTAAACTCCGCCGAAGCACCTTGTGATGTGTTTGGCCAAACACGTCTACTGGTGGAGTTATCTATTTTTTTCAATTTTAAAACAAAAAATATAAATATTTTGTTTACTCTACAATAATTAAATAATTACAGTTTATAGATCATGTACTGAAAGCATTTACCTGTATGTGTCTTGCGTGGACGTCCAACTCCTCTCTTAATTGGTGTAGGATTTGTGAAAGCCGATACAATATTCTCTGATTGCGAGGTTTGCAAACTTTGGTTCATGTTGGAATTCGTACCTAGTACATAAACAAATATTTTCAAATAAGGTTTACAGAAGATAAAAATATACATTGCAGTATGATTTTGGATATAACATTAGTCGTAGGTATGCCATGTACAAAAAAATATTGCATTCAGAACCTGTTTGTATGGCCAACGTTGATGCTCCTTCAGAAAGGTTTGGTGATACTTGAGTAACTAAAGGTTTCTTACGGGGACGTCCTACTTTGTTTGTATTTCCTATCGTATTTGTAACATCATTAAGAACAGGAATACTTGCTTTCGGTATAGCAAAGTGTGTAGATGGTCCAGAGGCAACTTGTGGCGAATTGAAGTTTACTACATTTGTCATGCGTGGACGTCCACGTCCTCTCTTAATTGGTGTAGGATTTGTGAAAGCCGATGCAATATTCCCTAATTGTGAGGTTTGCAAAATTTGGTTCATGTTCGAATTCATACCTAGTACATAAACAAATATGGTGAAATAAGATGTGAAGAGCATAGAAATTAATATTTCACTATGAATTTGGATATAACATCACTTTTAGTTAAGTCATGTAGAAATAAATAGTGCATTAAGAACCTGTTTGTATAGGCACCGTTGATGCTCTTTCAGAAACGTTTGGTGATAACTGAGCAACTAAAGTATTCTTACGGGAACGTCCACGTCCTCTCTTAATTAGAGTAGGATTTGTGAAAGCCGATACAATATTCCCTGATTGTGAGGGTTGCAAAAATTGTTTCATGTTTGCATTCGTACCTATCACATAAACAAATATTGTCAAATAATGTTTCAATATCATAGAAATAAATATTGCATTATGAACATGGATATAAAATTACTCGTTGTTATGTCATGTAGAGGAAGTCGTTGAGATTGCATATTAGTAAATACGTCAACAACACTTGAATCTTTTGAACGTTGGACGGTATTTAATGACATGTCTACATTCTCATTATTCTCGAAATCTTGAGTAAAAGTAGACAATATTTCTTTATCTCGATAAACTGCTTTAGAGTGATAACTATTTTTGTTACACAGAAATTTACGTTTCTGCCATTTATAATGATGCGAAGAGCCTAAGAAAAAAACAAAACGATAAACCATGTCAATCATAAACATTTAATTGAGAGTATAATTTGAAAAAAAAACCTTATCATCTAAAAAAAAAAAAAAAAAAAAAAAAAAAACCTTATCATCTATAATAGTATATTTCACTAATTCTCATAACATACCAATGGGTGTAACAGTTGTCGGCGTATATATGGGGTTATAGTTAAGAACATTATTATATGGCAAATCATTGAAACGTAAAACCTCATCAGTTAGGGTTTTGTCCACCACAGCAGACTTTCTCTTGTTACGGATATCTTGATGATCTTCTAATGGATATACTGAGTATAAATTAACAAAAAATGGCGTAAATAATACAACTTCAAGCAAATAATAAGTAATTTAATGAATAACATACCATTATGTAATGAATTTTGATCATCAAATTGTGTATACAAAGTGGTTTGATTTAAAACAATGTTCGAGCATATATTGGTCGACGGATGATGATGTTGTTCATCACAAGATCCATTAAGATGTCGAGGCATGTTTTTGGGACCTTCATGAACAACATTTTGTTTGTGATTTGGTTGAAGACTCTTCTGATTCATATTCATTTGGTAACAACTAAAAGACAATGATGTTAAAATTTAAATAAGTTGATTTTTGATTACCATAAATTCGCTTAATGGTAACAAATCAGATATTCTATTTACCATGTTTTTAGCATTTTCCATAAATAATATACGTTTTGGTTTATCAAAACATACGATTTATGATTTTGGGCCAACTCAATATATACATGCCAAGAAAACAACCTTTTGGTACATTAGACCAATATGTTGGAGATATTTTAGCTCGGGATATATGAAGCGTATTTAGTTGGATAAAAGCATTGCTTCCTACCACTTGCATCCTAAGTTGTGTTTTCACTTGAATGCAAAAGATAATTCAGCTCTGAGGATAATGAAAGTTTAGTTTCTTAACATTTTGTAAGATTATCAATAGCAAAATCAACATCAAAGTTAGTAGTATTTGTTTAGGGTATTGATATTTACACATTGCAATTTACTTAATACACATAAAATTTGCATGTATGAGCCTAATGGTCCCACACTCTTCCCACTATATTTTATGTGTATGAAGTAAATTGCTATGTGTAAATATCAATACCCTTTGTTTATAGATCAAAGTTCCAGGTTAACATCTATTGTATGTAGTAGATTTTTGTAACAGATATGGCATCTTAGTATGGGCGCTACTATGAAGCTTCAGACATAAGCTGAATGTGATACTTTATAAGCATTATGTGAAAGCAATATTATTTGCCTAAAACAACTTTATTATATATCGGTAAACATGCCTCAACATCTTAATGGATCTTGTGATGTAAAACATCATCATCCGACGACCAATATATGTTCCAACATTGTTTTAAATCAAAGCACTTTGTATACACAATTTGATGATCAAACTTCATTAGATAATGGCAAACAAATTTATCATATCCTTATTCAGGAAATTTAAATTACAATGTTAATAATAATTAAATGCTTTTATCATCGCAATTCTGGTCATCATGATAAAGGAGAACATGATTTTTTTATAGACAATTTTTTTTACACACATCCATTTGTCATCATTGTCATTAGCATCCACAATATGAAAAGCATCGCTCTTCTCAATTGTACCACAAATTCCAACTCTTTGTGGTTTATTTTTTGGAGGGACGTCCTGGAAGTAGTGTAATATAAGTAAAACGACATAAGAGTTTTGTTAATATTTTATATTGAAAGTTAGGGAAACTCATACCAATTCATCATCTGATATGATGATGACGGGTGGATCTTGAATCCAAAAATCATCTAGTGTTTGGTTATCAATTACTTGCTGTTTAAAAGAAACACAAAGAAGTTATAACATATAGTTTTGTTAAAATTTGATATTGAAAGTAACAATAGTTTTGCTATCAATAATATAAGTAAAATAACATAAAAGCTTTGTTAATATTTGATATTGAAGTAATGAAACCAATACCAATTCATCATCTGATATGATGATGACGGGTGGATCTTGAATCCAAAAATCATTTGGTGTTTCTTTATCAACTCCTTGCTGGTTAGAAACAAATAAACAAATGTTATAAGTATGCATTTACCATAAACAAAAGTATAGTTATGAGGATGCTTAGAAATTCATACCTTGGACACGATTGATGAATTCTTGTGTTGATAATCCATCTAATGTTGTTAAATAAAGGTTTAGAGAATAGTATAGGCAAGTGTATTTTCTTTATAGTTGATAGTATATATATAGGATAGATACAAATAGTTTAAAGGAAATGATATGGCTAAGAACAAATTTTAAATGTATATAGAAGATCTAACTAGTTACATCCTAAACCCTAATGTACCACACGACATAGCCCTATGTACCACACCATAATGCCATTCGACCCTATTTCTTTTCCCTTAGTTCGAATCCAACAAACCTCCAACTAAATCCTATCATTTCCAATCCCTAAGCTACATATACACCACGAATGATCTTCTTAAGTCCCACAAGCTTCCACATGAGCTTGTCTCTTAATATCCTAATCTAGTCAACAAATGTAGGTAAGCTTAGAGGCTAGGGTTTAAACACATCAACCTTCCTTCCCCCTCCTCCCATGTGGCGTTCCCCTAGCCTAACACACTTCACAAGGACTCCCTAATCCCCAACATGATGACATACACCCTCTAGAAACCCTAAGCCATTTCCTTTCTATAAATACCAACACCATACGCCCCATTTCATTTCATATAAATCGAACCTACCCAAAAACCAACCATACCCTCCATAGCTACTGATTAAACAGCCTACACATAACCAAAGGAAGTCTTTAAGAAGCCTAGAAAGGAGAAGGAAGAATTGCATTTCCATATCAAACCCTTTTTCGCCAAAATCTTTATTAGATCGAAACATAGAACAAGTAAGTATTCTACCTTCTTTTCTTTTTTCTTTTTTTAAACTCAAAACACATAAAATATAACCCTAAATAAATCTCTAATAGTCATCTAGGCCAAATTGCATGTTTTCTTTTCTTTCTTTTCTTGTCGAAATAAACCAAACAAACCCTAATTCATTATATTTTTCTTTTATAAATCAAGAGACTTTGGAAACATGTTAGGGATAGTTTAAATACATATATCACCATAATAACAATCTCTAAAAACTAGCTTGAATCTTTAAAAAACAAAAAAAACAAAATTTTTTTTCTTTTCTTTCTATCGAGCGAACCAAACACACCCTATTTTTTTTTTTAGAAAAACAAATCAAGAAATTATAGAACACATTAGAGATAAGTTAAATATACTTATAATCATAACATCATGCGTTAAAAACTAGTTAGAAACTTTAAAAATCAAAAACCCAACTCATTTCTTTTCTTTCTTCCTGTCGCAAAACCGCCCCAGCACCCAACCTTTGGACCAAAGTTTCGACCACTAAACAGCCTCTAAAAATTCTAGATTTTTGTCACGATAAGGACCACCTAGCTGGCTAATTATAGGAAAAAGAACGTTGTAAAAAGATTAAGTATTCACAAAGATATTCGGGTTTCTTTCTGCCCATTTGGCCACTGATCGAACGCCCCCTAAATTAATTCATTCGAGCTTCATAAGCTCGAATGACAAGCCCATAATCTGTAAATAAGTTGTCAATAAGTTGGAAATAAAGTGTATAAAAGAGTCGTAAAAAGTCTCGCCTTTTCCCGTAACTTATAACGCGTTTTAGCAAGATAAGGACCACGAGTGAAACGCATAAAATGTCTCAAGGGTAATTTCTGCCAAAACTCTAATTAGTTTTATAACTAGGACTTAAATGAATGTCAACATGCAGTTTAGGGGTAAAAGTGTCAGTTTTGAAACTATAGGGTAGAAACTGTCATTTGACCAAAGTTGAGGGGTAAAAATTGTAATTTTATAAAAGTTGAGGGGTAAAAATTGTCATTTTACAAAAGTTCAGGGGTATAAACTGTCAATATGTGAAACTATAGGGTAAAAAGCGTAACTTTATATAATTATTATTATTAATATATTCTAAATATAATTATAATAAAAACAAATAAAAACAAAATACATTTATTTCGATAACGAACGAACGGAAACATAAAAATGAACAATAAGATAAAATCTTATCCAACTTTTGAAGAGACTTCAGGTTGTCTCAATAAAACATTTAATCAACAACCAAAAACGCTACGAAACGAATATTAAAACTTATATATTGGAATACGATTACTGAAATTTGACATACCAACCCAGGTTGCGTGCCGGAGACGTTTATCAACTTTATTTAACATTGTTTTCCATCCGGACTTTCAAGGTGAGTTCATAGTCCCACTATTTTTATACGTTTTTCAAATTTGTGGGGAGATACATGCTACAAAAAACGAACACAAGTATTTTTCCTGTATGATTTCTTGATTGATATTGACTAAGTTACCTATTGCCTAAAAGACCTCCCATCATGGACCATTAATCACCTGCGGGTGAGCGCGAACATTATGAATAGATCTATTGGGTTTGACAAACCCTTTGTGTTACCGTAACGTGACCAAATGCATTTTATTTGAGATAAATAAAGAGACCGGCAATCTCCTACTCGGAGGCAAGGTTACCTACATTTAATTATGGGGTAATTTAACATCATTAGCTCATGACTGTTGATGATCCACAGTTAACGTTTTGCGTGTCATGAGACTTAGGGCAATATATATATATATATATATATATATATATATATATATATATATATATATATATATATATATATATATATATATATATATATATATATAACGAACTGAAATTTTACTGAATAACTTTCTATTTAGCTTGTGTTCAAATTGATTATAACTTAAACGCTATGGATTCACTCAACTTTTGTGTTGACTTTTTAGCATGTTTTATCTCAGGTAATTAGAAGCATGGTTTGGCACGGAGTGGCTGTGGACTTTTCTTCTTATAAAAAGAGTGTCCATTTTGTTATCATTTGATGAATAATGTAACTTTTATAACATACTTTGAAACCTACCGCTGGGACCTGAATTATGTACTCTGATTTAAATAAATGAATGATAACAATTTTATTTAAAACGTCTCTTTTCGAGTCGTTTTCTATTTTCATGACTGTGATGCTAGAAGTAATACCCCAACTTATATTCCGCTGCGATTATCGAAAACGGGGGTGTTACACGTACTACTTTCACATATCTTAATGTTGCTTAGGTTTGCAACTACATCACATATACACAGATACACATAAAAAAACACAGAGATAGAGTCATTGCAGTCTCTTTCTGAGTTGAGGACGAGATGACTGATACTAATACTATCACTTTGATCGTGTCTTTTGTCAGAAAGGTAACGATGGACCAGTAAAAACCATTTTGGACCCATTTTAAGGCTTATGCCAAACACCCCTTATTTCTCTAAATCTGAATTTAAAACTGATTTAAGAAGCGTTGTTGTTGTTGTTGTTGTTGTTGTTGTTTTTGTTGTTGTTGCTCATCTCTTGATTAGCCACAAACTATTCTTGATACTAACTGATAAACTAAGCCATTTACATTAGTTTTAGTGTTTTAGTTCTATTTCTGTTGCATCAGTCTATACTAACTGATAAACTAAGTCAAACAGCCCCTATAGCCTAGCTAAAATAATATATAAACACAAATTAATCACTATAAACTTTTGACGGCGACATGTCCCCGGTAACACATAAACAAAAAATAAATAAATAAATAAAAGAGTAAACTACAAAATACATCCCTGTGGTTTGGTCAATTTCACACGATACATCCCTCCCAAAAAAATTGCGCCATACACATCCCTCCGTTAGTAAAAGTCAAACACAATACATCCAAGAGGATGAACGGTGCAAAGATTGTCTCGTTAAGTTGGACACGTGGCAGTTAACTCTTTTTAAGTAAGGGTATTTTAGTCTTTTAACACCCACACCTGCTCACACACCATTCTTTTAATACTCTTATCAGTCAAAGGCAATTAATAAATCAAACTCAGAAAATCAAAACACAAACACAAATCAAACTCAGAAATCAAATTCACAATTCCAACAACAAAAAAATATATATATATATAACCTCCAACAAATTCTATAACCTCCAACAAATTCTATAAGACCTTGAATCTAATACAACCTTGAATAGTCGAATCTATATAACCTCCAACATATTCCAATCTTCAAAAGTGATGAAAATGAATCTAATACATAAACCCAACTCGAATAAAAATATAAACATAATTGGGAAAAGAAACATATGTGGACAGCTTCAAAGATGAAAGCAAATACAACTGAATTTTCATTAATTGACTTAAAGTACCTATTATCCTTATTACACCAATCTTATTGGTCCCACTGTAGATGAAGTAATAACATTAATTCTAAAGTAGAGTATGGATGATCTTGACACCTCCAAAAATTAGGAGTGATATTAACTTTCTGAGTCATATCATCAGCTTCTAGCTTTTTCCAGAATCATTAACCTATCTTACCCATACGCATCTCAGCCTCTAGCTTTTTCCAGAAGCTCATCGCGTCTCCAGTCATACGCATCTCAGCCTCGTTACTTTCACAAAACTTCCAACAAACCCATTAATCAAATTTCTTCTTGAGTTTTGGGTTTAAGATTTTATTCCCGTATCCGGGTATATCTTTTGGATCTGGATTTGTGATACGTGGGTTTTGAGCTTGAGATCGTTTGGATGGGGTGAGTAATCTTTGTTGTTTGATTAGATCGGTTTTTGCTGATGATTTTGAGTTTGTGTTTGATTAGATCGGATTTGTGGGAGTTCTTAGATCCGGTTTTATGTAGATGAGAGTTTTTATTAACTCTTGGAGATGATTAGTGATAGATTTTGTGTAGATCCGTATTTGTAACAGATCTTGTTTTTGTGGATTAGATGGGTGTGAGATGTAATGATAATTTTATGTGTGTGTGTGTGTGTGTGTGATTGAGTGTGTTGACTGGTAGAAAAATGGTGATGAAAGACTAAAATACCCTTGCTTAAAAGGAGTTAACTGCCACGTGTCCAACTTAACGAGACAATCTTTGCACCGTTCGTCCTCTTGGATGTATTATGTTTGACTTTTACTAACGGAGGGATGTGTATGGCGTAATTTTTTTGGGAGGGATGTATCGTGTGAAATTGACCAAACCACAGGGATGTATTTTGTAGTTTACTCTAAATAAAACCTCGATTGTGGTCTCGACAACTGGCACGTTGTGCTCTTGGCTTCGGTTCTTTGCTTCGATTCTCGGTTTGGTCTCGACAACAGACTGTACAAAAAAATTAACAAAAAAATTTTTAAAAATAACAAAAATCAGAAAACACATTTATAGCAAGTTAACATATTGCAAAAATTAACAAATATCAAAAAATAAAGAAATTTTAAAAAATAATAAAAATCAATAATTAACAAAAATTAACACCCACACTCACCTAGGTTTGTAAACGAGAGGGAGCAAGGAAGAAAGGAGATGAGAAAAAGGAGAAGAAAGCAGATGAGTTTTTTTTTTGGTGGAGATGATGGTGCTGTGGTGGTGGTGGAGAGTGTGGGTGTATTGTGGTGGAGATGATGGTGCTGTGGTGGTGGTGGAGATGGTGGTGTTGTGGTGGTGGTGGAGATGCGAGTGTGGTGGAGATGGTAGCAGAAGCAGAGAGAGCAAATGAGTTTTTTTTTTTTTTTTTTTTACTAAGGTGTTATTTGTTTTTTCAGAGCTTTTACCTCTTCATCTGCGAACCATGTCTGCAGAAGAAGAGGCACATCTAAAGTCTTCATCTGCATGGTAGCAGACTGTTTGTTTTTTGTGCTATTTAAGTACTTTTTTCATAAGGAAACAGACAAAAATGTAAAAAATTGACCAAAAACATAAAAAAACAGACGAAAACGTAAAAAACGGATGAAAACGTTAAAAAAAGACGAAAACGTAAAAAAACTGACGAAAGCGTAAAAAATGACAAAAATGTAAAAAATGGACGAAAACTTAAAAAATCAGACGAAAACGTAAAAAGACAGAAGAAAACGTAGCAAAATGGTCGAAAACGTAAAAAAAATGACAAAAACGTAAAAGAACAGACGAAAACGGAAAAAACGTAAGGAAACGAAAACGTAAAAAAATGGACGTAAACGTAAGAAAATGGACTAAAACGTAAAAAATGGACGAAAACGTAAAAAAACAGACGAAAACGTAAAAAACGGTCGAAAATGTATAAAACCGTACGAAAACGTAAAAAAAACGTGTGAAAACGTATAAAAACTGACGTAAACGTATAAAAATGGATATTAAGAAAGAGATGTAGGGTTTGTGAAAGAAGATATAAGAAGTGAAAAATTATGTCTGAAATTTAGAAGTGAAAAGAAGCACTTATGTCTGCGAAAAAACAAACATAAACTTCTGCCCTCCCGCAGACAAAAGAAGTGAAAAGAGAGAAAAAGTGCTTATTGGGAAAAAAAAAAACAACATCTAAGTGTTATACGCAGATCTGATAATAATGGAGATTAGGTTTTAGCTATTACATTCGGCGGGGACATGTCCCCGCCGAATGTAAATTTGTCTTTTAGTCAGACTTTTTGGCGGGGACAAGTCCCCGCTAAAAGTTTTATTTATTCGCCAAAACCTTTGGCGGGATAAATTAAATGCTACGAGGGAAAATCAATTTTTTTGGTGAAATCTTTCGACGCGGACATGTCCCTGCGGAAAGGATTTTAATTAAAAAAAAAAAAAAAAAAAAAAAAAAAAAAAAAAAAAAAAAAAAAAAACTCTTTTATATTATTGTAACTAACTCAAATCAATATTAATTCTTTTAAATTTAACTAAAATTTTTCTAAATCATATTTAATTAATTTAAAACTTTTTAAAATTATTTACATCACTTTTACCTAATAAAATTAAATCATTTATACTTAATTTAAATCATTTAAAATTATTTTTAAAACATTTTAATTAAGTTAAATCACTATTAAATCATTTAAATTTAATTTAAATATTTTACAACTCTGAAACATATCATTTATGATGTGTTTCAGAATTGTAAAAATGAGAAGTTACCTGTACAAGGCAAGTGTGTTTAGTTATTGCATTTATTTCCGTTCCATTACCTTTGTGTGTATTGGTTCGCGCATGCATGATATGGTTGTACACGAGATGTTAAACGAATGAGCCGAGATGATATGGTTGTACATAAGATGTTTAACGAATGAGCCGAGATGATATGGTTGTACATGAGATGTTTAACGAATGAGCCGAGATGGTTGTAAACGAGATGTTTAACGAATGAGCCGAGATGATATGGTTGTACACGAGATGTTAAACGAATGAGCCGAGATGATATGGTTGTACATGAGATGTTTAACGAATGAGTCGATATGATACGGTTGTACACAAGATGTTAAACGAATGAGTCGAGATGATATGGTTGTACATGAGATGTTTAACGAATGAGTCGATATGATACGGTTGTAAACAAGATGTTTAACGAATGAGCCGAGATGATATGGTTGTACATTATATGTCTAACGAATGGGTCGATATGATACGGTTGTACACAAGATGTTTAACGAATGAGCCGTTTGGTTTATGCTGTCCAAACAGGGCCGTTTGGTTTATGTTGTTTGGTTAACAGCAGCCCACAAGGGCCGTTTGGTTTATGCTGTCCAAACAGGGCCGTTTGGTTTATGTTGTTTGGTTAACAGCAGCCCACAAGGGCCGTTTGGTTTATGCTGTCCAAAGAGGGGTGTTTGGGATTGCTTATTTCTGCACCAAAAGGGTGTTTGGGTTTATGAGCTTATTTGAAGGAACAATATCACAATTAACAAACACGAAGGCAAACATTTTATTTAAAACACGCAAGGGTTCTCAACCACATACATTTTATACAGACTCAAACGAAACAACTTGACAAGCAAACGAAACAGATCAAACAAAACAACCCGACAAACAAACGAAACAACTCAAATGAAACAACACACGACATATATATACCATAACCAACATCACCTATTCATTTTTTTTTTGCTGCTACTTCCCGTTTTGCTAGAACTTGCACCATCTTTTCCCTTCCTTGCTTTCCTTTGCTTGATATGTTCAAACGTATCTTCGAGATTTGTTACCCTCTTTCCCAGATCATCAAGTTTGGTATCCAACGTGCTTTCAGCTTCATCATCAGCAACAGCCTCCAAATACTCTCTGTAGTACGGCTTTTGCCTCAGCCATTCCCGAATCCAGTCTCTCATCCACGGTGCACAGTTCTTATAAGCACCATATTCATCACAAATTTCATAGCCATATTCATTAAGAACTTCATTAAAGAGGAGCATCGACGATAAAACCTTTGACTACTCCTCTTCCGGCGAGTAACCATCCATTGTTATGTGTGTTTTGTAGGAATTAGTGATTTGGTTATTTGTGTTTTGCCGGTCTCTCATCCACGGTTAGGTTATATATAAGTAAAACCTTGGCGGAAAAAATTGGCGCCAGTACTTTTGGCGGGGACCAGAAAATATTGGTGGGATAAAGCTAGCTTTTAGGAGGGAAAATGCTTAGTGCTTTCGGCAGGGACAGGTCCCCGCCGAAAGTGGGAGCGGGAAAAAAACGCGGGAACAATTAAGCGTTCTAAGTTTGGTCAAACTGTGTCAAATATGGGAAACACTTTCGGCGGGGACATGTGCCCGCAGAAAAGTTGCGTTGAACATTTAGTAAACGGTCAGCGAGACTTTGCGCCAGCTCAGCACAGTTTTTGTCGTTTAGTGGCTTTCGGCGGGGACATTGGCGTCCCCGCCGAAACGCTTCTCGCCCGTCCTCTCTTTTGTTGTAGTGTAATGTCATGTTTAATACATGTGAGATAAACTTGTGATATATAGATCGTGAGATACATTAATAAACCGGTTCTTTCTTGCAATACTTGTGGAGCACAGGGTTCGGAAAAAACGACCACATCGTCATGATCATTTTAAACTTAAATATGAAATGTAGTACACCAAGTTGATGTGTTTTACATGCCAATTGAGTTGCGAAGCCTCAAGTACTAAATGTCACAATAAAATAGACAACTCATCACTTTACAAAACTGATATTATAAACCAAGGTCGATGAAATTGAACTGAGACTACTTTGATGACACTTAACAAAAGCTTTAACGCCTTACAATTATAAAGTAGTGAAATACATCTACACATCATGATAACTGAGAGTGTGAGACCAATAAGTTAATGTGCTACATTTTTTTCTTTTGGGTTCTGTGGAAAACTAGAAGGGGGGTTGAATAGTTTTTACCGTTTTAAAGTTTTATTTGCTTTGTTACTATATGTTAATTTCAAAGGAAACAATCACAAATAAATAATCACACAATGTAAACAAAAGATAAAGAGAGGAAAGATCAAACCACACGACACTGTTGTTTATAGTGGTTCGGCTACAAGGACTCTCTTCCTTGCCCTACTCCACTCCCTGAGTTTCCTACTCGAGAGTTTATCTTTCACTAAGAAACAAACTCCTTTTCTAGGCGGAGAAAACCTTTACACGTTGCTTACTTCCTTTTCCGGTACTAAGTTAAACACCGGGTTCTTTCACAAGGTAGAACCAACCTGACGTCGCCTATTTACTTTACCGACACTAAGCTAGATGTCGAGTTCTTTACACGGGTACAACTACTCCCAACTCTCTTTGTGCTTTAAGGACTAAAGCACTAACCACACTCACTGATTACAAATGAAAGATATGATGTGTGAAACAAACTACAATATCACACAGTAATGCAACTAAAGGATTACGGTTCTGTAGATCCTTGAATGCTTGATCTCTTTTCTACAAAATGAAAGATCAAAGTGAAATGCAACTATGAATGATGTTAGTAAGATATGTACTGAATGAATATGTGTGTTAAAGCTATATGAGTAATGAGAGAGCCAAATGATCAGCTTCCTATTTATAGGCAAGCTGATCTTCAGCTCACGGATCCCACGGATCCCTCACAAAGGATCCGTCCTTTATATGATTTGGATCCGTGGGACGTGACAGCTAAGGTTTAGTTGTCTCTTACCATATCTTAGTTGTATCTTACCAAATCATCCAAGATCCTCAAATGTCAACTATGTATCTTGCAAATCTAACCAAGATATATCAAAGATATTGTATGTGATGCATGCAATGATGTCATGGAATGGTTTTAGAATTAAAGTTTCCTTTTAAAGAAACAAGTTACTAAATAAGCAAACTTGTAATTCTTGGTTAATATGTGAAGTGTAAAATGTGTACTTAAGAGACTTAAGCTAGTATTTATTATTTGCTAAAAGATATTCCTTGTATTTGTCATTAACAAAACTAATGAAAGATCAAAGAATATAAATAACGTTTTTGAGACGCTATTTGTATTAACAATCTCCCCCTTTTTGTTGATGACAAAACATAAGGTATATTTTTGAGCAAGAGAATAAATATAGCATGAGTTCTTAAAAATATATATTAAGTTTGTTTATTAAAGAAAAGTTTTGTAAAAAATGTATGTACTGTGATAAATCACAGTTGATGCAAACTTAGTCCCTTTCTCCCCCTTTTTGTCGAAACAAAAAGAGTAGCGTAGCGGAATGCGATTTTGAGAACTTTAAAGCTCCCCCTTGTTTTATACTCCCCCTAGATGGAGTAATCAAGGAAATAATGCATGAATCTACAAAACAAACGGTTAGTATATGAAATGCTTATGAGATGCTCCCCCTTGATGTATACTCCTCACTTCTCGAGTACCAACGTATACTATGAAGGGTATGATATGCTGCAAATGAAATGTTAGTAATGAATGACTTCAATGAAGAAGTAGAATGCTTGTGAAGTATTCTCCCAAACAAGCCTTTCAATAAGTTTTGACTTTTAAAAGTCAAAGTAAGTGTCTGATCATTATTTTTACCTAAAGCAATCATAATTATAGGTTAGATAGTGATGTTAGTTCACAATGATAATGATAATATGCAATATGTTGATCACTCATAAGCATAAAACATCACATTCATAGATAATGAAAATTTTGTGACAAAAGTCACAATGGTGAAATGATGTTACAATTACAATAAAAAGACATCCTAGAAAAATAAAAAGTCCTAAAGCAACAATTTAAAAGGTCCTAACAACTAGTCTAAAAAGCTCCTATTGAGGAGGATAAGAGATTGCGTTTAAACGTTCAAGAACATGGTTCAAGATGAACCTCATCTCATTTTGAAGCTCATGGACCAAGATGTTGGTCCTTTGGGCCAAGTGAGCCGTTCTCTCACAGTGTGCGCAATCATGACTTGAGAAGCCGGGAGGAAGACTAGGCTCCAAGTTTTGTGGTGGTGGTGGTGATGGTGGTTTGTTGTTGTTGTTGTTTGATGGTTGTTGTGGTGTTTGAAGGGAGTTCATAAGAATGTTTTGAATGTCCATTGCTTCATGAAGGCGATGGTCAACCATACCCGAGAGAGTATAGAGTTGGTTTAACTGCTCACTTATCTCCTCTTGTGTTTGAGGAATGTTGCTCCACATTGCTTCATCAATGGCAATGAGTGTTGAAGTTGGTGATAGTGGTGGTATTTGTGGACGAGGTTGTGGTGCTTCACGGTATAGAGGACCATGAATCTCCGGATGGAGAGGATGAAATAGCATAGGTTCTAAGTTTTCAAGACTTATTGGTGGAGGATTGGTGGATGTAGGTGGAAGATCTTCTAACTCTTCAAGATATGGTTGTGGAGATGTTGGTGGTGTTCTAAATAGTTCCATGGGTTGGAGTTTTGGTGAGGATGGTGATGAGGCAGACTTCTCTGACTGTGATGGAGCGGGAGCAGGAGCGTGTGGTGGTGTGGTTGCTACAGGAGTAATGGTAGGAGGTGGTGTTTTTATAACTACATGTGAGGGAGTTGGAGTGGATAAAGTAAGGAAGTTTTCACTAGCAATGGGTGAGGATATGTTTAGTGGTGATGATTCTTCAGAGGATGAGTTGTGAATGTTGATAAAACAACAAGGTTTCACACTCATACGGGCTGTTCGTTTTAGTGGCTTGGATGTGGAGGAGTTGTTTGATTTTGTCATTAAGACTATTTGGTGAAGTATGATAGCTAAAATGTACAGGAGAAGAGATGTTTGTGATGTGAATTGAAGATCCTAAATTGCTAATTTATAGACAGAAGGTTTGTGAGTCTGTATGTGTGGATTTGATGTGAATCCAATAGAGAATGTTGGTTTCTAATGATTTGGAACAAAAATTTGTGCAGGTCATATCAAGGAAGTCAATCCATTGAGATTTGGTTGAGTAATATGTTGTGGATTTGCAGTTAATACAAGAAGATAGTGGAAAATCTGATGATTTGATATTTCCACGGATTTGACGGATCCCTAAAAAGGGTTCCTTCTTTGTATCAGTTTGGTAACTCACACCTAAAATTCAAAAATTTAAATTTTGGTGGGAAATTTTGTTCCTAAGTTTCTAAGAATTCCTAAATGATTCTAAGATGAATTATGATCAGAGAATGAATCCTAATTGATACTAAATACTAAGATTTAAGAATCTTGATAAGTCGAAAAAGTTTTATAATTTTACTGGGAAACCTGCGGATCCAAGATTAATCAAATGCGGAACCTTGTTCAGGGATCCGCCAAATCCGCAGGTTGGCGGATGGCGGATCCAACGATAACCCTTGGCGGAGCCCTTGTTTGGGATCCGCCGGATCCGTATGCCTAAAACTAAAAAACTAAACAGAACATATGTCATATTTCTCGTTTTTCGGCGAAAACCCGAAAATTCACCTAGACCTTACTTAACATCTAATATGTATAGCAAAACAACGAAATATGATAACATTAACACATGATTGCACATAGTTTAATCCGTACTTAGAAACTTACCGTTTTAGGTGTTATGCCAAACACTGGCTGTAACCCGGAAAATTGATAACCATGATGGTTATCTACCTGCAAGTTTAGTTATTACACATACACAACAAGTATTATCAGATAAATTCTAGACACATAGAAGTTTAACAACACAATATCCAACATTGTTTAAAACCAAACACTCCATCAACTCAGCTTCTTCTTCAACTTCTTCATCCCCTTGTGTAATTTCATCATCCAACGACCCAGATTCTTCACCATTCCTTTGATGTTTCGATACTCAGCGGATTCATTTTGAATTGGAGGAAGATGGCTCAAGTATTCGGGTGGAGGAATCCTAGAATTTGGCAATCCATCATCTTCACTCATTGAAGATGATGAGGATGATGTTGGTACACGAGGACGTTTGCCCTTATCAACACTAACCCTAAAGTCGCTCAAAGGAACGAAGGTATGTTCAATTTCATTGTAATCCGGAACAAAGCCTAAATGGTTTGGACGAGCGGGTGCAAAGGCTCTATAAAGTCGGGTTAAAAGCATACCATAAGGCATTGCAATCTTGCTTTGAACCGGAATGTCACACATTCTTTTGGCAACATAATAAGCAAGATTGAAGGGTTGATGAGTAGAGATGTTGTACATCATGTGACATAAACAAGCATTGATATGATAACGGTTTCCTATGGTGCACATCACATTTGCCCTTAATACATCCTCCATCTTCTTGAATTCGGGTTTTAGTTCATTAAGCTCCATTGCAAATGGATCTCTAGCAACTTCACGACCACGATACATTCTTGTGGGGTTGTTCTTAGGAACGAAGAGATGTTCCCTAATCACTTCTTTTGATTCGAGAGGAGTGGCATATGGTGCCGTCCTATCGAGATTGGAGTCTAAGATTGTTAAGGACCATTTGTCCGAGTAAATACATGTCCCTTGGCTTGGAATTCCTAAGACCTCACCAAATTGATCAAGAGGGATGTTGACAAGATTTCCATTTAGAGTAAAATGAAGACTTAAGTAACCTTCATCACTCGAACTAAGACCTACACTAGCATAGAACTCAAGTATGAACCTAGGAATAATTGGTTCATCTATATCTAAAAGAGAATCAAATCGAATTGCGGCTAATTGTTCCCTAAGTTGTGTTCCTTCATAGAATGATGAATCTACGGCTCTACCCTCATGGACATACTTTTTCTCTAAGGCTTTGAAAATTTCGATTTGGGCATTGGTTAGACCTTTGGTTTTGTGGACTTTGGGTAAGTAGTTAACGGTTCTTTTGTGATCGTAGTTGGTTGCGGGAGGCATGATTTTCCTAAGTACAAAAAGTTACATAGTTTTAGTTAAAATGATCAAAGGAAGTGTAAAATTCCTAGTGTGTGCCTACATGGGGACAATGTGGAGGTGCGGTTATCTCGACTCCTTTTGATGCAAGAAAAATTAGTTTATGCAAATTTTGTTTACAAACGAGAGATAACCCAAACGCTCCTATTTCAATGTAGCTACGGTTGAATGTACCCGAAAATACATATTAGTTATGTATTCCCTTTAGCATTCAAGAGACATTATGCAAGTGAAGTCTAAAAGATAACGTTTTTGCATTTGTATGAACAATGTAAGAAAAAATCATTTTACCTAGTCGTTAGAAGATTTTAGTGAAAAATTTTCATGGGGTTTTTGTTAAATTAAGACAATGTGCTATGAGATGCAATTCCTAACTAAGAAAAACATGTTTTTAAGTATAATGCAATAAATATGCTTCATGATTTTTCAAGAATTATGCATATACCCCAAGTTTTGGTTTTGTGCATGAAATGGAAATCCTAGACGCAGATCAGGAGTATAAATATGATAAGAATACTTACAGTGATGTTAGAAGCACAAATTTGTGGAAGAAAATGGTCTAAATTGTGATGGAGATTAAGTGTGTGTCGAGTATAGTAAGGTGATATGTTTTGGAGTGAGGAGTGAATAGTAGTTGTTCTTGTTTATTAAATAATAAACTGAACTCAGCATGCGACGGATCCGGCGGATCCCAAACAAAGGATCCGTCCTTGTTATCGATTGGATCCGCGGATTCAGAACACATGTTTTGGTTTAGTGTCGTGTGTATCTAAACTAATGTTTATACTAATGTCTCTCCTAATCACTAGGTTCCATTAATCCTAATCCAAGTCTAAGATAATTGAAAGGTTCTCGTTTAAGTGGTTTAGTGAGAATATCGGCAATGTTGTCCTCTGAGGAAACTTTCTCAATTGAGATGATTCCCTTCTGTACATTGTCGCGAAGGAAGTGATGGCGTATTTCAATATGTTTGGTTCTAGCGTGTTGGACTGGATTTTTGCTTAGATCGATAGCACCTTTGTTGTCGCAAAGAATGGGAATGTTGTTGAGTTCAATTCCATAGTCGACGAGAGCTTGTTTCATCCATAGTGCTTGTTGACACGCCTTTCCTGCAGACACATACTCTGCCTCTGTTGTTGAGATTGCGAGGGCAGTTTGTTTCTTAGCGAACCATGATGTTAGACAATATCCTACAAAAGTACAAATACCGCTAGTACTTTTCCTATCAACATAATCACCTGCGTGATCTGAGTCAGTATACACTATGGTTTCTACACCCGTTCCTTTGGGATACTGATGAACTCAAATAAGTACATTTTATTACTATCATTTATCCTATTAATTTGACTTGTTTTACTATATTATGTATGAGGATTGATACTTAATCGTTTACTTTTGTAATTCTCAGGTAAAAACAAGCATTTGGTGAAACTTGGCGATTTTGGACTAATAATGGAGCAAAACGTGCATAAAGTGAAGAGTCTACTGAAATGAAGGAGATCAAGACTAATCTGCTCCAGATGCGCCGCATCTCACTATCAACATGCGCCGCATCTCTATCAAGATATCACCAGATACGATCCAAGATACAAGAGGACATGCGCCGCATCCAAAGATGGAGATACGCCGCATCTACTGGCGGTGTACGAATATTCCTGAATATTATAATCTTGGACCCCACGCGAAGTTAAGTACATGCGCCGCATCTACTTACTAGATGCGCCGCATCCTACCCTCAGACGGTAACTATAAATACCCCAAAGACCAGACGAATTAAAGAGGCTAGAAGTTCCGAACCGAAGACCAAAGGACAGAAACCAAGGACGAATTCAGTCGGATAGCAAGCACAAGACACACCCAAATCAAAGATACAAGAGCTGTAAGAAGGTGCTGCATATGTTTAATTCATTAAGTAGTTTTGTTTTATTGTGTTAGTAAACTTTAATTCATCAAGATTGGTGGCTTGTGTAACGTGACAACGGAAAGGTTGCACTCCCTTAAAACTGCTTTCTCATCAATTAAAGTTTATATGTTTGTGTCATTGGTGACTTTTATTAGTGCATTGATAACCTCTGTGGCTAGCTGAGCGTTGATCGGGTCGCCATGCCTCTGCCCTCGCCTGTTTATTAGATGCCTATGTATTCTATGGTCTGTAGAAAAGTAGGAGAAAGATAAACGGGATAGTCATAAGTAATCATTAAGGGTTTACTCGCCGATAAGATTAGAACCAACGAGAAAGGACTTAATCTCGGTGCGTTGCATCGAACTATACACTTCATATAACACTAGCAATAAAACAAGTGACAAACTACTTATCATAAGGACAGCCCTCTTATTGTCTCAAGTATTTATCTGTGTACGTGTGTGCTACTTGCTGATTCGTGCCTATTGGTCTAGTTTATTATTTAATTGCAACCAAATCGTGCCAGTCTCTCAGGCTGAAACCCCTTGCGTTAGATTAGATTGTATAGCTAACTTAATATACTAAAATACTGATTAGAATAACTAGATAATACGTTCCACTCTTAGTGATCGACACTCTACTTACCATTATATTCATACTGACCGGGTACACTGCTCGTTAAGTGTGTGTGTTATTGATAAGTCGGCTAAATATAAATTTAAAACTTGAGTAGGCATTAAAACTGCTAAACCGCAACGACACATCGCACGCATCAAGTTTTTGGCGCCGCTGCCGGGGAGTGAATTGTTATTATCTGTTAATTTGATTAGTATTTTAATTAGGTTTTTAATTTTTTTTATCTAACCGCTAATTTTGTTGTGTATTAGATTAATTTGCATTCATTGTAATATTTTGCATATTTTCTGTTTTTGTGTGTTTTTTGTTTGCTTTTGTTTGTGTTTATTTTCGTGTGTTTTTATTTGTTTTTATTTTTCGTATTTTTTGTGTGTTCTGCTATCGTTGTACTGAGCTAAATCGAACGATACGGCGCATCTGATTTCTCAGATACGGCGTATTGCGTTCAATTTTTTTATAAAATACAACGCGTTTAATTAATTCGATACGACGCATCTTTTCCCCAAGATACGGCGTATCTGTTTTTAATAAGAAAATTTTTCTAAGCGATAAAGTGATACGACGCATCTTTTCCCCAAGATACGGCGTATCTGTTTTTAATAAAAAATTTTCTAAACGTTAACGCGATACGACGCATCTGCTTTAGCAGATACGGCGTATCTATTATTTTAATTAAAAACAGTTTGCGAATTATTAAACAGATACGGCGTATCGATTTTTATCGATACGGCGCATCTTCTGAATCAAAAATCTTATATTTTGAAACGTAACGAAAATACGGCGCATTAACTTTTGTTAATACGGCGCATTTAATTTTAATAAGTATATCGATTTTTGATAATTAAAACAGATACGGCGCATTCTAATTTAAAAGCGGCGTATCTCTTTTCTGAATAAAGTCTGATTAAATTTTAACGACTATAAGATACGGCGTATCCAACTTTTTGGATACGGCGCATCGTCTGCAGATATCAGTAACTTAAATTTTTCGTATTCCGTTTTCGTTGTTAATTTTCTGATATATTACTTTCTTGAGCACACCCTACTGATATTTTTGTGTTGATTTCAGGAAGTGCATGACCAGGAGTTCTACGAAGAACTTGATTCGACCTTTCGAAGATCCTGAACGAGCCCTACATTCGCTTAAAAGGCTTTTCAACACAAGAAGCTTTGATCTTTCAAGTTCATTCGAGCTTGATTATTTTTCTGAAGAGAAAGAGGAAGAAGGATGGACAGTGACAAGAACTAAATGATGAGCTGAACGTGAGTCTAACTTGAAGACTCTGGAATAAAGACAAGTGCTTACCGGGAGACAACCCGGATTTATCTTTTTATTATTCTGTTTTTGTGTCGAGTCAGTCAGGCCGCAGAGGATACGGCGCATCTCAATTCTGAGATGCGACGCATCTCCTGCAATGGTCATATCTTTATTTTTCTGCATTTTTTTTTATTTTTCGAATTTAAAACTTTTTATCAGTTTATTTTAATGCGGCGCATCCCTGGTTAAGGATGCGGCGCATCTTCTATTCTGATCCGTATTTATTCCAGGCTCGATACGGCGTATCTTCTTCCATAAGATACGGCGCATCGACTGACCTGATGATTTTCATTTTTTATTTCTATGTTTTATTTTTACCTAACTACTAATGTATTATGCAAGTTGAACCTTTCTTACCTTAGGTGTGTTTTGAAGCCTTGGTGGTATTATAGATTCCTGCATTTCCTGTGGAAACATAATTATGAAGCTTAAACGTTCTAATCCACAAGGAAGATGATTTTTGCTCTAATACTAATGGAGGATCATACCGAGCAAATCTCAGGGGAGTTTTTCTGTTCTAATTCTTTTATTTTCCAGTTTTTTTAACCTTTTATACAAACAACGAGGACGTTGTTTAACTTAAGTGGGGGGATTGGAGAATTAGAACAACTTAACAGTTACTTGTCCTTAAACTTTTCAAAATATGCTTAAAATGTGCTTAATATATAAAAATTTAAAATTTTTTAGCATGTTTTTGTTTAGAGTCTAAGTTGCATAGCTGCACACATGACGTTATTTTCAAAAATTGTGATTTTTCAAAATTCACAAATCTATGAGTGTGCCGGTGACTTGTAAACTTTAGAACTTGGCTTGTATACTATTCGAGACCACCATAATAAGTATTATTTATATAATTGGAATGACTTGTCTAAATTGGTAAATTTCTAGGATTACACCCAAAAGCCTTATATGTTATGTGTTATTAGCTAACTACACTGGTTAGTTAACCCCCGTATAAACCCTTTGTTACTCTCATTTTTAGAGTAAGATACCCCTAGAAAAACACTCAGAGCCATTCCTTTCGTTTCTTACACCTTTGTTTAAAATGTTTCGTTACACCTTAAACCTTAGCCTATCCTGTAGATTAAAATCCGTGGTTGGTTAATTGCTATAGGCAAAGTGTGTTTCCTTACATTACCTGTGTTCGCGTGCGTAATTCATTGTCTATGGTTAGGTCGGGAAATTGCACAATGCAATTGGAGTGAAAGTAAATATTGTATATTTTTGAGTTTATTTTTCGTGTGTTTACTACTTTCACTATTACCGTTATTTCTGAAGTTATGAAAAGTATGGAAAAATTATCCAGAATTATCATTATAGTGATGTGGTGAAATTCTACACATCTATGTCTATGTTATGTTAAAAAAAAAAAAAAAAAAAAAAAAAAAAAAAAAAAAAAAAAAAAATCGAAAAAAATGAGAAAAGAAAAAGAAAAAAAGAAGAGTTGGATGTTTGTTTTTAACCAACGATGTAAAGTTATGTAAGTGGTCGATATCACCACTAGTTGTTATATATTTATGGATTGAAATGGGAGTTGGCAGTTATGGGAACGTCAACTAAGGTTTATTCTTTGATTAAGATCTTGTTGAGTATAATTCGTGTCTACCTAAAGCGTGTGTTTCAAGTGTTAAAGCGTGAGTTATTCAATGATATGAGTCTTATTCATGGGATGGTTGGGATAGTGATTAACCACACTTAGGATTTTAATTTATTTGTTTTGTTTATTTTTCATTTTACACCAATTTATATCCCAAAATTATCCATGCCCTTTACTATTCTTTATCCGACCAAACCTTTGATTTATTGAGATTAGGGATTTGAGCAATCTTAAGTATCGTAGTCGTGGATTCGGCTATGTATTTATGATTTTGTCGCCCTTTTTGATATATTATTATTGGTGAAGTTTGGACCCATCTTTAGCCTATTCGAGTTAAGGATTTGAGCAATTGCAAGTATCGTGTTCGTGGATTCGATCATGTATTTGTGATTTTGTCGCCTTTTCTGGAATTTGAGATCGATAGTGAATAAGAATAATTAACCCTTAAGCCTAAAAACCCTTTTTACCGCTTTAGACTTGTTATTCCTTGGCTTTAGTGGTGGAGATGTGTATACTTGCCAAGCTTATGATAGAATATTCGTCACGACTGGACAGTTAAACGATTAGATTTGCTTTTATCAGATTATTTTATTTTACTTCTAATTCGTTAAGTGTTTAGTTGTGTGATTATGATAAAACGAATACATGCTTAAATATAAAAATACATCCTAATGTCTTTTAGGATACATTTTCATAAGTTTTAATCTAAGGTTTACTTGGGGACAAGTAAAGTTCAAGTGGGGGGATATTTGATGAACTCAAATAAGTACATTTTATTACTATCATTTATCCTATTAATTTGACTTGTTTTACTATATTATGTATGAGGATTGATACTTAATCGTTTACTTTTGTAATTCTCAGTTGAAAACAAGCATTTGGTGAAACTTGGCGATTTTGGACTAATTATGGAGCAAAACATGCATAAAGTGAAGAGTCTGCTGAAATGGACAAGATCAAGACTAATCTGCTTCAGATGCGCCGCATCTCACTCATTACATGCGCCGCATCACTATCAAGTTCTCACCAGATACGATCCAAGATACAAGAGGACATGCGCCGCATCCAAAGATGGAGATACGCCGCATCTACTGGCGGTGTACGAATATTCCTGAATATTATAATCTTGGACCCCACGCGAAGTTAAGTACATGCGCCGCATCTACTTACTAGATGCGCCGCATCCTACCCTCAAACGGTAACTATAAATACCCCAAAGACCAGACGAATTAAAGAGGCTAGAAGTTCCGAACCGAAGACCAAAGGACAGAAACCAAGGACGAATTCAGTCGGATAGCAAGCACAAGACACACCCAAATCAAAGATACAAGAGCTGTAAGAAGGTGCTGCATATGTTTAATTCATTAAGTAGTTTTGTTTTATTGTGTTAGTAAACTTTAATTCATCAAGATTGGTGGCTTGTGTAACGTGACAACGGAAAGGTTGCACTCCCTTAAAACTGCTTTCTCATCAATTAAAGTTTATATGTTTGTGTCATTGGTGACTTTTATTAGTGCATTGATAACCTCTGTGGCTAGCTGAGCGTTGATCGGGTCGCCATGCCTCTGCCCTCGCATGTTTATTAGATGCCTATGTATTCTATGGTCTGTAGAAAAGTAGGAGAAAGATAAACGGGATAGTCATAAGTAATCATTAAGGGTTTACTCGCCGATAAGATTAGAACCAACGAGAAAGGACTTAATCTCGGTGCGTTGCATCGAACTATACACTTCATATAACACTAGCAATAAAACAAGTGACAAACTACTTATCATAAGGACAGCCCTCTTATTGTCTCAAGTATTTATCTGTGTACGTGTGTGCTACTTGCTGATTCGTGCCTATTGGTCTAGTTTATTATTTAATTGCAACCAAATCGTGCCAGTCTCTCAGGCTGAAACCCCTTGCGTTAGATTAGATTGTATAGCTAACTTAATATATTAAAATACTGATTAGAATAACTAGATAATACGTTCCACTCTTAGTGATCGACACTCTACTTACCATTATATTCATACTGACCGGGTACACTGCTCGTTAAGTGTGTGTGTTATTGATAAGTCGGGTAAATATAAATTTAAAACTTGAGTAGGAATTAAAACTGCTAAACCGCAACGACACATCGCACGCATCAGATACCATAATCCTAAGTGTGTAGTACCTTTGATGTACCTAAATATTCTTTTAACGGCTTCAAGATGGGACGTTTTTGGATCTTCTTGAAAACGTGCACATAGACAAACACTAAACATAATGTCAGGCCTACTAGCCGTAAGATAGAGTAAACTACCAATCATTCCTCTATATTTAGTGCTATCTACGGATTCATTCCTCTATATTTAGTGCTATCTACGGATTCATTTTCTTCATCCTTAGTAAGTTTGGTTTCGGAGGACATGGGTGTTCTCATGGGTTTTGAGTCTTCAAGACCAAACTTCTTAAGCATATCTTTGATATACTTTGATTGGTTGAAGAATATCCCATCTTCTAATTGTTTAATTTGGAGACCTAAGAAAAAGTTTAGTTCCCCCATCATACTCATTTCAAACTCGTCATGCATGATTTTTGAGAAATCGTCGCATAACTCTTGACAAGTTGAACCGAATATAATGTCATCCACATATATTTGGACTATGATAATATGTGATCCCTTTTTCTTGGTGAAGAGAGCATTGTCTACTAGGCCCATGGTATACTTATGGTCAACTAGGAAAGTCTTAAGTCGATCATACCAAGCCTTTAGTGCTTGCTTAAGTCCGTATAAAGCTTTCTTAAGTTTGAAAACATAATTTGGTTTTTCAAAGTCGGCAAAGCCGGGAGGTTGTGCAACATATACTTCTTCATTTATAAGACCATTTAAGAAAGCACTTTTGACATCCATTTGAAATAACTTAAAATCATGTGCACATGCATATGCAAGTAATATTCTAATAGATTCAAGTCTAGCTACGGGTGCAAAGGTTTCATCGTAATCTATACCTTCTTGTTGATTGTAACCTTGAGCTACTAGCCTAGCTTTATTTCTAGATATAATACCTTTTTCATCCATTTTATTTCTAAAGACTCATTTGGTGCCTATTATGGTTTGGTTTTTAGGTGGAGGGACCAATGTCCAAACATCATTTCTAATAAATTGATTAAGTTCTTCTTGCATAGCAATTACCCAAGATTCATCTTTTATTGCCTCGTCTATATTTTTAGGTTCAATAGTTGAAATAAAACAAAAATAATTACTTTCATTTTGAGCTTTGGATCTTAATGTTCTTTCATTAAGTTTTCCTATGACGTTTTCTAATGGATGACTTTTAGTTTCTTTAATATTGACTATTTCTCCTTTTATGGGTTCATTGTCATTTTCAATGTTTTCTATATCATTAACCATTTGACTTTCAACTAAGTCATCATCTACCAAAGGTGATGTCTTAGAGGGAGGTGGACTTTCGTTGAATGTTACGTTCAACGATTCCTCGACTCTTGATGTTTCCTTGTTTAATATAATGTATGCTTTACTGTTTTGTGAGTACCCAAGAAATACACCTTCATACGACTTTGGGTCGAACTTAGTGAGATAGTCATTTGTGTTTAAAATGAAGCACTTGCTTCCAAAAACTCTAAAATATCCTAATGTAGGCTTTTTGCCTCGATAAATTTCATAAGGAGTTTTATTTAAAAATTGTCTAATTAAAATTCTATTTATGATATATGTAGAAGTATCTACAGCGTGACACCAAAACTTTTGTGGTATGTTTTGTTCATTTAACATAGTTCTACTCATTTCTTGAATTGTTCTATTTTTACGTTCTACTACACCATTAGATTGAGGTGTACGAGGAGCCGAGAAATTATGAGTTATTCCATTATTATCACAAAAATTTCCAAATTGAATTTCATTGTCAAATTCTCGACCATGGTCAGTTCTAATAGATACTATATTACTTCCTATTTGATTTTGAATTTTCTTGCTTAGAATTTCAAATTTGTCAAATGCCTCATTTTTAGTTTTCAAAAACTTTGTCCATGTATATCTAGAGTAATCATCTACTATGACTAAAGTGTAAAAATTTCCTCCATAACTTTGTATAGCCGACGGGCCAAACAAATCCATATGTAATAATTCTAGGCATCTAGATGTAGATACCATGTTTTTAGCCTTATGGCTATTATGTACTTGTTTCCCAATTTTGCAAGCATCACAAAAGTGTTGGTCATATTTCAACTTGGGTAGGTTCCTAACGAGTTCTTTGGATGACAAAGATTGAATAAGCCTCATATTAGCATGACCTAAGCGTCGATGCCATAGAGTTGAGTTTTCGTCCAAGGAGGTAAGACATAACTTATCTTTAGGTGTTTTATCTAATTTCATAACATAGACATTATTCTTTAAAACACCTTTTCCTACGGTTATGCCATCTTTAAGTATTTTACTTCCATTTTCACTGAAAAGGACGTTATACTTTTTGCGGCATAATTGACTTATACTAAGTAAATTAAATCCTAAATTATCTACATGAGCAACATCATCAATAGATAGAGAGTCATGAGAGATTGTACCTTTTTCGATGATTTTACTTTTAAGCTTGCTACCGAATGTGACATTACCTCCGTCATACACTTGATAGGTTGAGAAAAGATTTTTGTTTCCCGTCATGTGTCTTGAGCACCCACTATCTTTGATCCACTCATCAGGTTCAAGATCAACTTTCAAGCATACCTAAGTTCATAAAAGACTCAAGCATTTGGTCCCCAATATCTCATGGGTCCGTTTGGGTTAAACATGACATTATCATGGTTTATGTATGTAAATGGTGGACAATTGTTCCATGACATATAACTAGGACCATGAAAGTTTCTAGGTATGTTTTGGTTCCAATTATTTTGATAAGTATGTTGTGGATTAACTATACTCTTTGGAAAGGGGTGTTTGGGAAAACTCATTTGAGGTCTCTGTTGATCCGTTTTAACTCTATATTCATTTCTAGCTTGTCCTCTTCCTAAAGATACTGCTGGTTTATGTTTATTATTATTTATACTACTGTTAGGTTTCTTAGTAACTTTAACAAACTCGGAACGGTCGACTTTGTGAACTTTCTGTTCAACTTCTGTACTCGCGGATCCTTTGGATACACTTGGCGGATCCAAATTTTTGGATCCGTCGGATCCGTGAGTGTCCAACTTGGTTGAATCAGTTTTATTCACAGTCTGTTCCTTATAATCACTTAAGGTTCCTAGTTTCATAAAGCCTAGTCCTGTTTTATCATGAGGTAGCTTTTGCATTTTCATTATTTCATCTGCACAACTTATGTTTTTATCAAACCTTTTAAACTTTGAATTTTGTTTGATTAAATCTTCCTGTGTGGTTCTTAAGGTTTCTAATTCAAGTTTTAGTTCTTGACAAGACACACACGTTTCTTTACTATCTTTACCTTTTTCAATTCGTATTGCTTTTTCTTTAAGCCAAAATACTTCATTTTCTAAAAGTGTTGTCTTTGTTTTCAAAAACTTGTTTTTGTTTATGATTTTTAAAGTAACGTCACACAGTTTGTTATATTCTACTTCTAAGGTTTCATCATCTATAGAGGAGTATGAATCAGAATGTACCTCTTCTGTGTCATTAGCCATAAGTGCCATTTCGTTGTTCTTAGGCTCATCATCATCATCTCCTTCACTATCGCTCCAAGCTCCACTAACGAAGGCTCTTTAAGACTTGGTCTTTGGAGGCTTTGGACATTCTCCTATTAAGTGACTGGAGTCACCACACCTATAGCATTTCCTATCAACCTTACCTTTCTTATCGTCACGATCTTTCCGAGAGGATTTCTTTTCATCACGAGGTGGTTTTACAAACTTTCCTCGTATCTTGAAGTATTTCTTGAAATCCCTCACGGCCATGGCATACTCTTCATCATCACTGTTTGAACAAGACTCATCATCATCACTTGACTCGACTTTGGCTTTCAAGGCAATAGACTTAATCTTCTCCTTTTTGCCTTTGACAATTTCCGAGTCTTTTTCCATAATCATTTCGTGAACTTTAAGGTTTCCTATGAGCTCATCCAGTGTCATGCTTGAGAGATCTTTAGATTCTTCAATAGCTGTCACCTTTGCTCTCCATTTCGGATGGAGTGCTCTTAGAAATTTCCTGACAAAATTCTTACTAGAAAAAGATTCATCAAGTGCTTTAAGTGATGTAATAATAGTATTGAACTTAGCAAACGCACTATCAATGGTCTCATCTTCAGAGATAACAAATTGTTCGTATTGTTGGACAAGGAGATCAATTTTGTTATCTTTTACTTGTGAGTTCTCTTGATGTGTGATAATAAGAGATTGCCAAATATCCTTAGCCGTTTTACACATAAAAAGTCTTTCATATTCTTTCTTAGGTAAGGCATTATAAAGCATCATTTTGGCTTCATTATTTTTGGCAATTCGTTTCTTTTGCTCATCACTGTGACGAGTAAGAGAAGCTCCTTCATCCCGACCACCCGAAATATTATTACTAATAGGTTTGTAATCACCATCAACTATAATATACCATAGATCTATGTCCTTTGACTTTACATAAGTCTCAAATCGATTTTTCCAATAAATAAAACAATTTGGTTCAAATAGAGGTGGTCTCTGCATAGATTGCCCTTCTTTAAAGTTTTCAAAATCCATGGATCGTTTTAAGTTTTAAAATACAATATATTTTAAAGATCTTAAGTAACGTAGCTCTTGATGCCAATTGTGGAAAACTAGAAGGGGGGTTGAATAGTTTTTACCGTTTTAAAGTTTTATTTGCTTTGTTACTATATGTTAATTTCAAAGGAAACAATCACAAATAAATAATCACACAATGTAAACAAAAGATAAAGAGAGGAAAGATCAAACCACACGACACTGTTGTTTATAGTGGTTCGGCTACAAGGACTCTCTTCCTTGCCCTACTCCACTCCCCGAGTTTCCTACTCGAGAGTTTATCTTTCACTAAGAAACAAACTCCTTTTCTAGGCAGAGAAAACCTTTACACGTCGCTTACTTCCTTTTCCGGTACTAAGCTAAACACCGGGTTCTTTCACAAGGTAGAACCAACCTGACGTCGCCTATTTACTTTACCGACACTAAGCTAGATGTCGAGTTCTTTACACGGGTACAACTACTCCCAACTCTCTTTGTGCTTTAAGGACTAAAGCACTAACCACACTCATTGATTACAAATGAAAGATATGATGTGTGAAACAAACTACAATATCACACAGTAATGCAACTAAAGGATTACGGTTCTGTAGATCCTTGAATGCTTGATCTCTTTTCTACAAAATGAAATATCAAAGTGAAATGCAACTATGAATGATGTTAGTAAGATATGTACTGAATGAATATGTGTGTTAAAGCTATATGAGTAATGAGAGAGCCAAATGATCAGCTTCCTATTTATAGGCAAGCTGATCTTCAGCTCACGGATCCCACGGATCCCTCACAAAGGATCCGTCCTTTATATGATTTGGATCCGTGGGACGTGACAACTAAGGTTTAGTTGTCTCTTACCATATCTTAGTTGTATCTTACCAAATCATCCAAGATCATCAAATGTCAACTATGTATCTTGCAAATCTAACCAAGATATATCAAAGATATTGTATGTGATGCATGCAATGATGTCATGGAATGGTTTTAGAATTAAAGTTTCCTTTTAAAGAAACAAGTTACTAAATAAGCAAACTTGTAATTCTTGGTTAATATGTGAAGTGTAAAATGTGTACTTAAGAGACTTAAGCTAGTATTTATTATTTGCTAAAAGATATTCCTTTTATTTGTCATTAACAAAACTAATGAAATATCAAAGAATATAAATAACGTTTTTGAGACGCTATTTGTATTAACAGGTTCTATAAGCATTGACAACAAAAGGGTTATCAACATTAATTCGCTTGCAATGGCATCAATCTTCTTGTTCACTCACTGCACCATTTACTTAAAAATCCCACAAATTCTTGATATTTCAAGTCTTTATTTCTATTTACCGACAATATGGTTTCCCGAACATGTTCAACTTAACCTCTAGCATAGTAAATCGGCATCAAACCTTCCTTTCACCTCACTCCTCTTATTCCATTAAACGTACACACTTTTCCATTTGGAAGTATAAGTTGTCAAAACTATATGATCGAATAAATAAACCAACAACTAAAACCGAAACTGTTAGAAGTTTAAAATTTTGGAATAATAATAACTTCAAAAAGTAACTTGATATATTAAAAGAAAGGGCAAATGCCACAAAAAGGTATCAAACTTAGGGTCCATTTCCAATCAAGGTACTTTTCTTTTTTTCTTGCATAAAAAGGTACCCAACAATTTTTTTTTTGCGGATTTGGGTTTTTTACTAACGTTCGTTAACTCAGTTCGTTAGTAAATTACATGTTTGGTCCTCGAATTCGTTAACTCAGTTCATGCAACATCCAAAAACAATTTCGAATTTTTTTTTTACATGTTTGGCCCTCGAATTCGTATAATCATTTCATGCAACATCCAAAAAAAAATTTCGAAAAATATTTAAAAAAAAAATTATCAAAAAAATATTTTCTTAAAATATTTATATATTACTTTTTAAATTACTTTCTTTTCGAAAAATATTTGAAAAAAAAATTAAAAAAAAATATATTTCGAAAAAATTAAAAATATTTTCGGAAAAATATTTCGAAAAAAATTTTCGAAAAATATTTGAAAAAAAAATTAAAAAAAAAAGTTTGAATTTTTTTTAAATTACTTTTTTTTCAAATTTTGAAAAAAAAAGTCTTGGAAAAAAAAATTCAAAAATTTTTTTTAAAATAAAGTTTTTGAAAAAAAAATCGAAAAGAATTTTATTTTTATTTAAAAAAAAAATTTGAAATTTTTTTTTTTAAAATATAGTCCGCCAGTGCCTTCTTGCACTTCGGAGTCTAGTGGAGCTCCGGGTTTTGTTAAGGGAAAGTATTCATTATCAAAGAAAACAGTTGGAGAAGAAGCACAAGTAAAATATTTTAATACATGTATTCATTCTAATTCTTTTTCAGCCGCCATTAGCAAAGAGGATTTGGTAAAGGATATTATTGATATGGGAAAGAACATGGGTTTCGAAGTCACAGGAGATGGGGATAATGAGGTTCAACAGATCAAGAAGATTGGTGAAATGTATGGTCTCCAATGAAGATCCTCTCGCTAAATATGTGTGGCACGGGTTGTGAGAAGAAACGAGAAAAACTTCGCAACTTGTTAAACAAACATCGTATTAATTTTTTGTGCATTCAAGAGACTTTGATGAATACAGTGGATCCTTTTCGAATTAAATCATTATGGGGAAATTTTTGCTACGACTACGTTGAGTCCTTAGCCAGAGGTCACTCGGGTGGCCTTGTTACCATATGGGATCCCTTAGCTTTTATGAAAGAAGCTGAGACCATATTCAACAACTTCATTGTGGTTAAAGGTAAATGGATTGCTGAAGATATCACCTGCTTTATGATAAATGTATATGCTCCTCAACCGGAAAACGAAAAAGTTAGACTTTGGGAAGAAATTATGAGATTTATGGATGCTAACCATGGAAAATATCTTTTATGTGGAGATTTTAACTCGGTTAGGAGTACGGATGATCGTTTGGGCTCCATGTTCTCTAGCATTAATGCGACCAACTTCAATACATTTCTACTCCATGGCAGTTTGGTGGAATATCCTCTGGGCCGACATCGTTTCACCAGAATATCCAAAGATGGTTCCAAGGCTAGTAGGATTGATTGGTTCTTTGGTAATAACTCATTTTTCAATTCGGCGGATGATTTAGTGCTCGAATCTCTTGATGATGTTCTCTCGGATCACCGCCCACTCCTTCTCTCCCAGAAGAAAATGGACTTCGGTCCGATCCCTTTCAAATTCTTCAACTCTTGGATGGAGCATAGTGAATTCCACGACACGTTTAATGCTAGCTGGTTAGATGTTGTCGGGGGTGATAAACCAGGGGAAGCTTTCATTAGTTTGAAAGAGAAGATGAAAAAATTGAAAAATGACATCAAAAATTGGTGGAAAAGAATCACTTCTGGTCGAAATAGGGAGATGGTTACAAGAGAGATTGCTTCGGTTGATCATGATATCATTGTTGATAATAGCAATTCTGAGTTATTCAAGAAAAGATGTGGGCTAATTGCTGAGCTACACTCGATGGATCACTTACAAAATAGAGACTTAAAACAAAAGGCGAAGATCAAGTGGAGTGTTGATGGAGATGAGAACTCTAAATACTTTCATGCCATTATCAATAAGAGAAGAAGAACAGGTGTTATTAAAGGGATAAAAAATGAAGGGATTTGGGTTGATGATCCAGTCGACATAAAGAAATGTTTTAGAAATCATTTTTGTGAGAAATTCAAAGCTTTTGAAGGTGCCTCTTTTGCTGCCAATATTTCTGATTTCAAGTCCCTTTCCCAAGATCAGGTGGTGTCTCTTGAATCTGATTTCTCTATGGAAGAAATAAAAGAGGCGGTGTGGAGTTGCGGGGGGGATAAGGCTCCGGGACCGGATGGCTTTTCCTTTGCGTTCATCAAGCGGAATTGGGAAGTGGTGAAGGACGGTATCATTAAAATGGCTGTTGATTTTTCTCATAATGCCAAGATCCCTAATGGATGTAACTCCTCCTTTATTACTTTGATTCCTAAGTCCAAAAACCCGGTTACGATGTCTGAATTTAGGCCTATAAGTCTCATCGGTGTGCAATACAAGATTATTGCAAAAATTCTTGCCAATCGTATTGCCAATGTTGTCGATTCGGTGGTGAGTCACGAGCAAACTGCTTTCATAAAAGGAAGACAAATTCTTGATGGTCCTCTTCTCTTGAATGAGGTTATTGACTGGTACAAAACCAAAAAGAAAAGACTTATACTCTTTAAGATTGACTTCGCAAAAGCCTACGACTCGTTGTCGTAGGACTTCCTTTTTTCTATCATGCAGGTGATGGGCTTTGGTAACAAATGGATAAAATGGATTAAGGCGTGTTTATACTCGGCTCGAACTTCTGTCCTTGTGAATGGAAGCCCTACCGATGAATTTCCTATTAGACGCGGTCTTAGACAAGGAGATCCGATGGCCCCGTTTTTGTTCATTATTGCGATGGAGGGACTTCATACGGCTATTGATAATTTGGTTAAGAAAGGTTTGTTTAAATGTGCTAACATTAATAGTATGTTTGTTTCTCACCTTTTTTATGCAGACGATGTGATGTTGGTTAGAGAGTGGTCTCAATCAAATTTGGAGGTCATCATTAAAGCTCTTGAGTTTTTTTACTGCATATCTGGCCTAAAAATTAATTTGGTTAAATCCTCAATCATCGGTATTGGTGTTAGCAAACATGAAGTGGAGCAAATGGCAAGAAGTATGGGATGTAAAGAGGAGTCCTTACCTTTCACGTATTTAGGAATTCCTATAGGTGGGAATCCGAGTAGAATTACCACTTGGAGTCCGATCATCAGTAAGTTCCAGAAAAGATTATACAGTTGGAAGGCGAATCTTCTTTCTGTTGGAGGTAGATCCACTCTACTCACTTCGGTTCTTGGTTCGGTGGGTATATATTACTTGTCAATATTTCGAATGCCCAAGAAGGTTAATTCCACTCTTGAATCCATTCGCTCTTCATTTTTTTTGGGTCAATCGGCTAATAAAAGAAAGATTGCTTGGGTAAAATGGGGTTCGGTCCTTGCAGCAAAAGAAGATGGGGGGGGGTAGGTTTCGGTAGTCTCGACGCCATGAATCAATCTTTGCTTTATAAATGGCGATGGCGAGCTCTTGTTAACCCTCAAAGTACATGGGCAAAAGTCATTGCGGCTATTCATGGACGTGATTGTTTCACTAATATGTCGGCCATCAACAAAGGTTTGTGGTTCAGAATTGCTCAAAACGTTCTTACTGTTCATAACAACATTACCTCTGGTCAAGATATTCTCATGAAAAGAGTTGGAAATGGTCAAAGCACCTATTTTTGGAATGACATTTGGTGTGGTACGGAAGCTCTTAAGATCAAGTTTCCACGGCTGGCTGCTTTAGACATGGATAGTCAGTGCAAGGTTAGCGATCGTTGGAATACTACGGACTGGAATTGGCAGTGGAGACGTCCTATTCGGTCAAACAGAGAACATGCCATGGTGCATGAATTGTATAATATCCTTCCCAGAGCTTTGGACAACATGGAATGTGATAAATGGGTTTGGAAAAAAAAATGGGAAAGCTGATTTCCATGTTTCCATACTGAGAAAATTAATTGATCATGCATTACTCCCTACTGTGAACAATATCAAAACCAAATGGAATGCTCTTGTTCCGAAGAAAGTCAATATATTCATTTGGAGATTAAGGCGAGATGCCATCCCGACCTTTATTAATCTATTCGCCAAAGGAATAGATGTGGATTCGTTTAGATGTCCCCAATGCGACCATGGGGTTGAATGGACCGGTCATACCTTCCAATGTTGTAATTATTTCGTGGACACGCGTAACCTGTTGAGATCTTGGCTCAAGCTTAATATTCCCATGGCTTCTCCTGAAAACGTCCTTGCATGGTGCGATACAATCAAACTTTCTGTTAGATCACGGCTTAGACTTGAAGCCATTTTGTTTACATGGTGGTGGTTTACGTGGAAATCTAGAAACAATAAAGTGCACAACGACACCCAAGAATCTAGCTCGGATATGTTCGGTTCCATTGTTTCTATGATTTTTCTTTGGATCACTAACAGAGACCGGAAATGCAATATCAAATGGGATGAATGGATCGAGTTTCCTCTAAATGAGAATAAAGTTGCAGACTAGTTATTGGAGTTGCTTGTGGCAGGGGATATTTTGGATTTGCAGTCGGACGAGAGTGGCATGGGTTTTGTTTTTATTTTTACTTCTTCCATGTCATTTTAGTTTTGTTCTTGTTTCTCTCAAGGCTTGTATGGGATCGCATCAAAAACATCCCGGAGTGAAAACCGGTGGCTCGGCCTTCGGTGATGGGGTTTTTTTCTTGTGTCTTGGTTCATCTGTAATTGGCACAAGTTTTTTTTCCAACCCTTTTGCGATCCTTGCAGTTAAAGTCTTGGGATTAGATCTAGATAGTTTCTTGTATATTCTAGATTGTATTCTTTGTATTCACCGCTAGCATCTTGTTAGTTGGTGCTTTTTATTTTTATAATATATTGCCGTTCAAAAAAAAAATTATCATTCTGTCTGAAAAACAAGTTGAAGGACTGCATACGCATTGTTCATCTATTTTGATAATTCTATGGTTAAAAGTGTTGAAAACAGAACTGTAAAAACATACTGTAGATATTAGCAATTTAGTACCAGTGATCTTGTTGACCCGGTTTTGACCAGATAAGATCCAAGTCCATAAACAGACAATATGAAGCCCAATTTTCCAACAAATCGAGAAGATACGTAACCAAATTGTAAGCTACATGTTCAATATCATTAACAACTCTCAGATATGTTCATTAATGTAGGTCAACTATAATGGATGAAAGTCAATACTTTGACTGAAAAAATCAAATGGCTTTGATTTTGATAAGATCAATCCACTGTTTTCAATACCTTTATTTATAAATTTAAAAAACATGATTATCACAAACATTAAATCAAACTCTCACCATTTTCACTAAGAATGGGGCTTTGTGGTCTAGTGGTAGATGCTTAAGCAATTAAGCGTGCCCAAGTGAGAGTAGTACCGGGTTGGGTGACCGACCGGGAAGTCCTCACTTAGGGACCATAATGTCACGGACTTGTCTCTACAAGGTCTTCCGTGCGGCACTTAGTCTCGACTAAGCTCAGCCTTGCTCGAATACTCAACGATGTAAGCAACTAAAGAAAACTTCAAAGATGGAACAAGTGGAATAAGGAAAACGCTTTGTATTACTAGAGAGCTTTACACAAGAGATTACAAGTGAAATGTTTTTATGCCTTGCACAAATGAGGCTCCATCTATTTATACTACTCCTAAGAAACTATGTACATGTTCTACACCATTCCATGAAGCTTCTAGGACTTAGGACTTCCATAAGCTTCTAGTAAGCTTCCTACTTATTCTATAATCTTCCAAGGGGTTCCTAGCTTATTCATGATCTTCCTAGAGAAGTGTAGAATAATCCGGAATCCCGATAAACCTCGGATATAATCGCATTTTTGTAGGCGGGTCGTGACATCCTCCCCCACCTAAGCTCGCGACGTCCTCGTCGTGCCTTCCTCATGATACTTCTTGATCTTGTCCGCAAATTGCCACAATAAGTCTTCGGCCTCCCAACTTGCTTCGCTATCGGGCAAATCACGCCACTTGATCAAGTACTCCTTGTAGCTCGGCACTCCTCGTCTTCGTATCGTACGATCCGACAAGATCTCCTCAACCTCTCGATCGTACGAAGTCACAACTGCTGTTGGTGCCCGCTTGGACACCCCTCGTTCCGGGTCTTCCTCGTCTCCATGATAAGGCTTGAGAAAACTAACATGGAAGACCGGGTGAATCTTCAACTTGGGCGGTAGTTGAAGTCGATAAGAAACTTTCCCGACACGTCCAATCACCGGGAAAGGGCCTTCATACCTCCGTATCAATCCCTTATGCACCTTCCTCAATGACTTGAATTGTTGAGGCAAGAGCTTCACCATTACTTGGTCTCCGACCTCGAACTCGACGTGTCTTCTTTTCTCATCCGCCCACTTCTTCATCTTCTTAGCCGCTTTGTCCAACGAAGCCCGAGCTAAATCCGCTTGCTCATGCCATTCCTTCATCGTCTTGTAAGCGGCCGGGCTACTCCCCTCGTATGATGCGGCTAAGGCATTAGGAGTCAATGGTTGGCGTCCCGTGACCAACTCAAAAGGACTCTTCCCCGTGGCTTCACTCCGTTGCATGTTGTAAGAGAATTGAGCAACATCAAGGAGTTTAGCCCAATCATGTTGGTTGGCACTCACATAGTGCCGAAGATAGAGCTCCAATAATGCGTTTACCCTCTCCGTTTGCCCGTCTGTTTGGGGATGAAAACTCGTAGAGAAGTTCAATTCCGTTCCCATGATCTTGAACAGCTCCGACCAAAAGCGCCCAGTGAATCTAGGATCTCGATCACTAACGATTACCTGTGGCACTCCCCAATACTTCACCACATTCTTAAAGAAAAGCTTAGCCGTAACGTCTGCTGTAACGTCGGGTGGTGCGGCAATGAAAGTTCCATACTTCGAGAATCGATCGACCACCACGATAATACTCCCACTTCCTTCCGACTTCGGCAAGCATGTGATAAAGTCCATGGAAACACTCTCCCATGGTCCCTTGGGCGTAGGTAAGGGCTCCAATAATCCTCCGGACTTCTTTTGCTCTATCTTATCTTGTTGGCAAATAAGGCACGTCCGCACGAATGTCTCGACATCGTCCTCCATCCTTGGCCAATAATAAGTGCCTTCGACCAATGCCAACGTCCTCTTAATCCCTGGATGACCGGCCCACTTTGAATCGTGACACTCCTTCAAGATTATCCGCCTAAGATCACCCCACTTAGGTACGTAAAGCCGATCTCCTTTGGTGAACAACATGTCTCCTTTTAGCCAAAATCTCCGAGTCTTTCCATCTCTTGCTAGGGCCATGAGCTTCTTGGCAAAAGGATCATGTTCCAATCCTTCCTTGATTCGATCTTGGAGGAAGAATTGGGCTTGGGTGATTGCCGCAAACTCCGCCTTGCGACTCAATGTGTCGGCTACCACATTAGCCTTCCCCGGCTTGTACTCCAATTGGTAGTCGAACTCGGCTAGGAAGTCTTGCCACCGAGCTTGCTTGGGACTTAACTTCTTTTGGGTTTGAAAATAACTCGTGGCAATGTTATCCGTCTTGATCACGAATCTCGAACCCAACAAATAATGCCTCCAAATCCTCAAGCAATGGACGACCGCCGTCATCTCTTTCTCTTGCACCGTGTACTTCCTTTCCGTCTCATTTAACTTCCGACTCTCGAATGCGATCGGGTGTCCGTCTTGCATTAGAACTCCTCCAATAGCAAAGTCCGATGCATCCGTATGTAACTCGAAAGGCATGGTCACATCCGGTAGTCTCAACACCGGTTCCTCCATAACCGCCTTCTTCAAACTCTCGAACGCCGCTTGGCACTTCTCGTCCCATATCCAAGCTTTGTTCTTCTTCAATAGGTCCGTCAATGGGGATGCTATTGCCGAGTATCCCATGATGAACCTTCGATAATAGTTCACCAAGCCAAGGAAAGATCTCAACTCCGTCACCTTGGTTGGTGATTCCCACTCCTGGATAGCTTTTACTTTTGCCCTGTCCATCATCAATACACCGTCTCTGATCTTGTGTCCCAAGAACTCGACTTCGTCTTGGGCGAAGGAGCATTTCTCCAACTTCACATAAAGCTCGTTGTCTCGCAACACCTGGAACACCTGTTTCAAATGCAAGACATGCTCCTCCAAGGTATGACTATAAACAACAATATCGTCCAAGTATACCACCACAAATTTATCAAGGAACGGGTGAAATAACTTATTCATGAGGGTGCAAAATGTAGCGGGAGCATTCGTTAAACCAAAAGGCATGACTAAGAACTCGTAAGAACCATACCTCGTAACACACGTTGTCTTAGCCTCGTCTCCCTCCGCTATCCGTACTTGGTAGTACCCCGATCTCAAGTCTAACTTGGAGAAGTATCTCGCCTTTCCAAGTTGATCAAATAAATCCGCAATAAGAGGAATAGGGTACTTGTTCTTGATTGTTACCTTGTTAAGTGCCCGGTAGTCTATACACATCCGCAAGGATCCGTCCTTCTTCCTTTGAAATAGCACCGGCGCACCATACGGGGCTTTCGAGGGTCGAATATAGCCCGCGTCCAATAGATCCTTGAGTTGTTTACGCAACTCCTCCAACTCCGGTGGTGGCATTCGGTAAGGGGCTTTGGCGGGTGGTTTGGAACCCGGTTCCAACTCGATGGTATGATCCACCTCCCTCCTAGGTGGTAGCTTCTTGGGCAGCTCCTTGGGCATCACGTCCTTGAACTCATCAAGTACCCGCTCGATCTCCTTCGGTACCTCCACTTTTCCCGACTCCTCATCCATCTCCAACCTTGTCACTGCCAAATAACAAGGCTCGCTCTTGTTGTACCCCTTCTTGAATTGCATGGCCGAAAGGGTCTTCGTTCCACACTTAGAATCCCGCTCCGTACTTACCATGCAAGTCTTTCCACCATCTAGGATACATAAAGAGTTAGCAAAGGGCATAGGGAAAGCTCGTACCTTATCGAGAAATTCCAACCCAAGAACCAAATCGAAGTCATCCATCGGGACCACCGACAAGTCAATCGTCCCTTCCCATTCTCCAATCTTTGCCCGAACATCTTTAGCCACTCCTTCCATTGGTTTGGCCTTCGAGTTTACCGGCTTAAACGTTCCACTCCCTTTCGTAGCGCTAATCCTTAGCCTCTTGGCTTCATCAACCGACACGAAATTATGAGTGGCACCGGAATCAACTAGAGCACGTACCTTGATCCCGTTGATGGTTGCTTCTACGTATTGTAGGCCCTTCCCTACAACTCTTGGCACCTCCGTCTTGGCCTTGATTGCATTCAAGATCCTCATCGAGCTCATGCATCCACCATCGCTCGTACCTTCGTCTTCATGAGCTATCATTCCGTTGAGGCTTGCTTTCTTGGGACAATCTCGAGCTCTATGAGGTCCATCACATATGAAGCATCCACCCGTCTTATAATTCGTCTTCAAGTCCTTGCCCTTTCCGGTAGGTGGTTTACGTGCATTATCATTCTTTGCTTGAGCGGCTTTCTCTCCCCCACCTTTCTCTTGGTTCACCTTTCGATCCTTCGGCTTAGACGATTCCCTCCTCGTACTAAAGTCAATCAAGGCCTCGGCATGGGCGATAGCCGTAGCAAGGTCTTGAACTCCACGTCTTTCTAACTCCGTCTTAGCCCATCCTTGTAAACCATCAAGAAAATAAAAGAGGGAGTCTTGGTCGGAAAGATCCGGAATCTCCAAGACAAGTGTAGTGAATTCTTTGACATACTCCCGGATCGTTCCGGATTGCTTAAGTTTACGAAGCCGACTTTTTGCTTCGTTCTTAGCATTCTCCAGATAGAATTGCTTCTTAAGTTCCAACACAATATCAGTCCAAGTATTCATAGTACACGTACCTCGCTCGATATCTCCATATCGACGTCTCCACCATAACGCCGCGGTGTCCTTTAAGTATCGGGTCGCCATCTTGATCTTGGAATCGTCATCCGTGATTTTGACACCTTCCAAGTATTGCTCCATCTCCCACAAGAAATCATCAACCGCCCTAGCCTCCCGCTTTCCCACGAACGGTGATGGTTTAGGAACATCTATCTTTGGAGCATGATGACTAGCTTCGCCACCCCCATTGGCCATGGAACGCTTGCATAGCACCACATCGGCTTGCAAGTCCTCGATGGTCTTATGGATCTTGGAGATCTCTTCTCCAAACTCTTCTCGCACCTTCGTGACCTCACCCATGAGCATCTCTTTTAAGTCATGGATCTCACGCTTCAAGTCACCGCTAAGAGTATTGAGGACGACTTTAAAGTCATCCTTCATGTCCGTAAACTCGGAGTTTAGACCTTCCAAGCCCTCAACTTTGTCCTTCAACTCCGTCACGGATGTCTCAACACCCGTCAATCTCTTATCCAAACTTGACACAACGTCCTTAGACATACCTCGCTTCTTGTTGTCTTGACGCTTATCGTCTCGACCTTGCCTCTCGTCAGGATTCTCAATTCCACCAGCACCAATCTTCTCGATTTCGGTTGACATCGCCTAGAATCAACGTAGCTTTGATACCACTTGTCACGGACTTGTCTCTACAAGGTCTTCCGTGCGGCACTTAGTCTCGACTAAGCTCAGCCTTGCTCGAATACTCAACGATGTAAGCAACTAAAGAAAACTTCAAAGATGGAACAAGTGGAATAAGGAAAACGCTTTGTATTACTAGAGAGCTTTACACAAGAGATTACAAGTGAAATGTTTTTATGCCTTGCACAAATGAGGCTCCATCTATTTATACTACTCCTAAGAAACTATGTACATGTTCTACACCATTCCATGAAGCTTCTAGGACTTAGGACTTCCATAAGCTTCTAGTAAGCTTCCTACTTATTCTATAATCTTCCAAGGGGTTCCTAGCTTATTCATGATCTTCCAAGAGAAGTGTAGAATAATCCGGAATCCCGATAAACCTCGGATATAATCGCATTTTTGTAGGCGGGTCGTGACAATAAGCTCTAATGATATCAACCAGCTGCCTTAGAAGCCCGGGCCCAGCCATGTGATGTCTTGACCAAACAAAGGACGCGAGTTCGAATCCGATCCGCAGCATGGTTGGGTATTGGGTGGAGGTATTTCACAGGCATCAAACCTTTGCTGGGTAGGGTTGATGGGTACCATTATGGTACACAGGGTTGACGTGTCTCTGCCAATCTACACTTTTGACCAAACTTTCTTAGAAAGTCATTTATATGGAATTAACAAATATCCTACTTAAAATCAAATCTGTTCAAAAAAGTAGTCCAACTTTTGAATAAGCTTTTCCTCACTATAGTGATATAGTCCATCTGCGGTAAACATCCATAAACCCTGACAAATTACCGCTAAACATGAAGGCATGCAAGTTTCACGTGGTACCATACAGAAAGAAGTAATGTCCTTTTCTTTAACAACAAAGAAATAGATTTATTAAAACTAGCTAGGAGATACCAAAACGTAAAAAAAAAAAAAAAAAAAAAAAAAAAAAAAAAAATAATAATAATAATAATAATAATAATAATAATAATAATAATAATAAAAATGACAAATCAACAGCAAAGTGCCGAGAAAACAAGGAAATGGCTAACCAAATGGAACCTAAGAGGCTAAGATATGGTGCATAAACAGAAATGAGGGCGTGCACATTTACATATATGGAATATCACAACATCATTATAGCTAGGTAAGCAAAGCCCAACAGCCACATCCATGCCTTTGAGACCAAAGTGATTTAAACATTCCACAGTAATGTCGTTTTATTTGATTAGTTCATCTCG